>OW569411.2:135405355-135820621 GCA_937662695.2 Halyzia sedecimguttata | reverse complement strand
AACTAATAATACATTTTACTTCCGGGTGAAAATGGAAGGTATAAACATCAATAATACATATAACAATCATGAAACATCAAAAAATATCAAGAAATTGGAGAAATTGAAAACTAAATTAATCAAGCAAAAAAACCGAAGAATATTTCTATTGCAATGCAAACATTATGAACTGATTCCAACATTCCTCAACTTAAATATTGAACATATTAAAATAACTGACCAAAGAAATGAAAAGAAATTCACCGAAAGTTTCAAGAGATTTCAATTCAAAACCATTAACCTCCTCATAAATGATACTTCAAAAAGTATCAAAAATCTAGAAAAAAACATAATTAATACAACAAATCAAATTCTGGATAGAAATTTTGAAGAATGGGTGAATACATCATTAGAAAAACAAGACCGAAAAATAGAAGAAATATTCAACAACATCCGAACTAAACAAATAAATAAAATCAAAAAACTAAAAAACAGAATTGAAGTTAAAGATAAAGAAAAAGACTGGTTTGTAAACATTTCAGATACAACTATTCCTGAAAATATAGAAGAAGTTTTGAATTTAGGACCGAAATACTGTATCCCAATAGAAAAAAAGAATCTTCCCATACACCATATCATCGCAAATATAGAAACAGGAATTGACAATTTTGACAAAGATACTCAAACAGAAATACGTAATAAAGTAGTAAATAACATTACTAACTTCAAAAAAAGATCTACAAAACTTAATAAGAGCCAGTTACAATTAAATAACAGAATCAAGAAAACAAAATCATTTCTCAAAAAACACCCTGAAATAACAGTTCTTAAACCAGATAAATCTAACAAAACATTAGTAATGAATACATGTGACTATAATAAAAAAATTTTTGATATCCTAAACGATGAAACAACTTATAAAAAAATAAAACAAGATCCAACGAAGATAATTCAAAATAAAAATAATGATCTAATAAAATCATGGGAAAAAAGAAATATTTTACCTAAAAAACTTTGCAATGAATTAAAAATACATAACGCAAATCCACCCCAAATATACGGACTTCCAAAATTACATAAAAAAGAAATACCTCTTAGACCAATCATTAGTTGTATCCAAAGTCCTATTTATAAATTATCAAAATACATAGCTAATTGTTTAACCCCAATACTTGGAAAAAATAAATTTTATATAAAAGATTCATGGCAATTCAAAAAATTCATAGATAATGTATCATTAAAAAACAATGAAAAATTGTTCTCACTAGATGTTGTCAGCTTATACACAAATTTACCACTTGACGTAGTAAAAGACTTAATTATGAAGAAATGGAATAAAATAAAAATACATACAGACCTACCAAAAACAGAATTCATAAAAGCAATCGAACTATGTTTTTCATGCTCGTATTTTCAATTTAAAAACGAATTTTATTGTCAAATAAATGGATGTGGCATGGGAGTTCCGATTTCTGCAGTAATAGCACAACTTATTATGGAAGATTTAGAAGAAACTGTTATAAATAGATTAACATACAAAATACCATTTTTTAAACGTTTCGTAGATGATTGTCTCACAGCAGCACCTGAAGATATAATATGTGAAATTATTAGCGATTTCAATAACTACCATCCAAAATTGAAATTCACCCATGAATTAGAAGAACAAAATAAAATCAATTTCTTGGACCTAACACTTATACGAACAAACACTAAAATAAAGACAATTTGGTATACAAAACCTACCTGGAGCGGACGATATTTAAATTTTGAAGCTACAGTCCCAATGATTCATAAGAAAAGTGTGATATCAGAAATCGCTGACAGAGCTCTAAAACTCACAAGTCCAGAATTCAGAAAACAAACAATAAATAAAGCAAAAAATATGCTGATAAGAAATAACTATCCTCTAAAAATAATAAACAAAATTTTCAAAAACAAAATTTTCAGCCTATATAACACAGAGAAAAAAAGTACTAAAAAAAGCGAAACTAAAATTCTAAAATACATATCTTTACCATATATACAAGACCTATCGGAAAAACTAAATACAACATTAAAAGATTATGGAATAAATTAAGCATATAAAAATGTGAATAATTTGAAATTCTTAAACTCAAATTTAAAATCAAAAATTCCAAAAAATAAAATTTTAAATTGTATATACCAAATTAACTGTATAAACTGCCCTAAAGTATACATAGGTCAAACATCACAATATATAAAAGAACGTATCAATGGCCATAAATTTTGTAAAAATACCACAGCACTTAAAAAACACGAATAAATTGAAGGGCATAAAATGGATTTTGAAAACTTTTATATTTTAGATAGAGAAAAAAATTGTAAAACCCGAAATATATTAGAAATGATTCATATCAAAAAAGAGAAAGAAGCTATGAACGATAAAACTCACACCAAAAACTTGGCACAAATATATTTCAATTTAATAAAATGATAGAAAATGAAAATATAGATCCCAGTTTCTTAATTTTATCAACTTACACAGCTATCGCTATCTTGAAGTGATAAAATTTTTTGATATTTTGAATCATGACATTGTTTTCAATTTTGACAGTTGTAATTTGTCAAAAATTAGTATTAGATTGTTATATTATACATCCTTGAAAAAGGCCAATCAAGGCCGAAACATATGTTGGATTATAAAATGAAAAAGTAAATATTGTTTTACTAGTCAAACACAACGTGCAACAATACCCAAGAAAACTTTCCCTAAAATATATATATATCTATATATATATATTTATATATTTATATATACTTGTACATATTTGGTTTTTGCAAGTCTTCTAAGCATTCATATAACCTCAATAGCTCAGTCAACTCAATTACGATTAAAACCGATGTGAGGTACATGAAAAAAGGGTTTGGATACCATCTTTACTCAAAGTGTTGTGCTTCTTTCTGGCCCAAGCTTTTTCATGTATGATGGAATACACCATTGTTTTAGACATCTTAGCTTAGAATTCACTTACGGCATCTTCTACGTCCTGTCCACTTTCACAGCAATCTATCAAAAGTATACCAATCAAACTTTGGAGAAGTAGAACGTATATTATGTTTTGAATACTTCGATTCTGTGGAAAAATATTTTTCATAAGAATCCGAAGCACAGAAGTAAATTGCAGCGATGTTATCACTGAATTGTGGAAACTTACACAGTACAAACATATGAGGCATCCAAAAATGGCAATGCACGCGCTCACAGAAGATGGTATGAGAGGAAAATTTGATATTGCTTGGACCCTCGCGAATTGGCTGCAAAATAATGGGAGTTAATATTTCAGTAATGCAGGGTCTTTATAAATGATTGTAACATCGTAGTTGGTTCTGAAATCTTCTCATTTTGCCTCTTCATATGCAAACTGTTGACATTTGCAATTCTACCCACATGATTCATAATATACGCATAACCTCACTTTCTCCTTGGTTCACATTTGCAATTCTAAATGATGAGTTCCAAAATGATTGTCACTTGGAGATTACTTTTCCTCCCGGCCCAGTTTACTTTCCCTCTCATCCCAGTTTGGACCAATAATTTTTATTATACACAATAAATTAATTTATATAGTTGATATAGTTCGCATTAAGTATGTAGAAGGTGCAATTTTTGGATTTAAGTTTTCATTACACGTGATTTTGGGTACATCATTACTGAGCCTAACTCCTTCTCTGGGTTTACAGCAAAACTTTTGATGATCAGAGTAGGGTAATTTGATTGAATGATTGATAAATGATACTGGAATTTTACTCCATTTCGAGGAATTTTCTTTCAGAAAATATCATGCTGATGGAATCGAGAGTGAATTATTCATTAGTTGGGATTCTCCTAAGTCAGTTTCAAAAGAGATCATAATATTAACTAGTGAACAAAAATGAATGATCTGTTCCCTTGTGTTCGAATGGAAGAATTTTTTTAAAACTATTTAGAATTTTTGAGATGTAAGTACTGATAATTGAATGCATACTGTTAAACTAATTTTAATTTGCGAATGCAGGTAGTTGATCCATACACATGGACAGAATACATTTAATAATTGTAAGATAGCTCCCAATTTGGGAGTTATGCTATTTGTGAGAATACTAACAATGAATTCACATCAAATGTTCGAATTGTACTCCATTATTCTCAAGGCACTTATAACTTCTTTTTTGTCAAATAGACTACATTATACGAAGTGAACCATACAGCATCCAAGAATTTCTGGACTTCTGCAAGAAAGAATAATAATTCCAGTGTGCATATATTATATTGATTAATTAATTAACAAAGTTGACATGTTTTCCCATTCTCAAATACATCAAATGTAGCTGATGTGGAAAATAAATATGATTTGATTTTGATTTGATTTGATTTTTACATTTTTAACATTTGTGGGAGCACATTCGTTTATGAATGGCTACAGCATTATTCCCTTGTACCTTTCACCATTAAAGGTACCATGAAAGAAAACTGGCTCATATATTCGAGTAACTGCAAACCACATACCAACTTTTTGCGAATGTAATGGTCTCTCAATAAAACTTTGGGGATTCTCAGATGTAGTTTTGAGAATTCGCATAACCTGACGGGGGAAACCAAGCCTCAATACTAAAAAAAATCAAGTCCAATAATCTGTCGATGATTATTCAGAAACCAATAGCGGTACTCTAGGAGACGTGGAATATGTATTGGTAGGTGTTACTGTACCATAGTTATTTTGTAAGGGTACAATTTAATTTTTTTTCTATACTTTTTGGCAAGTACTCAGGGGGACACAAGGATAATTTATTCAATGACATTTGAGGATTTTGGTCCACTCGTGTTGTCAGTTCTTCAACAACTTCTTGAGAAACTGGAGGTCTTTCTGTCGATTTTCCCTTTATACGTTTCCAGTCTGCATGAATCTGTATGCTATGACGGCAACCATTGATTAATGTACCGTTGCGGTAGTAATAGGACATCACAATGAATGTTGTTCTGAATCATAAGTCATTACAGATTTAAAGGATTTGGGAACTGAACTTTCACGAATTTTAAAAACCCTTTGGAGAAGTGACAACAATTAAATATTGGCTGTCAGTTCTGAAATTCTATGATATAAACAGAACACAAGAAGTGAGAAGTGGCAAATAAATATCCAAAGCCGATCCACAACCGATTCACTGAGTATAGTAGAACTCAAGGGCGTAGCAACAACCAATTTTTTCAAAAATATTCAAAATCCAAAAAAGGTCGTAAGTAGAATAGTTTTTGTACTTCTTTGGTGGTAAGCTCTACTGTACTCAGCGAATTTGTAACGTTGCCTGAAGAAGCAGAAGGCAACTTCTGCGAAACGTCGCCATCATAGTGTTAGCGAACACTTAATATCTTTATTTTCTTTGTCCTTTTTCCTGATATGTTTGATTTGAAAACAGGTTAATACGGAGGATGCAAGAACCAATATCAACTTTCTAATGCTTAGGTAAGACTTTTGTGAAGGTCGGATCACTAGAATCCTAACTTATTCATCCAGGAAAGTTGAATATTCCGGAATTAATTCTGCAAATTCAGCTCAAATTTTGTATGTAAATAAAAAGCATCGATTAAAGTGGTTATCGAACAATCAATTATACAGGGTGTAGTCTAGTTTGAGTCCACTGTGGACTAATTATGAGCACTTTAGTAGTAACTACACAATTTTCCACTACAAATTTTGTATTCTGACATATAATGTGTCTGATGACAAAATTTTTAGCGGACAATAGTGTAGTTGCTAGTGTAGTCCTATACAGAATTAGGTGTGAAAATTTTATGCTATATTCCACGTCAGAAAATAGGATGATACTTTATTAAACCTATATCTCGAAAGACTCCATTTCGATATACATGCTGTTGAAGGGAGTTCCCTGAAGTTGGTTTTTCTTGATTTTCTCCGGAACGAATGAAGGAAACTAAGTCAAAATTGGCTAACTTAATTCTGGATGGAACCATTTTCGAGAAAAATCTGTTTTAGAAATGCAAATAGCTTTGTATCTCGAAAACGGAACATTTCCGGCTATAGGTTTAAATGAAGTGGTCATCCTATTTTATGAGTTAGAATAACTATTACATTTTTCAATTCAATTTTTGGACTGTTCCTGTTTTTGAGTAGAAAACATTTCAAAGCATTTTATTATTATGTCCAGGTGAATGTAATCTGCTAATTCATTAGCCGAAAATGGTTTCAGATTATTAGGCCGCTTATCTATATCTCAAGAGCTTCCGAGTGATGTGAACAAGCGCGCAAAGCCTTCTCCCTATCTTTACATCAGTGATTTTTTTAAATTTGTTTATTAATTTTCTTTTCTTCAGCTTGTTCATAAGTGAATTCAGTGCATTCATATTCAGAAATTTTCAATTCCAACGATTTCAAATTTCATTATGGAAACCCCTCATTATTCTTTACATTTGCTCTAAAACTTTTGTTTTTTCACCAGATCATACACGCTCAATATTATTGTGCAATGTGCGTTGCACAATATAATGACGGTGGCCCCTAGACGGTCAATATTATTGTACAATATGATGGTTGTCTATCGTTTGGATGGTTGTCTAATGTATGTTATTTTCGATGAATAGTGACAATAATATATGTATAAATGTTCGTGGGAGTGGAATAAATTTGGAAAAAGACGTTAAGTCATTCCTTTAAGCGACGTTTCGCAACTTTATTGTTGCTTCTTCAAAGCTCTACAAAGAACACATAGATAATATATAACAACAATGAAGATTATAATATTATAATACCTCGGAAGCGGCAAACGTCCATCAATTTCCATTCAAGATTAGCGAACTGAAAGTTCATTGAAAGAATGATCGCACAAGTCAGCTGGTTACTCTGTCATATGATAAAATAAATAAACATTTACGTACTTCGCTGGCGTACAGATGTATGAAAACTAGTTTCTTGATTGTCGAATGTATGTACTGAAATGACTGGACGCTACCACCCCCAGAAGTAATACACCACATCGCTGAGATACACAAATGAAACAAACAAAATGATACAAACGGGCAATGCACCCCAAAACAAGAAATATAAACAAAATCAATTCAAATCACAAACATTAAATCCCGCCCCGGGAAAACAGATTCAGGATATTATAGTAGATAGCACTTAAGCCCAAACAGTCAGTTCTTAGATTGACATTATCGGTTAAGTGAATCTGTATCATCTCCCCCATATTTCGCTTGAACCAATTGGACTCCCTATCCAAAATTGTTGTTTCCTCAAACTTGAAATCGTGACCAGTACTGAAGTGATGTAAAGCTAACGCTGTTTTATTCGTCTTGGCCTGATTGTGATTTTTGCAATCGTTTTTGTGCTGCCCTATTCTCGTTTTCAAATACTGTTTCGTCTGTCCTATATATGATTTTCCACACGAAAAAGGTATTTTATAGATGACGTTTGATAGGTTGTTAAGCGGTGTTGGGTCTTTCAACCGTGTGAACAGATAATTTGTAGTTTGCACACTATAGTATGCTAAATGGGTGTTGTGATTGAGAGCACCATTGACTGCTTGTGAAAGACCCTGTACAAAAGGAAATCTGAAGTAGCGACCATCTGAAGTAGTTTTTTGAGTACTTATACGACCATGGTTTATGAAAAATGAGCGTATGCATTGGTTGACAAAACTTCTAGGGTAGTTATTGTTGCTCAAGATGGCCCTTATTCGCTCCAAGTTGGTATCATGATATGAAAAATGGCTTAAATTCACCATTCTGTACAGGAGTCCCTTAATTGTACTTATCTTATGGTTGATCGGGTTATTGGAATGAAAATTTAATTAAGGGACTCCTGTACAGAATGGTGAATTTAAGCCATTTTTCATATCATGATACCAACTTGGAGCGAATAAGGGCCATCTTGAGCAACAATAACTACCCTAGAAGTTTTGTCAACCAATGCATACGCTCATTTTTCATAAACCATGGTCGTATAAGTACTCAAAAAACTACTTCAGATGGTCGCTACTTCAGATTTCCTTTTGTACAGGGTCTTTCACAAGCAGTCAATGGTGCTCTCAATCACAACACCCATTTAGCATACTATAGTGTGCAAACTACAAATTATCTGTTCACACGGTTGAAAGACCCAACACCGCTTAACAACCTATCAAACGTCATCTATAAAATACCTTGTTCGTGTGGAAAATCATATATAGGACAGACGAAACAGTATTTGAAAACGAGAATAGGGCAGCACAAAAACGATTGCAAAAATCACAATCAGGCCAAGACGAATAAAACAGCGTTAGCTTTACATCACTTCAGTACTGGTCACGATTTCAAGTTTGAGGAAACAACAATTTTGGATAGGGAGTCCAATTGGTTCAAGCGAAATATGGGGGAGATGATACAGATTCACTTAACCGATAATGTCAATCTAAGAACTGACTGTTTGGGCTTAAGTGCTATCTACTATAATATCCTGAATCTGTTTTCCCGGGGCGGGATTTAATGTTTGTGATTTGAATTGATTTTGTTTGTATTACTTGTTTTGGGGTGCATTGCCCGTTTGTATCATTTTGTTTGTTTCATTTGTGTATCTCAGCGATGTGGTGTATTACTTCTGGGGGTGGTAGCGTCCAGTCATTTCAGTACATACATTCGACAATCAAGAAACTAGTTTTCATACATCTGTACGCCAGCGAAGTACGTAAATGTTTATTTATTTTATCATATGACAGAGTAACCAGCTGACTTGTGCGATCATTCTTTCAATGAACTTTCAGTTCGCTAATCTTGAATGGAAATTGATGGACGTTTGCCGCTTCCGAGGTATTATAATATTATAATCTTCATTGTTGTTATATATTATCTATGTGTTCTTTGTAGAGCTTTGAAGAAGCAACAATAAAGTTGCGAAACGTCGCTTAAAGGAATGACTTAACGTCTTTTTCCAAATTTATTCCACTCCCACGAACATTTATACATATATTTAATAATAAGGAATACGAAATAGTCAAATTGAGTGACAATAATAAACGCTCAAAATCACTACGTCTGTGATTTCCGCGAATTTTATCTAATCTGTCATTTTCATTACTTTCATCTTAATATGCATTCAAATATTTGTTAAAATCAATCAGGCTTCCCCATAACACTACACTTTTCCTATTTCTCTTGTCGCAGCTGAAAGCCCGCCTCCAAGATTGCCGGAAGATGTAGAGAGCACACTTACTGAATGAGAAATGGAGAGAAGCGCACATTTTCAAAATAATATCTACAATGGTCACTCACCCAGGTACTGAAATCTCCAAAGGTTTCATAAAAATATGTTTCCAAAATATTTCCAAGAATACCAGCCCTATCGATTTTTGCAAAATTTCAGCAACATCTGACAGATATTTTTACTTTTTTTTTGTCTAGCGACATGATTCTCACGAAATATGAAATAAGTCTTCCAGTACGTATTCTACAACTATTTCTAAGTTTCAATTTGATCATATGAACGAACTTAACCGGCGCATTTGCACCCTAAACCTACCCTGAAAATTACAAGAGTCTAGCTCTTTTCTTTCGGGACAGACGGATAGAATTGAAATTTATCAAGAATTCCTCTTCAATGAGTCCAACCTTATCCTTTGATAACATTTTCCGCCCAAAATTCGATAATTACAGACACTCGGAAAACATGATAATGTTCTCGTTCCAGGAAACGATCACGCCAAAACAATAGGTGTACCAGTAAAATTAACATATTATATAACCTTATCTTGAAGGAAGTATGGTTTTGCCCCCCACTCCCCGTCAAATGTTTAACAGACTCATCCTTTTGTAAAGTGCTTAGTGCTTAGTGCTCGCAAAGACGAATTACTTTCCGAAAGTGCTTAGTAATCGCGAGCATTTCATGAATAAAAGGGCTTAGTGCTCGAGATTCCGGAGCACTTTTCAGTCAGTGCTTAGTGCTCGGTGCTCGAAGCACTTTTCGTCAGTGCTCGGCACAGCTCTGAGGAGTATCAAGGCTTGTTGTTTATATCAATTTTGTGTATTTTTCCTAGACATTCGAGCATCTTCGTATACATTCGTGCATCTTCGTATACCTTCATGAATCTATCAGTTTAGCATAGGAGTATCAAGACAAATATTCGTATTATAGTTTGGATATACAATCATGCATTTTTATCATACTTCATATGAATTAATAACGAAAAAGATGGAAGAACATGCGAATTTGATGATGATGTAGGATTAATATACAACCTACATATGTATGTAGCGTACGTAACCAAGAAAAAGATGGAAAAACATGCGTCAAGCGTGTAGCCATTATCATTAACTTTATGAAGGATAGCTTCCTTCATGCAGCATCTCAAGTTTACTTTATATATGATTTGCAACCACTTTATGTACAGTTTATATCAGTTTTGTGTATTTTCATAGACATTCGAGTTTTCATATGAATTAATCACGAAAAAGATGGAAGAACATGCGAATTTGATGATGATGTAAGATGAATATACAACCTACATACATACGTAACCAAGAAAAAGATGGAAAAACATGCGTTTACATTCGTGCATCTTCGTATGCCTTCATGAATCTATCAGTTTAGCATAGGAGTATCAAGACATCTGATTTTTAATAAGTCTCTAAATAGCGGTGTCTTCCCTGATTATTGGAAGATCACGTCTATAATTCCCCTTCATAAGGGTGGCGATAGAGGATCGATAAAAAACTACAGACCTATTAACAAGTTGTGTGTGATGGAGAAAATTTTTGAGTTGTTGGTTCATCCGCACCTCTATCACCTGGTCAAAACTCAGATTATCCCCGAACAATGCGGGTTTTTCAAGGGTAGATCAGTTGAAACCAATCTTCTAGGCTTTGTCGAATTTTTGGCCTGTGGACTCGACAAAGGTGAACAGGTTGACGCGATATACACAGATTTTAGTAAGGCGTTCGATAAAGTCGACATAGCTGATCTTATGTATGAACTTGCTGGGGTTGGTGTGCATGGTACCATGTTACATTGGTTCGGGTCGTATTTGAGCGGTAGGAGTCAGTTTGTTTCTGTACAGGGTTACTCTTCGGATGCGTTTGAGGCCACATCAGGTGTTCCTCAAGGGTCCCACTTAGAACCACTTCTTTTTTTGATTTTTATTAACGGCGTTAAAAAATGTTTTAAAAAATGCAGGATTTTGATTTTTGCCGATGATATTAAAATTTTTGCCGTGGTATATTGCTGGCAAGACTGCGTTGATATTCAAAATGAACTTTTCCGTTTCAATGAATATTGCCGAGAGAAGGGTCTTATTTTGAACCTGTCGAAATGTGCTGTTATTTCCTTCACGAGAAATCGAGATCCCGTGTCCTATCCCTATTCAATTGATAACACCATTTTATCAAGGACAGATAGAATCAGAGATTTGGGAGCAACTCTTGATTCCACACTCCAATTTCACTACCACTTCGATGCAGTGGTCAATGATAGCAACAAAATGCTTGGTTACATTTTAAGACAGTGCAGAGAATTCCGGAACACCGATGCCCTATTGGCTGTATATTATGCCTTCGTTTTCAGTCGATTGAATTACGCCACCTGTGTGTGGAGTCCTTATTACAAGGTCCATATAACTCGACTTGAAAATGTTCAAAGGAAGTTTCTGAGATTTCTCGGCTATAAATCAGGTCTCGTAACGCAAAGAGGTAACCCTGACAATTACACCATAAGGCAGAGCCATTTTCGCGTGGTAAGTCTGGAATATCGCAGAATGATCAATGGGGTGCTGACACTGCACAAATTACTAGTCAATTCGTTGGAGCCCGGGTCTCTTCTAGACGGAATCAACTTTTATGCTCCAACCAGGTCTCTCAGGAAACACAGCACTTTCTACCTGCCGAGGAGGAATACACTTGCTGCTCAGAATTCTCCTCTGTATCGGTTATTGAGAGTTTTTAATTTATTTGAGGATGATTGTGACCTTTTCTTCGACAGTTCGAGGAACATAAAGAATCGCCTGCTCGGGATTTATTTCGATAAATTGTGAGATGGATATTTGTTGAATATTTTGGTGTGGGTGGTACTCACTTTTTTTTGTATCAATTTTTGTTTTGAATTTTTATAATTTCAGATAATGATATTCTGCAGATATATTTGTAATCAATGGTTTTTGCTTCAGTTTCGCACTTTTTTGTTTAAATGTCATTGTGAATGCATTTGTGGGTGTGTAAATCACCTGTTTGTATTCCTGTTTACAAAATAAATAAATAATTAAAAATAAATAAATAAATGTATTCTTATTATAGTTTGGATATATGTATACACTCATGCATTTTTGTCGTACTTCATATGAATTAATCACGAAAAAGATGGAAGAACATGCGAATTTAATGATGATTTAGGATGAATATATAGCCTACATATATACGTAACCAAGAAAAAGATGGAAAAACAAGCGTCAAGCTTGTAGCCATTATCATTAGCTTTATGAAGGATAGCTTTCTTCATGCAGCATCTCAAGCTTACTTTATATATGTTTTGCAACCACTTTATGTACAGTTTATATCTGTTTTGTGTATTTTCATAGACATTCGAGTATCTCCGTATACATTCGTACATCTTCGTATACAGTCATGAATCAATCAGTTTTGCATAGGAGTATCAAGGCTTGTTGTTTATATCCATTTTGTGTATTTTTCCTAGAAATTCAAGCATCTTCGTATACATTCGTGCATCTTCGAATACATTCATGAATCTATCAGTTTAGCATAGGAGTATCAAGACATGTATTCGTTTTATTATGTTGTTCATTCTCCTGTATTGGACACTCTCAATTCGAATTTACCATGATAAATTCGAATTTACCATGGTAAATTCGAATTAAGTGTCCAATACAGAAGAATGGACAATAGAACATACGCGCAAAA
The DNA here is from genome assembly GCA_937662695.2 of Halyzia sedecimguttata. Classification (NCBI taxonomy): domain Eukaryota; kingdom Metazoa; phylum Arthropoda; class Insecta; order Coleoptera; family Coccinellidae; genus Halyzia; species Halyzia sedecimguttata. The sequence continues at coordinate 135,807,747 of OW569411.2, read as the reverse complement.
GCTTCTGACTTCACGTCAGTGCTTGAACCAATTTTTTTTTTCGTGATTTATTTGAAATTTTCTAGGGGTACGGTTCTTAAAATTTTTTTTCGTCATTTTTTTAAAATTTTCTAGGGGTTCGGTTCTTACAAAATTTTAAACACGTCTTTATGTTGATTTTCTACTGCTAGTTACCAAGCTTCAATTTGATCGAATATTTATTTTTTGAGTTATCAAGGAAATAATATTCCAGGTGGGTATAACTCGGAAACCGTTAGACCGATTATGCCCAACAACGAACTCAACTCTCTCTTTCGGATACGCAACCTACTCTGAAAATTGCAAGTATCTATCTCCTTTCGTTCGAAAGTTATCGAGGCAACGGTCACCCATCTACTGAACTCACACAAGAATGCTCGAATCTCCAACAATATTAAACCGATCGTATTAAAACTTGAAACTTGGCAGTAGAGTTAGGTTATGAAGGCTCTTGAAAAATTTCAGCAATTTCAAACTATTAGTTACTGATATATAGATTTTTTTTTTATTTTCAATGTTTTATTAAAAATTTTCTACAAATGCTATCCTCACCAAATTTTGCAAACGTTTCCGCGTTGGCATTCTACAACTAACAACCATGTTTGAATTCAATCGGTTCAGTATTTTTCGAGTTAATGTGGAACAAAAAACCACCAAATTTCAGAAAATTTCAGATGGCTATAACTCTAAAACCGTTTGGCCCATTATGCTCATAAACAACCTGAAATGTCGCGTTCTGTGCACATCTCAACCTGAAAACTTGAAGCCGCTATCTCTTTCCGTTCTCAAGTTATCGTGACATTAAAAATATTTTTTAATAATTTTCTAGCCATACGATTCGCACAAAACTTCACAAACGTTTTAAGGTTCATATTCTACAACTTCTCACTAAGTTTCAATTCGATCGGATTCATATTGGTTGAAAACAAAATTATTACTCGGAAACCACTGGGCCGATTATGCCCATTAATGAACATGTCTGTCGTATTGGGATGGGCCTCCCACCCTGAAAATTTCAAGTTGCTAGCTCTTTTCGTTCTCAAGTTATCGTGGCAACGGCCGGAAGGCCGGACGGCCATACGGCCGGACGGACAGAATCAAATTTGACCTCGAATTCTTCATTGGGGAGTCGAACTTAATCGTTTGAGACCATTTTCGTCAAAAAATTCGAAAGTTACAGACATTTGGGCAAAATGATAACGCGATGTTCCCCAGAACATACGCGCAAAAACATGCGATTTTACAGATTATTCAAGGTCAATATACAGATGAAGATACGCCAGGTCGATACCATTACAGATGTATCAAGAATATATCTAGACTTGTACAATTTATTTGAGTGAACACAGGGTGCAGAAATGTATTTGTGATAGATGACTCGGGTACTTCCATTCCAAAGAAAATCTTGCTATTCACGCGTTAGTTTTTATGAATATTCCAAAGACCCAAAATGGAATATTGAGAAGAGATTGACTTAAATACGACAATACTTCCGATTATGCTTGGGGGGATAATCCTTATGAAATAACTAGGGTTAACAAAAAATGGTATTAGGGATGATGAAAGTTGAAAATAATGATATTCCGATTATGCAGGGGTCAGATCGAAACTGTACGCAGTGAAAAACTCAACAACGATGATGAAATTAACATACAGAAGTGTTTCAACACCAACGCTAGTTGACGACATTCACTGTCTGGGCAAAAATTAACAGTGCTGTGCCTAAGCTTCCTGAAGGATACAGCAACTATTTTGGCGCGATGAAATTATCATACAGAAGTGTTTCAACACTAATGCTAGTGGACGACATTCACTGTCTGGGCAAAAATTAACAGTGCTGTGCCTAAGCTTCCTGAAGGATACAGCAACTATTTTGGCGCGCCAAATGTGAATGTCGTCCACTTGCGTTGGTTTTGAAACACTTCTGTATGTTAATTTCATCATTCGTTGTTGAGTTTTTCACTGCGTACAGTTTCGATCTGACCCCTGCATAATCGGAATATCATTATTTTCAACTTTCATCATCCCTAATACCATTTTTTGTTAACCCTAGTAATTTCATAAGGATTATCCCCCCAAGCATAATCGGAAGTATTGTCGTATTTATGTCAATCTCTTCTCAATATGCCATATTGGGTCTTTGGACAATTCATAAAAACTAACGCGTGAATAGCAAGATTTTCTTTGGAATGGAAGTACCCGAGTCATCTATCACAAATACATTTCTGCACCCTGTGTTTACTCAAATAAATTGTACAAGTCTAGATATATTCTTGATACATCTGTAATGGTATCGACCGGGCGTATCTTCATCTGTATATTGACCTTGAATAATCTGTAAAATCGCATGTTTTTCTATCTTTTTCTTTGGTTGCGTATGTATGTAGGTTGTATATTCATCCTAAATCATCATCAAATTTGGCATGTTCTTCCATCTTTTTCATGATGAATTCATATGGACTACGACAAAAATGCATGAGTGTATGCATATATCCAAACTATAAAACGAATACATGTCTTGATACTCCTATGCTAAACTGATAGATTCATGAAGGTATACGAAGATGCACGAATGTATACGAAGATGCTTGAATATCTAGGAAAAATACACAAAATGGATATAAACAACAAGCCTTGATAATCCTATGCAAAACTGATTGATTCATGACTGTATACGAAGATGTACGAATGTATACGGAGATACTCGAATGTCTATGAAAATACACAAAACTGATATAAACTGTACATAAAGTGGTTGCAAAACATATATAAAGTAAGCTTGAGATGCTGCATGAAGAAAGCTATCCTTCATAAAGTTAATGATAATGGCTACACGCTTGACGCTTGTTTTTCCATCTTTTTCTTGGTTACGTATGTATGTAGGCTGTATATTCATCCTAAATCATCATCAAATTCGCATGTTCTTCCATCTTTTTCGTGATTAATTCATATGAAGTACGACAAAAATGCATGAGTGTATACATACTACTGTATATCCAAACTATAATACGAATACATGTCTTGATACTCCTATGCTAAACTGATAGATTCATGAAGGTATACGAAGATGCACGAATGTAAACGAAGATGCTCGAATGACTAGGAAAAATACACAAAATTGATATAAACAACAAGTCTCGATACTCCTAAGCAAAATTGATTGATTCATGACTATATACGATACGAATATGTAAGAATGTATACGAAGATACTCGAATGTCTATGAAAATACACAAAACTGATATAAACTGTACATAAAGTGGTTGCAAATCATATATAAAGTAAACTTGAGATGCTGCTCGAAGAAAGCTATCCTTCATAAAGTTAATGATAATGGCTACACGCTTGACGCATGTTTTTCAATCTTTTTCTTGGTTACGTATGTATGTAGGTTGTATATTCATCCTACATCATCATCAAATTCGCATGTTCTTCCATCTTTTTCGTGATTAATTCATATGAAAACTCGAATGTCTATGAAAATACACAAAACTGATATAAACTGTACATAAAGTGGTTGCAAATTATATATAAAGTAAACTTGAGATGCTGCATGAAGAGAGCTATCCTTCATAAAGTTAATGATAATGGCTACACGCTTGACGCATGTTTTTCCATCTTTTTCTTGGTTACGTATGTATGTAGGTTGTATATTCATCCTACATCATCATCAAATTCGCATGTTCTTCCATCTTTTTCGTTATTAATTCATATGAAGTATGACAAAAATGCATGATTGTATATCCAAACTATAATACGAATATTTGTCTTGATACTCCTATGCTAAACTGATAGATTCATGAAGGTATACGAAGATGCACGAATGTATACGAAGATGCTCGAATGTCTAGGAAAAATACACAAAATTGATATAAACAACAAGCCTTGATACTCCTCAGAGCTGTGCCGAGCACTGACGAAAAGTGCTTCGAGCACCGAGCACTAAGCACTGACTGAAAAGTGCTCCGGAATCTCGAGCACTAAGCCCTTTTATTCATGAAATGCTCGCGATTACTAAGCACTTTCGGAAAGTAATTCGTCTTTGCGAGCACTAAGCACTAAGCACTTTACAAAAGGATGAGTCTGTTAAACATTTGACGGGGTGTGGGGGGCAAAACCATACTTCCTTCAAGATAAGGTTATATAATATGTTAATTTTACTGGTACACCTATTGTTTTGGCGTGATCGTTTCCTGGAACGAGAACATTATCATGTTTTCCGAGTGTCTGTAATTATCGAATTTTGGGCGGAAAATGTTATCAAAGGATAAGGTTGGACTCATTGAAGAGAACTTCTTGATAAATCTTTTTCGTGATTAATTCATATGAAAACTCGAATGTCTATGAAAATACACAAAACTGATATAAACTGTACATAAAGTGGTTGCAAATCATATATAAAGTAAACTTGAGATGCTGCATGAAGAAAGCTATCCTTCATAAAGTTAATGATAATGGCTACACGCTTGACGCATGTTTTTCCATCTTATTCTTGGTTTACGTATGTATGTAGGTTATACAGGGTGTAACTAAATAAGTGTAAAATATTTAAGGTGGTGATTCCTCATCGAAAAAAAGATAGGATCTTTCGTATAAAGAAACTTCATTGGAGCATCCCTTGTTAAGATACAGCCCCTTAAAGGGGGTACAGAAAATTTGTTTAATAATTTTTTTCACAAGCACTAAAAATGTCACAATATTGAAATTAACCTAATATTTCCTAATACCAAAAAGACACTTAGCCAGTAATTTATTTGGTTTATCCCATGTTTGTAAGGGGTGGAAAACGCAACCCCTAAAATTTATTTCCAATGTAACTTTTTGTCTTATTATTTGTTTACCATTTTAAAATTTATTTCCGATAACCTGTTTCATTCTAAACAAAAAATGTATCTTGAAATTTTTGCCCAAAATAAACCAGATCGCAGCAAAACATTATTTTACGAACAACTACAGAGATACATCGTCATAAATGCGATCTGGATTTATTGTTATTTTGTAGTTACTACCTGCATTAAATGATTGAATGGGACTAAACAAAACTAATTTATTAATAACACTCATAGTAAAAACTCACAGTAATTAATAACAATCATAGTAATTAATAATAATCAAATTAAACTTTCTGTACCCCCTTTAAGGGGCTGTATCTTAACAAGGGATGCTCCAATAAAGTTTCTTTATATGAAAGATCCTATCTTCTTTTCGATGAGGAATCACCCCCTTAAATATTTTACACTTATTTAGTTGCACCCTGTATATTCATCCTACATCATCATCAAATTCGCATGTTCTTCCATCTTTTTCGTGATTAATTCATATGAAGTATGACAAAAATGCATGATTGTATACATATATCCAAACAATAATACGAATATATGTCTTGATACTCCTATGCTAAACTGATAGATTCATGAAGGTATACGAAGATGCACGAATGTATACGAAGACGCTCGAATGTCTAGGAAAAATACACAAAATTGATATAAACAACAAGCCTTGATACTCCTATGCAAAATTTATTGATTTGAATGTATACGAAGATGTACGAATGTATACGAAAATACTTGAATTTCTACGAAAATACACAAAACTGATATAAACTGTACATAAAGTGGTTGCAAAACATATATAAAGTACGCTTGAGATGCTGCATGAAGAAAGCGATCCTTCATAAAGTTAATGATAATGGCTACACGCTTGACGCATGTGTTTCCATCTTTTTCGTGATGAATTCTTATGAGGTACGACAAAAATGCATGAGTGTATACATATATCCAAACTATAAAACGAATACATGTCTTGATACTCCTATGCTAAACTGATAGATTCATGAAGGTATACGAAGATACTCGAATGTCTACGAAAATACACAAAACTGGTATAAACTGTACATAAAGTGGTTGCAAAACATATATAAAGTAAGCTTGAGATGCTGCATGAAGAAAGCTATCCTTCATAAAGTTAATAATAATGGCTACACGCTTGACGCATGTTTTTCCATCTTTTTCTTGGTTACGTATGTATGTAGGTTGTATATTCATCCTAAATCATCATCAAATTCGCATGTTCTTCCATCTTGTTCGTGATGAATTCATATGAAGTACGACAAAAATGCATGAGTGTATACATATATCCAAACTATAAAACGAATACATGTCTTGATACTCCTCAGCAAAATTGATTGATTCATGATATACGAAGATGTACGAATCTATACGAAGATACTCGAATGTCTACGAAAATACACAAATAAATATGCCAAATTTTGTTCCTGTGTTCTATTGAATTTCTATAAAGAATGTGTATAGATTGTTATGATTGAGCTTGGACTGATCTATTACGACCGTAGAATTTCATGAATATATTACTTTGTCATTATGCAAAGCTGATATGGAGTGCGTTCTGAGATTCATGAATGGATACATATTCAGTTTTAAAGTGAATGCAAAACTTATATAAAACAGATATAAAAATGTATATAGTGGATATGAAGAGTATTTAACGCGTATACTTATCAGTCTCATTTTCATATATCAACAGAATTTATACCTACAGCATTTGTGAAAAACAATACACCCAACCCAATAATTTGGGCAGACACATGAATATACGAAACGATGCTTTAAGGAAACACACAATCAAGATGATCACACAATCAAGAAGATCACAATGATACATTGCATGACCATATGAGTGTTGATCACATTTGGGTAAACTATGCAAAGAGTCTGCACACCAACATACAGAGTCTTTGACCACTGCACTTATTTTAACCAAAGATTCCTCTCATCATATGAAACACTTTTTTCATTTATCATTTTTCCAAATTCAGCTCAGGTAAAAAGATACAGGCTGTTGAAATTTTGAAAATAAATCAGTTTTTATTTTGTAGCTTTGACATCCTTCTTTCGAATAAAATGAATGTTGGCGTAAAGTTTCCTATAACTATGATACATATTTTCCAAATATTAGTTATTTTCTACTTCTACTGGTTTTCTAGTTATGGACTCGTGGATTCATAAATCTAAACGAAATTAGCATAAAGAAAGCATATAAAGTTTTTGTTGAGTCATTTCAAGAATATTCCATCGTTTTAGAACATTATATTACTCTTCATCATTTCTCCTTAAACGCACCGTTTTCGAGATATTCTTCATTGAATGTTTTAAAATGGAAAACTCCAGAAATTTCACTACTTTTATGGATCCGTCCCTGAGCGTTGGAATCCCGAATCAAGCTGTAAACCACGTTACCATGCCTTATTCTTGTCCGCCAACAATGTCATAGATTATTTATATGTGGGAGTGTATTTGCACATTGTGAAAGCTTAAACGCTTCTAACTTTTTACCTGAGTCGAATCTGGAAAAATGGTTAATGAAAAAAGTGTTTCATTTGATGAGAGGAATCGTTGGTTGAAATTAATGCAGTGGTCAAAGACTCACCCTGTATACAGGGTGTCCCGTAAAGACCACGTCAAACGAAAACGGAAAGTAGATCAGAATGTGCTCTACCTGATGTGAAAAAATCGTTCATATGAAAGTCTCTCAGTTTTCGAGATATTTGATGTTTCATGAAAATGTTGAATTTTTTCATTTAAAATGCTTTCTTTCTTGCGGAAGCTACAATTAAATACTTATCGAATCAGTTCTTTTTCCGTAAATATTGTCGAATGATTACTTCAATTCATGCAATGAAAAATAGCACAAAATATTATACAGGGATTCTGAAAAAAAAAATTAAAATTCATGTTTTGAAGGAAGTGTTTTTTTGTACTCAATTATATCTGACGTGGTATAAAAAAAAGACACTAGACCTTTTCTGCATATTACGTTGAAAAGTTGCCCATTTTGTGAGGATTCCGAAAAGGCTAAATACAGGTGATAACCTTCTTCACGAAAAAAGATATTTGAATGTTTATCGAAAATGGAGCAATTCTGTGAAAAACTGATTTTGTCACCTTTTCCACAAATCTTTTCATTTTGCAGATTCTGCTGTAACATATTGAATAATTCTCTTGAAAAATGTCAGTTAGTCCTTAAATTACTTATAAAGTGAAATTATTCATTAATTGCAATGATATAATGTAAAAACGCACAGGACCTTCAACATCAACAAATCTATTGTGAAGAAACTTTATAAAAATAACAATAATAAAAATTCAGGATTCTTATTAGAGCAAATGCTCAAAATGAGCACCCCCATCTCTAATACATGCCCTGCATCTATTGAGAAATGACCTTTTCAAACCATACAAACTTCTCCCCGCTATTTTGGCTGCTGAAATACGAATGCGGCCCCTTAGTTGTGCTTCATCTCTAATGGGATTCGAATAAATTTAATTTTTTTCAAAACCCCAGTAAAAAAATCCAGAGGATTTAAGTCTGGTGAACGGGGAGGCCACAAAATTTCACCGCCCCTTCCGATCCACCGGTGAGGATATGTTTGGTTTAAATATTCCCTAACATGACGACTGTAGTGTGCTGGGCACCCGTCGTGTTAAAACCATAGATTACGTCGCATTTCCAGTGGTATATCTTCTAAGAGTAAGAAGGGTACACTGTTCCTTAGAAAATTCAAATAATTGGTGCCGTTCAATGATTGCGGCAATTCTGTCGGACCGAATATTTTTCCATCGTATATTCCAGTCCATAAATTCACCGTAAATCGATATTGGGATCTATCTTGCCTTATATTGTGCAGATTCTCGATGTTCCAACTATGAAGATTATGCAGATTGATATAACCGCTTTGAGTACAAGAAGACTCATCAGTCCAAAGGATATTATTGAAAAAATCGGGATTTTCTGTATGTTCCAGCAACATTTGTTGACAAAATTCTACTCGGGCTTGATAGTCTCTTGGTAGTAGTTGTTGAACTCGCTGAATATGGTAGGGGTGATATTTGTGTTTCTTCAGGATTCTATGGGCACTTGATTTTGATATGCCTGTCATGAGCTCTATGATTCTGGTTGATACTGAAGGATTATTTTCGACATCATTCAAAATGGTGTCATCTTCCACGATCGAAGGCCGGCCACTACTTTTACGACTCCCAGGAACTCTTTCTTCGACAATTGCATTATGGGCCTGTACAAAAACTTCGTAATTAGGATGTCGGCGATTGGGGTACCGCTCTGAATAAAGCATCGATGCTGCTCTAGCATTAAGACGTACTTACCATAAATAAGGTACATGTCGGCGTATTCTCTTGCAGTATACGAAACATTTTCTGTAGACATTTTACCCAGTAAACTGATATGCATTAACTTCCACTAGATGAAAATGAACGTTTCCATAGATACCTTAAGTACCTTAAGTTTGAATCATTGAATCGCATCACATCATATCGATGTTCGAGAGTTCTTTAGGCAAAGAAAAAGAAATAAAAGAACTCAGTCAGTGAATTGGCATCTTAATAACATTTTATTGATTTGTTGATTGATTATTTTCAGCAGGAAGTGCAAAATAGAAGTATTAATGGAAAAGGTGAAAAAATCAGTTTTTCACAGAAATGCTCCATTTTCGATAAACATTCGAATATCTCTTTTCGTGAAGAAGGTTATCACCTTTATTTGACCTTTTCGGAATCCTCACAAAATGGGCAACTTTTCAACGTAATATGCAGAAAATGTCTAGTGTCTTTTTTTCATACCACGTCAGATAGAACTCAGTACAAAAAAACACTTCCTTCAGAACATGAATAAAATTTTTTTTTTCAGAATTCCTGTATAATATTATGTGCTATTGTTCATTGGATGAATTGAAGGAATCATTCAACAAGATTTACGGAAAAAATGTATTCAATTGTAGCTTCCGCAAGAGAGAAAGCATTTTAAGTGTAAAAATTCAACATTTTCATGAAACATCAAATATCTCGAAAACTGTGAGACTTTCATATGAACGATTTTTTAACATCAGATAGAGCACATTCTGATCTACATTCCGTTTTCGTTTGACGTGGTCTTTACGGGGCACCCTGTATAAGAGATCCACGGACACACACGAAAGGTATCCAACACAAAGTCTTCATAAAGTTGATGATAATGGTTTGATATCAGTAATATAGTTGACGAGCTATGCTTGCTGCATGCTAAAAAATGCACTGTAGATACTTTTGAACGAATACCATAGTTGGCCGATCAACTTCGAATAGCTGGAGTTATTTATTAGGAAAAATATTATGATCATATCTAAAAAACTGCTTTTTTTAAATGAAAAATGGTAACTAAACTCTATTTTTCATTACAAATTATCTCAAATTATTTAAGCATCGTTCATCAGAATAACTCGAAATTAAAGGAAATGAATAATGATCAACACTATCCATTATGTCAAGAAGACGCGCTAATAATTGTGAAAAGCTGATTTGTTAATAAATTCAGTATCCATCGCAGTCTGTTTCTCTGCATCTTCAATATCATACGTCGTATCTTCCTCCACATATCTATTGCAATCATGTGTATACCCCCATTCATCGTCGTCCCTCCCTTCATAACCAAGTCATGCCCCTATATCAAACATGCTGATCGTTCTCAATACAGCATCTCAAGCATCAGCCAGATGATAAAGTTTCAAAATCACACCTTCTCATTTGATATCCGCAGACCAGGCCTGTTTTTCATATATTTAAATCTCAACAAGTTCCTCATCACAATGAGATCACATATTCATGAATTATTTGTTAACCAATTTTACAATGAAAAAATAAATGAGAGTTACATTTCGTATCAATATCAAAAATGTATTATGACACACTAAGAGTTCAGAAGAATCCTAAAAATCACCCCACTTTGTTTACACGATTCCTGAATATTGAAAGAGAAATCTGACCACTCAACATGCAATAAATATCAAAATTGTCTCGCAAATCACCTGATATCCGTTACAATTGATCCCTACAATGGTTAGAAAAAAACCCGCAAAGGCCTCTTATCGGGATGCGGTCAAGTTAGCACACCATAATTCACTCGGTCAAATAAATATGCCATTGCCTTTGTACCCATGCCGACGTTAAATTGGGATATATGAAAAAGATACCTGACTGTCACGTTCACCAACACATTTCTATAATTAAACTTTCTTCTGGTTATTTCCAAATAAATATGCCAAAAATAATTTGGCTACAGTACAGTATCTGAAAAAATAAGATTTATTTTTGGAGAATACAATAAAACAAACTTCAGTCTCAATGTAAACAAAATAAAAATTATAGTCCTTCTGAATATGAGATTTTTATTTTATCATAAATGTCAATCCTCTAATACGTTTGAGAATTTTTGCGTAAATAGGATTCATTTTCATCCAAATATTGTGACTATTTAGTGAAGCGATGTCAATACAAATGACCATCTATAATCTTTCATGTAATCTTTCCAGATAGTAAGAATACAAAATTTCACATTTAGCATATTTTGTCTCAGTGCCAAGCAGATATTCAATATTTTTGACTTGAACTCAAATCTATGTTCCAAAATGCCGAGTACCCAAAGTTTTTTTCGAAAACAATTGTACTTACGTTGAAATGACAGAATTAAGAAAATGTCTTCTTATGCTCTGTTAAAGTAGGTATGTCATCAAAATGGAATTTGTTCGTATACAACCACCCAATACATTTGTTGTTATGTTAGCTTGATAAGCTCGCTGCCAAATCAAAAGTATACCTACAACCCCCCAAAGCATTTAGGATAGCTTGATAAGCTTGCCACAAGTAATGTTAGTTCTCGTTGTAATTGATTGCTTTTCTAAATTCATATGGGCTCGACCATTGAAAAGGAAAACTGGTGAAGAAGTGGCTTTTCTCGATATCCTCAAGCATGGTACCTACCAACTTGCAATCTGATCAATGAACTGAATATTTCAACCGATAATTTCATGAACAAGTTGTTAAAAAGCATCATATAAATCATTATAATACGTATAGTGATAAGAAAGGTACAATAGTGGAGAGGACCATAAGAACGTTGGAATACTTGTCAACTTGCAATCTGATCAAGGAACTGTATTTTTCGACCAATGATTTCATTAACATTTTGTTAAAAAGCTACATATAAATGTAATATAATACGTATAGTGATAAGAAAGCTTCAACAGTGGAGCTGGTTATAAGAACGTTGAAAGAGGTGCTCAACAAAACAAAAAAAAATCCAAATGGGAAAACTGCCTGTATTTCAGTAATAATTTTCCATCTAGAGATGCTGAGAAATCTACAAATATCACTTTACTATTACATATTGCTTTTTCATGTTATGTCAATAAAACTAATACATGTCTTTAAAATTGTTTTTTTTGTGCACAAGTTTCATCTGGCGTTTTTTTCTAAAATAATCGTGGAAAACCTCCTTTGCACGTCTACGTTATGTTGAAAGAAATTCCGAAAGGAACCATTTTTGCTAAAATCGAGCTTAGAAATCCTCATAGAAATTTACGCATAAAAATCACCGAAATTGAGTTTCAAATCCGTACGCCCAGCTTGCTGACAAACACGCTTTCCATCGATTTTACTCGTTATGACAACAAATTTTCAAAACCGCACAATCATCCCCCAAAGTCTGAGCAAACCAAAAATGATTCGATTCAGATAATCCATGTTATTTCCTTTGATATACTCGATAAATGCCCTCAATAATAATACGAAAAAAGGATCGAGTACCTCATGCATCAAACTTCATATGACGGATAGAATCATTTGATTCCAATCTCCTAGAGATGCTGAAAATTCTACCAATATCATATATTTGAATTTCCTGAAACCGATACGCACAATGTAAAGGGTCATTTACCTGCGGTTGATACGAGCCCCCCATCAACAATCCAATTCCAACACAGGAGAATGGAACATGCTTGCAAAAGTTCCTGACTTCACGTCAGTGCTTCAATCCTACCCTACCAAAGCCTCAGGGGAGGGGGGGGCGTGGCGCTGCGCAACCCACTCTTCAGCCGTCCAAAACAAATGACCTTGAAAACGCTGGCTTACGCGTTCAAGTGGGTACAATGTTTGCAAAATGGACCTTGGATTTCCTTATGGGGATTTACATGTAAAAATGGGGCATTCTGCGCCAAAAGTCTCCTAGGACATCTACTGTCTATTGATTCGTTAATTACGCTTGGAAATATTATCATTGAGTCCCCGAATGCATCCCTGATATTGATCTTAGGTCCAACGGCGGCGTCAATTCGACTTAAGAATTTTATACCTGATAATTGTGTATGAATTGCAGTCCTCTTTTCTCAACACAGTCACCATGGCTCCGTAGCATAATCATCTAGCACCTTGACTATAAATACATAGTCTGCAGGTTCAAATCCCAACGTATACCCCGTCTTTTTATACCTCGCAATCGACCATTCCAACGGGTTCTAACAAAAATTAACATCCAACTCTAGAACTCTAGATATCGCTATCAAAGTAAAGATTTCCTATCATTCCACACCAAAATTCACGCTGCTTCTCAACTCTAGATGTCGCTATCAAAGTAAAAATTTCCTGTCATGACATCCACATACACACACAAGTTCACGATGCATCTCCACTCTAGATGGCGCTTTTCACAGTACAGATTTCCTGAACACGAGCCAACATCTGTGACGCACATACAACAAAAGTGAGGTTATGTCATATTCTGTCCCATAGCCGTGTTGCTCTTTCTACTGATACAATAATATGCAAAAGTGATAATAATATAATAATAATAATAATGGTCTTTATTGATACAAATCACTACAATGAATGATTATATATCATAGGGCGAGATTTAGCTCACACAATCTTGGCTAATATAAACATGGTGAATACTGTGAGATCGATACCAAAAACATGTGTCTATTCTTCCATCTAACCCTCTAGAATTAATTTAATTATGAAAATAGAACAAACATAATCGAAAGTGAAAATGAGCCAATCCAATACTACCGCATAAGATAAAAAAAAATTAATTCCGAGCACTTAAACTCTCCACTCCAGATAGCTCGCATAGAACCCTTAACTGTCATTGAAAAAATAATAATAAAAAAAAAATCATCAACCTAGTCATACATTGGATCATTACGGAAATTATTCAATATATGCAGTTTGAATTTATCTAGTGCAAGCTTTCTATAATCAAACGTCAACTTGTTCACTACGTTGGGTACCTGATATGAAAAAGACCTAGTGAAAATTGCAGTTCTGTGTTTAGGAACAGAAATCGCTGATTTAGAACGAACATTAACAGAATGAACACTAGAACGGAAAATAATCTTGTTAAAAAGATACAATGGCGATTCTTCCCTAATTATTTTGAAGAACAAAACCAAGGAATGAAACCTTCTTCTGTGCTCCATATTAAGCCAACCAGTTTTCTTGAGCGTATTAGTTATATGCTCGTATTTATTTATACCATGAATAAAACGAAGACAAGAATTCTGCAAAACCTGGATTCTGTTTATATCAAAAACTGTCAAACAGGGATGGTAGACGGCATCACAGAAATTCATGTGCGAAAGCACCAAGGATTCACAAAGCACAACCTTAGTAGATCTGTTCAAATAATTTTTGAACTGGTATAGCAGCCTCAAATTAAGGTATGCTCTGTTCAAGCATTTAGATATGTGCTCCGTGAACCTTAATTCAGAATCCTCAGTCAACCCCAAATTCCTAGCACCTTCTTGAAAACTGATAATATTGTTATCAATGTTCACACTTTGACTGTATGTCCCCAAAAATCGAGCTCTATCCATCTTCCTCCCAAACAGTTGGCACACAGACTTACCGGCATTCAATTGGAGACAATGTTTCCTTGAAATCTCATAGATGTTGTGTAGGTCAAAATTAAGTGCTGCAACAGCCTGACGTGATTCAATAGGTCTGAATGATAATATAAGTTGACCGTCATCTGCATAAAAATGAGCTGTTGCTGATATGCAGACATAGATGAAACATGAAATATAAATGATGAATAAGAGTGGGCCCAGAATGGATCCTTGCGGGACTCCACATCTCATGTTAAGGAACGAAGATAATTTGCCATCAACTTTTACCGCCTGAGATCTTAACTTAATATAACTGGCCAACAGATCGATAGCTCCCTGTGAAAGACCAATAAAATGCAATATGGCAAGAAGTAGCTGATGATTTATCGAATCGAAGGCTTTCGAATAATCCAGCAAAGTTAAAATCGTGAGATCCCCTCGGTCAATAGACCTGAAGATTTCATCAGTGATATTGAGCAAGGCTGTGCAACAACTATGGCCAGGTCTGAACCCAGATTGCACACTCGGAATGATTTTATATCTGTCCAAATGTTCTCGCAATTGGTCTTGAATAACATGTTCGATGACTTTAGATAAAGCTGGGAGTATGCTGATAGGTCTTATGTCATCTAAAGTTTTTGGATCATACTTTTTGGGAAGAGGAATTACCAATGTTTTCTTCCAATCAGAAGGAAATACCGATCTCCCGAGGCAGTAATTCACCACATGGGTCAAATATGGCAGAATGAAAGGGGTACAAAGTCGAATAGTTTCTATATTAACACCGTCATGACCCGTCGCCTTTGATTTGATTTTCTGAAAAATTTTAAAAATTTCATATTCTTCTACCTCACGAAAACGGAACTCCTTCATATTGTTATTTTGAATGTTGGATGAGTAAAATTCAAACAGATCATTATCCATGGCGATTTTTGGAATGGAATTGATAAAATGTAGATTTATCATATTAGCCTCTTTCAGATTTTCAGGGATATCTGCAGATTTTCTGTTAGTTATATTCAAGGATTTGAGGGTTGACCAAAATCTCTCATCTTTCCTACCATTCAAAACGTTATTATAGTATGCCTTTTTTTCACTTTTAACAGCCAAGAACACCCAGTTTCGAATTTTTTTGTAGAGAACAAAATCTTTTTCTTTCTTAAATCTTCTGTAGCGGTTAAGTGTGCTATCTCTTAAGTCCATTAACTCTCACAGCGTCTCTGTGAGCCAGGGCGCATACCTTTTTGTGATTCTAACAGTTCGAAAAGGCGCATGTAAATCTAATAAAGATATGAGGTTGTAATTTATAAAAGCAATTTTACCGTCAATATCATCGATATCAAAAATATTTTTCCATGGTATAGATTGTAAATGAAAATTGAACTGCTCATAATCAAAGTTTCTGAAGTCTCTCATTGTCTTAAAAATGGGATTTACTTTATTAACTGTAAAGTGCAAATTGAAAATCAAAAGTTCATGATCGGTACCGATATCCGTGGTGGAAACCTGAACATCTGAAATGATATTTAAATCAGAAGTTAAAATATAGTCAATTAGGGTAGAGGACGTAGAAGTTATTCTCGTAGGCTGATCCACCAACTGATGTAGCCCCAGACTACTGATACATTTTGTCACATACCTGGCCTCACTATCCTGAACCAACTGATCCGTGTTAAAATCTCCCATGCAGATTACTCTGGCAGCATGTGCTGTCACATCCGCATATTCGCTCATAAACAAGTCCCAAAAAATTTTATTATTAGTACCGGGTGGTTTGTAAACCACTCCCAGAGCCAGTTCACTATCAAAAGAATCCATCTTCAACCAAATTTGTTCAATTGGTCCTCCAATCTTAAGGACCCTAAACCCTAAGCCCGATCTAATGTACACTCCCACACCCCCACCATGTCTATTCCGATCACAGCGAACAAATCTGTACCCACCAATACCAACCGCATCATCCGTTATAGACTCATTCAATCTAGAATTTTGATATTTTCGACCAAGAAAACACTCTTTTAAAAAGATCTATTTTATTTGACAAGTCGACGATGTCGATTCTAAAACATTACTGCCTTTGTCCCTGTGGAATATTGTTCCACAATGGATTGATAAAATTCCGCTGACACTGCAACTGCAGGGAAGCGATCTAAATTCTAAGTAATTGAAATATGCAGTTCGTATTTACAATCTCTTCGTTAAGGGATCCAGGGTCGGACTCAAATTATATAATTCCTCCCCTTTTTGAGAATTTTTGTCAACCCTTTTGGGTGAAAAAATGAATTTTCTAAAATATAGTAAAAATACAAAAATGATCAAAATTGAACTGATAATAAAAAAAGTATTAAAGTAGGAAACATAATGTAAAACAGTCCATTCTTGAATCTCTGGTTGAATCTGCGGGATCTCAGTCCTCTGCAAGAAGTCTTCTTCCACCTTGGTTAAATTGATGTGAAGGGGGCTTAGTCGGAGAATTGAATGTTCTTCAAGTTGCATCCTCGGGTGGATAACCTTGTCACCATTTGTAACTTTACACTTGGAATGAATGAGGGCTATTTGGGATACTTCATACTTGACTTGGCTGTTAGAGCATTCTTCTTTCAAAATGGTGTTGGCAATGGAAATGACGGATCCATCTTCTATTTGCAGCAGTTCTGGTTTTCCGAAACTTCGTATTCTGGAGCAATTGTCCTTTAGATGTGTGAACAGTGTTCCGAAACATTCATGAGGGTAATTTAAATCTTCTTGTCTGGCGATGTAGAAATCCTCCAGTTCTTGAACGATTTTGGTTTGCCATTTGATTGCTTCATTACTCGATAGGATATAAGGTGGGGTGTTTGGAATGATTGTATTCATGTAAGGTAATGAATATAGCCTAAAAAGCTCAAAGGGTTTTTCTTCAAAAATTGGAATTGTTACAACAAACAATATTTCTGTCTCTTTGACTATTACTCTGCTATTGCAAATTGAATAATAATCTGTCAAATGACTCAATGGTAAAATTTTAGCATCTCCTAATACTTTTTTGAAGGTTATTAGAGGTAAAATATTTTCGTGAAGTAAATGGAGTCTTCCAAAACTTATAGCATTTTCCAGTTCATTCAATAATATAGCAACTTCGTGAGATTGAAAAATCAGACTGGTCAATTTTATGATAAGATTATTAGAATTTTGGAGTTCTGTAACTGTTCGTGTTAAATTATTGATTTTTGATATAAATTTATCTTGGATATTTTGGCTCACTTTGATTATTTTATTCTGATTCATCAAGATAACATTTTCATTATGTTTGATTGCTTGAAAGTAATTATTATAAATCTCTTCATCGTCGGAATCCAGAGTTCCGAATAGAAATTTCGATATTTTTCCTCCAATGTTGAGCAATCCACGTTTTTCACGGATACTTTGAAGTATTATGTTATTAAATTTCATTTTATTATTTTCTATTAAATTATTTGCAATTTGAAAATAGTCAGCTGAGGGGTTTTCAAATTTATTCAAAATTTCTTTTTGTATTAGAAGCAGGTTATCAATGGAACTAATATTATAGTGAAATAGCAAGTGTTTAGCGTGATTGGCTACATAAATCTTTCCTAATCTAATTGGTAATATATTCTGCTTATATTCAGTATATTCTAACATAAGGTTTAAGGATATTAGAGATAGAAAAATTGGGATGCGTTGAAGCATCTGAAAAAGAAAAAAGGAAAAGAAAAATTATTTTCTTTGTTTAATCCTTGTTTTGTGATAGTGATGTTTATTTGAAGTATTTTGAACAGCTATGTCACTTGTTTCTTGAATAGGAATTTTCTTATAAACCGGTAAAGTTTTCTTTTGATTCGATTGACGTAAGTAAGCTGGTTTATTTGGATCAATGTCCGGTGGTTCTGAACGTTTTTCATTAATTTTCTGAAATTTTTCGTTATATATTTTTTTTTGAATATCAACGTGTTCCTTCAGTTCCTTTAAATTATCATTATAATTTTCCAAATATCGTGATATTTTCTCGTTAGTTGTAATTTCAATGGGAAGAGAATAATTCAGGTCACCTTTAATAATTTGCATGGGCGTGAATGATGTTGAAGTATGGATGCAATTATTATAAGCTAATATTGTTCTGGCTAATCTAGTTTCTAATGTTAAATTCTTATTATCCGAAAGACATCTAAGTTGTTCCAAAAATGTTGAATGGAAACGTTCTATTAATGAATTCGAATTAGGATTGAGATTTAAAATATAATGGATTTCAATCTTATGCAATTTCGCAAATTCTTGGAAGACATGATTTTTAAATTCAGTCCCATTGTCGCACGTAATTATTTTAGGGATTCCGTGGTGTGTCATAAATATTAATAATTTTTCGACGATCTCTATTGCTGTTTTGGCTTTCAATAGGGAGCAACAGGCAAATCTTGAAAAAGAATCAATTATTGTTAAACAATTGTTTTTTTCGAACGAGAATGTATCCATATATAAATGTTCGAATGGTTTTTCTCCTACTGGATTATTTCGGAATTTAATCTTAGTTGGTGTTCTTTCGTATTTGTTGGTTTGGCAAATTTCGCAAGAATTTATATATTTTATAACGTCTTCATCTAACTTAGGCCAATAAAATCGTTTCGAAATAGAAGCAATATTTTCTTGGATTCCTCTGTGTCCAGATTTAGAGACATGATAGATTTCTAATTTTTCCTCCTGAACAAGGGGATCTTCGATATCTTCTAATAAAATGTTGGTCAGCCTAAGATTATATGATTTTGCCTTGAATTTTGTTTGTAAGGTTCTGATGAATTGGATCTCAAGGTCCTTATTATCGATTTTGAGACAGTAACATATTCCAGGCTTCAAAATTTCTTTGATAAAGAGAATTATGTCGTTAACATCGTTGATTGATACAATGATTCTTTGCTTATTTTCAAAGAGCTTAATCCTTTGAATTTGATAATTATTTCCTGGTGTAATTATAATTTGGTTTTTATGTTTGTTTAAGCATTTTTCTGTATAAGGTATTTGAAAAATCGGATTTTCCTGAGAACTATGGACAGTTTGATTTTCGAAATCCTCAAAAGTTCGCATTAAATCTTCTAATTGTTCATTAAGCAGAATGTCGTTTGGATCTAATTGAGGTATTATTGAGTCTAAATCATCAAGGTTATTGATTTCGTTTAATCTTATTCGCGAAAGAGCGTCAGCATTATTAGATATTCCTTTTTTGAATTTAATTTCGTAATTATATTTCTCGAGCTTGATTTTCCAGCGCATTAATTTTGAGTTAGGTTCTTTCAAAGAATTCAACCATATCAAAGGTTTATGGTCTGTGTAGATAAAAAATTTGTTTCCATAAAGGTATGGACGAAAATGTCTGGTCGCCCAAATAATGGCTAAAAGCTCTTTTTCGATCGTAGAATATCGAGTCTCCGTCTCGCTGAGTGTACGGCTGGCGTACGCCACTGGTAGATCTTCATTAGGTACATTACCTTGGGACAATATCGCACCGATAGCGAATTTTGAAGCGTCCGTGGTTAGATTGAATGGTTTGGAGAAATCTGGGTAGATTAAAATGGGATGGTTAATTATTAATTGTTTGGTAGTCAGAAAAGAATCTAAATATTCTGGATCATCTATATTCATTTTTGAGTCTTTCTTCAGATATTTGGTCATTGGTTTAGTGATTCGAGCAAAATTGGGAATAAATTTTCGATAATATCCAATCATACCGAGGTACGATTTTATTTCTTTCGACGATTTTGGTAATGGAAAATTTTCAATAGCTGTAATTTTGTTTGGGTTGGGTTTGATTCCCTCTGGAGTTATGATGTGACCTAAAAATTCAATTTCGTTTTTGAAAAATTCAGATTTGTCAAGCTGTATTTTCATATTTTCGTTTTTTAATACTTCCAAAATTCGATGAATGTCAGCCAAATGGGATTCTACTGTTGCGGAATAGATGATTATGTCATCCATATAGACATAACAATTTTTTCCTATATGATCTCGTAATATATGGTTCATGAGCCGCTGAAATGTGGCAGGAGCGTTTTTCAGTCCAAAAGGCATACGCAAGAATTCGAAATGACCGTTTTCAACTGTAAACGCAGTTTTTTCTATACTTTCTTCGTGGACTTCTATCTGATGGAATCCAGAAGCTAAGTCTAAAGTAGTGAAAAATTTAGAACCTTTTAATTTATCTAGGATGTTATCAATTTGAGGTAAGGGATACCTATCGTCTATAGTTTTCTCATTTAATTGGCGGTAATCAATCGCCATCCTCCACTTTTCATTTCCGGATTGGTCGGGTTTTTTCCTTACCATCACGACAGGAAAGGACCAGGGAGATATGCTTGGTCTTATGATACCTTTTTGAAGTAGATCAGTGATTTGATCTTGAATTTCAATTCTATGTTTTTCCGGTTGTCGATATAATTTCGCATGAACTGGTATTTCATCTTTAGTCCGAATATGATGTTTGATTTTTGATGAAAAATTTAAAGGTTGTCCGGGCAATTGTAAAGCTTTTTCTGTTACGTTGAAGATTTTTATCAACTGATTCTGGATAGATTTATCCAAGTGATTAAGTTTTATGGGGTAATTATGTTTTCTGGGAATAACATTTTGAAAATGTATGGGCATCTGACACTGAGGTCCTATTAATAATTTTCTATTCAAGTCTATTGTAAAACCATATTTCTCTAAAAATTTGAATCCTATAATACCTTCGTATTGGGTATGGAATTTATAAACTGTAAATGGATAAGTACTATGCATTCCAAATGAATCCAAGGGAAAGTTAACTTTTTCGTTACTGATGTCATGTCCATGAGGGGTAATAAGATCAGTTGCTTCAGTATAAATGTTATGAGGAATTTGTTCGTACGCAACTTTAGGGTCTAAAAGGCAAATTGTACATCCGCTATCTAATAATAGTTTGCATTTTGGAAAGTCTAAATTTATATAGGGAAGACAATTTTTCTTTATTTTATCTTTAACGGTATTCAAGTCAATGGGTTCTCCGAGGCTAGTTTCTGAAAATTCTCATTTATGTCATCCTCATCATCAAAAGTTTCTTCTTGATATTCGTATCGATCTTGTTCGTAATATTCAAAATTATTTTCAATTTCTGTAGAAGTTCCTGATTCAACGTGAGTTAATTCCTCAGAAATGAAATTTTGTTGTGATGAGTTTGGTTGATTAAAAAATCTAGGTTTTTGAAATTGAGGCTGAGAGCTTTGTATAGAAGACGATGCTTCACGTTTCTGGGGTAAAATTCTAGTGTTTATTGACATAGGAGTTGGTGGTGGTAAGTTTTGATTTCGAGCCGAATTTGGCTTGAAAACGTTTTGTGGTTTTCCGAACACTTGTTCGTTTGTGAAAAATCTAGGATTCGAGTTGGTTCTCGATTGTAAATTAATTGGTTGAGAAGGAAAAGATGTTTGTCTTATCGATCGGTTACTAAACGAGGTCGATTGGTGAGGATATAATTGATTTCTAGATTGTTTATGTTGTTTTTGAGGAATGAAATGATAATTCCAATTCAAATGAGACATTTGCGATGTATAATCAGAGATTATACTCACTGCTGTATCGAAATTGAGATTTTTCTGGAGAATTAAAGAACTCCTTAATTCTAACGAAACGTTACGCAATAAAACTTCGGTAGCTAACCGGTCAGTTTGTTTTTTCATGCAAAGTTCATCAATTTCTGTGAGTCCCTCTGCACTTATTCTACTACAAATTCTAATCTTGAAATTTCTGACTCTCTCCATAAAAGAAAATATATCTTCATTATGTGCTTTTCTCATTATTTGCAATTGATTATTGAGAACGAAAATGTTAGTTCGATCTCCAAATTTCTGTTGTAAAAAATCTTTCAAATTTGGCCAAGTGTCTGGTACGTTGGAGACACTTAACTCCTTTTTTGCTAATCCTATTATTTTACTTTTAATCAATAGAATGCAGAAAGTTTTGGCAGTTTCCGAACTACTCGAAAATTTATTTAAATAAGATTTACATTGTTCAATAAAATCTGGTAGACAAGCTTGGTCTCCTCCAAATGTAGAAAGTAAAGCTCCGTATTTTTCGGCTAAAGCAATTTCTTCCATTTTAATTATATCTGATTGATTATGAAATTTAAAATTTATAATATTATTTGAATTTCAAATGTAATTGTTTGAAAAATTATTATCAAAAAAATAATAAATTTTTTCGGGAATGGGAATGGATTTTTTTTTTTTTTTTGAGTAATGAATTTTCTTGCCTTTGGTCTTTCCAGGTAGGTGAAAGAGTTGTGAGGTCTTCCAATGCTACTTGTTGGTTTTCTCTTGCTGCTTCCAAGGGGACTGGCTCTAGCTTTGCTGGCACTGTGTACTCCTTGAAGATCAGTCGGGGTTTGAATTTCCACCAAAAACTTGAAAGTCGCCTGTGGTTGAAGAAATCTTCTTATCGCTTCTTCTGTTGTCTCACAGTGTGAAAATCCTGGTCACGGCACCAATTTTGATATTTTCGACCAAGAAAACACTCTTTTAAAAAGATCTATTTTATTTGACAAGTCGACGATGTCGATTCTAAAACATTACTGCCTTTGTCCCTGTGGAATATTGTTCCACAATGGATTGATAAAATTCCGCTGACACTGCAACTGCAGGGAAGCGATCTAAATTCTAAGTAATTGAAATATGCAGTTCGTATTTACAATCTCTTCGTTAAGGGATCCAGGGTCGGACTCAAATTATATAATTCTAGTTTCATTCAATACTATTATGTCCAAAGAATTATATAATACCATGCACTTGAAATCCGCAAAATGACCAATAAGAGTGCTTACATTGAAATGAGCTAGTTTGAGTTTATCCATGAAGAGTTTAATACATTATTTTAATCCAGAGAATACTATCTGGAATGAGTCATTTAATTTTCCTTGAAAACTATCAATATGCAATATAAAGATAAATAATGAAAACGTAGAATTTCTGAGACAATTATATTTATAACAGCAAAACACTAGTAGGTTTGGAGAATCAACTACTCGGCTCTGAAATTTAAAGAAACAACTAAACGCTGATTAAAGTATACGGCAAAAGTGGAAGGCTCTCACAAAAGAAAAACTACCTTACGATACACCCCCGTACTCCCCAACATTAAGAATTCACATTAAAAGTCACAAATTGCCGAAAAACCCCGAAAACTAAACAAAGAATCCTATATCAAGAATTAGATTATTGAATCATCTTTGACAAACAGCGATAATATTGACTCAAATGTCTTTAAGTTGGTTAAACTGTTCGCAACTATCAACCTGTATAATTTTATTGTTTACAAACAATTTGATGTTACCTTTAACAGTCCAACAATTATGTTTGAATTTATCTCTCACTTTCTTAAAGAGATCCAGCTTGCTCTTTGTCAACATTTCCACCAAAACAACACCACTGCCTTTAAGATAAGACTTTTTAGAAAACACAATATCTTTCATCCACTGACACATAAATTCCACAACAATCGGTCGATGCTTACGTATGTTTTCCTTCTGGCCACCTGGATTCTTGCCCAACCGATAACAATTATTCAAATGATATTTGTTTACGTCGATATTTAGTTGATCTTTGAAAATACAAGTAACAGAATTGAAAATATCTTCTCCCTTATTTTCCTTGACACCATATATGAGAATGTTTTTGGAGTTTGCTTTCTGTGATATCATGTCCATTACCCTTGCTAATTTCTGCGTGATTTCAGATTTGAAACTTTCAAATTCGGTTTTCAACGACTCTATTGAGCATTTACTACTAGTTGTCCTCGGAGAGGCCGGTTCCTGAATATTCATCAGCTTTTCTTCGAAATCCTTCATCTGACTTTGGAAATTCCTTTCAAGGTCAGCCAATGATTTGTTTCTCTTCGCCATTGCGCGAAAAATGAACATTTCGATCTCGTGAAAATACAAAAAAAAACTTGATTTTCTCCTCTATCCACACCACACAAATCGAATGAAGCACTTTACAGCAATATCCAACCCTATTGAATGGAAAAATTTACTACTGTTGAGGAGCACGGGAATACACGTCTACAACACATGCATGCTCATCAATGATCAATGATCTGCTCGGAATTTACTTATTCCGAAATTACTTTTACTTTTTCTGAAATTGGTTTTACTTTTCCCAAAATTGAACTTGAAAAGATATAATTATAGAAGCAGTAAACTTGTCTCTGGAGAAAAGAAAATAAAATAGGTTAGTTTTCGCACTGAAAGATTGCGGATTGTCTTATAACCAGTACGATAACCGATAACGATAACGATAACGATGGACCAAAATCTTTCAGTCCATCGCTTAAATTCGACTCTAGTAATGTTTCAACCTAACCTAACGTTTTCTCTTGACCGTTCGTTTATTCAAGATGTCGAAAATGTAATCTTTACGGTGAGTTTTACGCTGCTTTGACAACTCTTAATTGCCGAATAAGTGAGGTTCCCAGTTCATTCCCAGTTAATTTTTGATGCAACCACCGAATTAAATCCACAATTAAGCTAATCGAAGCAATTATAATTTTTGAATACTTATCACATCTGCAATGTGGACTTTTTGAACTCAGCATATAGAATCTGTAAAAAATTCTGACATAATCATTTGTCAAAATCTACAAGTCCTGTTGGTTGATAAAATTGTCCCTGAGAATTAGAGCTTCACGCGAGAGCGAAATTTTTCTCGTCTCGTCTCGTTCTCGTCTCGGAAAAGCGAGACGAGACGAGATGAGACGTTTTCAAAAATATTATAGGCGATACCGAGACCACATTCAGCGCAACACGAGAGTCTCGTTTTAGGTCTCGTTAATTTTTTTGTATGAAGTTTTATATACGACTAGACTTTTTTCAATACCCGCAGAAAACAATTGAATATGAAGAGTTTCCACTATACTTGCCAATATATTTTGTCTATATTATGCATCGATCGTTCTAGAAATACACGATATTTTAGAAGATTATTAATTCGCGATAATTGAGATTATTTTTCAAGAAAAAATAGAATTCACAACCATCAAAACGGATGCCATTATGAATTCAATACTTAACGGACAACTTTTATTGCCCCTAAATCTCAATGCTTTGAAAATTTCGTCTCTATCTGAACATTTGGAGAAATTTATTCTCTTGTGCTCCTTGTAGTGAAGATGTGAACAATTATTGTATACATCTATGGAACTACTTATAATAAAACTGGTAAAGAAATGAAGCTATTCAATGTTTCGAAAAGTGTTATGAGGAATGCGCCAAGAACACCCTCAATGATCTACCCACTGGAAAGGTATTCTTTGAAAACTATACCAAATTGTTCCGTTCTATTAAGAAATGTATCGACATCGATAGCCACATTAACATCAACAAAACTTTCGAAATATTGGAAAGCTGAGTTTGAAGAATATTTGCTGTTAGAAAGAGCAAATAGGAATCAAAATATTTTACAGAGGTGGAGAGTGATGAAAAAGTTCTTCCTACACTTTCCAAGATGGCCGATGATTTATTAATGGCTTCATCCGTACCTGTTGAAAGATTATTTTCCACAGCAGGTATGATCATGGCAAAACACGTACATCATTGAAAGATGATGTGATACAAGCTGGTTTATGTTTGAATTCTAAGTCGTCGAGTAATTTAAAAGTTGAAATTATCAGTGTTTAAAATTGAAAATAATATGTACATGTACAAATATTTTTGCATGAGAGAGTAATAAATAGGTATAACTTTACAAAATTATTCATTTTTGTATACCATTTCGTTTATATATTATAAAATTTATTATCGTTATTCAGAATTAAGCGAGACGAGACGAGACAACTAATAATGAGACAAGAACGGGACTTAAACGAGACTTAATTTTGTGGGAATTGACGAGACCGAGACGAGATTTTTGCGCGTATGTTCTGGGGAACATCGCGTTATCATTTTGCCCAAATGTCTGTAACTTTCGAATTTTTTGACGAAACTGGTCTCAAACGATTAAGTTCGACTCCCCAATGAAGAATTCGATGTCAAATTTGATTCTGTCCGGCCGGCCGTCCGGCTGTTGCCACGATAACTTGAGAACGAAAAGAGCTACCGACTTGAAATTTTCAGGGTAGGTGGCGTATCCCAATACAACGGACGAGTTCGTTAATGGGCATAATCGGCCCAGTGGTTTCCGAGTAATAATTTTGTTTTCAACCAATATAAATCCGATCGAATTGAAACTTGGTGAGTAGTTGTAGAATATGAACCTAAGCACGTTTGTGAAATTTTGTGCGAATCATATGGCTAGAAAATTATTAAAAAATTATTAAAAAATATTTTTGTTGTCACGATAACTTGAGAACGGAAAGAGATAGCGGCTTCAAGTTTTCAGGTTAGGATGTGAACTAAAAGGCGACATTTCAGAGTTTGATTATGAGCATAATTGACCAAACGGTTTTAGAGTTATAGCCATCTGAAATTTTCTGAAATTTGGTGGTTTTTGTTCCTCATTTACTCGAAAAATACTGAACCGATTGAATTCAAACATGGTTATTAGTAGTAGAATGCCAACGTGGAAATGTTTGCGAAATTTGGCGAGGATAGCATCCGTAGAAAATTTATAATAAATCTTTGAAAATAAAAAAAAATTCTTTATATCAGTATTTAATCGTTTGAAATTGCTGAAATTTTGCAAGAGCCTTCATAACCTAACTCTACTGCCCAGTTTCAAGTTTTAATATGATCGGTTAAATATTGTTGGAGATTCGAGCATTCTTGTGCGAGTTCAGTAGATGGGTGACCGTTGCCTCGATAACTTTCGAACGAAAGGAGATAGGGACTTGCAATTTTCAGGGTAGGTTGCACTAATTCGAATTTACCATGGTTAATTTGAGTTAAGAGTGTCCAATACAGGAGAATGGACAACATAATTTACCTTGGTAAATTCGATTAAGGGTTTCCAATACAGAAGAATGGACAATAGAACATACGCGCAAAAGCTTCTGACCTCACGTCAGTGCTCGAACCAATTTTTTATACTCTCGCCTACTCTCGTC
This sequence comes from Halyzia sedecimguttata, assembly GCA_937662695.2. NCBI lineage: Eukaryota > Metazoa > Arthropoda > Insecta > Coleoptera > Coccinellidae > Halyzia > Halyzia sedecimguttata. The sequence continues at coordinate 135,779,963 of OW569411.2, read as the reverse complement.
TCGCGTGAAGCCCTACTGAGAATTTATTACGAATATCTATATGATCGGGTATAATAATTGAAATGTGTAGTTTTATACACTAGCAACAGTCTCACAATGCATAAAATAATCACCCGTTTCTGAAATATTTATGAAAATTTCCCCTAACAACAACAATTCTGATCATTTCTCGTAGGATTTATACTTTTCCTACAGTTTGATCATTCTTCAATCACTTAACTTGCTAGTTAAAATCATAAGAAAATTGTACTGAGTAAATGTGAATATTTTGTCCGAAATTGGATATACTTTTTCCGAAATTGGTTTAACTTTCTCCGAAATTGGTTTTACTATTTTCGAAGTTGGTTTTACTATTTCCGAAATAAGTCTCTAGCATGACCAACCACCGTCAAAAATTTCAATTATCAACGAGAAAACGATAATTCGAAATTGGTTGCACATAATGCCTGTTCAAACGATTGAAACGACTACTTTCACTCTCTTTTCGTGTCCGTTTCACTCTTTATTCCAGTGTAACGCGGCTCCCTATAAGGGACTCGTAGTCAGCATTGGCTGTAACAAACAGATGGTAAATTTTGATTACCTCATCCGTCAAAGCACCGATGCAGAAGCGTTTCACCGCATTTGAAATTGCTTCTTGATTTACCGATTTTCAATTAGGAAATATTCAAATTTTATAAATTATCAAAGTGTATAAGGGCATACATGATGATCTGGTATTGAAGTAGATTCAGAAAAATATATACATATGGTATTTCGTGCTACATGCAAGAGACGTATTGGTTTTACTTTTTCGGAAATTGATTTTAGTTCTTCCGAAATGGGTTTCACTATTTCCGAAATTGGTTTTACCTTTTCGGAAATTGGTTTTACTTTTTCCGAAATTGGTTTCACTATTTCCGAAATTGGTTTTACTTTTTGGGAAATTGTATTTATTTTTTCCGAAATTGGTTATACTCTTTCCGAAATTGTTTTTAGTTTTTCCGAAATTGGTCCTACTTTCTCGGAAATTAAACTTGAAAAAAAAATATAATACTCACGAATCAGTCGTACTGGTGGCTGCAGCATATTTCGCTCCATTTCTACTATGTGACAGACAGTTATACCTCGGAATTCATTTTCTCTCTTTATATAGCATTATTGGTTTTTGTTTTATTGTAATCGATAGAGATAAATTCAATCCTGCATATTTAGGAAGAATCAAAAAGGGTAATTTATGCAGGATATGTACAATATGTTGGAAGATTTCATTCTCCCAACATCGTCAGAGCTGAAAAGAAATGAAAAATGAGCTTGTAAATATTAAATCTTAACATATTTGAACGGTATAAGAAGTAAAAAACAAAAATAATTGATGAGTATCATGATGATAGGTATGTCGAATAAAAAATTCTGACTATATGCATGGATGGAATTGATTAATTCGACATCAATTTGTTCATTGAATATCGAAGATGACTCATGAATACATAACAGCAAATACAAATCAATGAATTCCAATAAAATTAATTCAGAATGCGTTTTTGATCAAAATTACCTTCATATATACAGGTTTCTTTAAATAGTTGGCTGATTAGGCGTTTCTTGGGTTATAAGCAAACTTTAGTTTGTAAATTTGGCACATGGACGTTTTTCACATATCTAAATATCTATCATATTCTAAAATGATTTCATCTGAATCGCATTTTCTACCGGAAGTAGCCATCATTTTTGGAATTTAAATATGCATAGTTTACCTGGCATCCGATTCTTTGATTAATTTGGTTCATATTTTATGAACCACATATTTACGAAACTGCCATTGTTAAGGTGATAAGAATGTCTTTGAAAAGATAGCTTCTTGCAACAGTCTGTCAGAAAAATTATAACTTCTGAAGTTTCCATAATGGAGTAATAAGCAAAATACCTTACAAAAAAGCAAATTGGGCTTTGTACTGTGACGACCTTTTCTGGAGCTTACTGTAACCTGCCTTTCCACAATTTGCTAGGGCGCCAGTTGCAATTGGTTTAGCAAGGTTGCACTGATTGTAGTACCTGGGTAACCTTTATACAATGGAGAAGGATTCAATTTGATCCAAGATGGTAGCGATTAATAGATCTTGGTCTCTTCCAGCGAACATATTCTGACACTGCAAGATGGTAGCAGTAAAATACACAGGAATTATATACAGTTTTATTTACAAAATTTTACATAAACAATATCAACACTGATCTACAGTGCCAGAATAATCGGGTACGAGTAGAAATTCAGACAGACAATGTATAACAGTATAAGGTGTAACCAACTTCGGCCAGGTGGACAGCGATATAATGCCCACCCTGTATATAACAAAAGATTAAATGTACAGTAGCATGATGAATAAAGCAAAGCGTAACTAATGCGAATGAATTTTACGTGAACTAGACTACTGGACGTGCAGAACTACTTACACTACTCGTGAAAGCGGAGGTGAGGAAATGGAACGGATAATATCGGACTATGAGAGCATACACAGTAATTACCAGTGAATGAAAATAAAACTGAATGCGTTGGCACGTGTATACGGATACACACTGTAATTCCGATCAGAAACTCGAAAGAATTCGGCACTTGCAAAAAACTATATATGAAGGATTCGGAAAATATTCGGAGAATCTAGAAACTTTTCGAATAATCACGGAAGAATAACGAAATTTATGAAAAGGGCTGCACGCAGCCAATTAACTTTCCGAAAAAGGAAGTCACGTGTCGGCATTTTCGAGAAATTTTGGATGGAGGAGGGCCAGTGAGACCACTCATTGGTTGATCACCGATTTCCGGTCATCTGGAACCTTCTAGAACATTCGAGATCGAATAAGGTTGAATATCACGCTGCCGTTTTTATAAGTTGTTCAAACGACTGAAAAGTACAACAACACGTGGAAAAAACTCACCGAGAGAGATAAGGGCCCGCGTATCGCGTTCTTTCAACATAGGCTCGGTTTCTTAAATGATCTCGAACAATCTGAATTGAATTGAAATGAAAATAAATAATTTAATTTCTTCCTGACTTCATAGTTCCGAAAATCGATCATTGCATATTTTAACTAAATGTTGGATCAAGTCGTGGTCTCGACTGTTCCAAATTACAATTATTCCGGTGAATGGAAATGAATAATTAAAATTCGTGTTTTAACTTATAGTAACGAAAATAACTTCGTTACAGTACTGAATGGTTACTGATTTATGAAGCTCATTTGGTATTGTCACATGAATTGGTTACTTTGAAATATATTAAATTGAAAATGTTTGAATTCTTCAAATAGCACCTACCTATTTCCTTCAAACGTATTACACACATTGAGGATTTTGCTTTTATTAATGATTGTTAGTAGTACATGTTTTTGGTGCACTGTTCTAGTGAACAGTGCCCATCAATTCGTCCAAATGTCTGTTATTTTCGAATTTTTAGCCGAGATTGGTCTTAAACTAGTTGTTTCAACTCACTGATCAATGTTCCGAGCCGTCATCACGATTTCGCTCGACCGCAATAGGTTAGAGTGTTCAATTGTTGGGATTAGGTTTTGAGTTCAAATGCGCCGTCTTAGTTCGTTAATGCGCAAAATCCACCGATTGGTTTCAGACTAGTAGACATCAATTTGCTTCTCCAATTACTGATTCCTGATAGAATTAAAGCGTGGTAATTTGTTGAAAAATAACGACACGAAGACTTACGCAAACTTTTGTGAGGAATGCAGGATATAAAAATTAAAAAAAAATCTGTATTTCAGAAAATATCCGCCAGATATATTTGAAATTCTGCAAGGGCGTATACAATCTTAGTTCTCAGAAAATTTATAGATGTGAACTCGATTGGATCTATATTGGTGAAGATATTGCCGAAATATCAAATATTCCAACGATCGAGATGTACTGGTCCACTTGCTTGCACTCGACTCAACTAAATTGTCAACAGTTTTTGATTTTTGTCATGCCTGGAGTGAATTAAATGATTCAGAATGTCATAGATACTATACCAACTATGTATAGAGAACCTGCGTGACCTTGAGATTCGACACTAGCGCTCATGGTGGCGAATTTTAGCATTCATTACGTGAGAGAAATAAAATTTTGTACTGATCGCCATACAAAGATTACAAAGTAATTATTAATTATTATTTATAAGAATTATATCTTGTCTATGGTAATTATAAATTTTGAAAAATTTCAAACGTTTTATTTATTAAAAGAGGTTTTCAAACCAAAAAGGTGAAAATGTATTCAGAAGTAACCATGCTGAAAATGTAGAAGAGTGGAAGACAAACTAATATTAAACCATTTGATTATTGTTATTTATTAATATCATTTAAAATATCAAATAAAGATATGAACTTGTCAAAATACATTTAATTCTATTTTCCTACTTTAAAAATAGGTTTTTGTAAGTTTACTAGTACACAGCATATATGAATAATTAAAACGGCAAAGTACGGCACAAGATCAATGTAATATACGGTAAATGGTAGTGGCATAGTTTCTTACATATTCTCTTTTACTAGGCCAGAAAATATATTTTTTTGTTTTCTGCGCTAGTGAATCTAGATCTACATGGTGGATATACATAACAAAAATTAAGTACCATAAAAAAATAGACCTGTCTGTATTTAAGTATAAAAAATAAAAATTAGTAATCTGTTTCCAGAGATATTTTGTTGGATTTTGATCAGTGGTTACACATCTAATAATAATTTAAAAACTGTTCCCCTTACAGCGGTTATAGCCAAAAGTTGTTTCTCTGTTTTTATAGAAGTACATCCTCGAAATCGATAATGAGATTGGTATGTCAGGTCCACAACACACTCTTTGACTCACGATCAAAGTCACATGAAAAAACAAAGTCATCACTTATGTGCTCAACTGAGACCACTGGAATCGATCTATCGACTGTTGAATTGATCCTTGTAGCTAACTGAACACCTTCAGATAAATCATTTATTAATTTCTTCACTATCATCACATGACACTTCAGATACTCATGTTCTTTTTTTCCAACGATCTACATTGGATGTTTAACGCTCTTTAAATCTATAATTACATAGCTTGAAAAATTGTCGTATGTTTTGGTGGATGAACAGGCGTTTCCGCCAATGAAATGATTACTGCATATTCATGAGTTGTTTGTAGATAGCCATGGGGTACCATCGGCACTAAAAAAAGTAAAAAATTAATGTGGTAATAAAGATGATTTCAACACATTTACCATTTACACTTACTTGATACGATGTACGGCTTTCATCCACTTTTGTTGACGTTCTAACAAATTTGGTTTTGAATAAAATGTTATATTTGTATCAGTCTTGTTCATATTTATTTCCGTGCATCTAAGCGGCCGACCGAAGAGAAATTTGAATAATAATTTTTCGAATATATTCGAATTAAAATTCCCTTTGTGAAATGGATAAATCATCGATTACATATTTATTGTAAAACATATGAGAAGATATTTTGCCACTTATCCAGAGCAAATTAATTCCCGAAGATATTTAAATAATATAAATTCTGTAAGTACTAAAATCAAACTAATATTGCTTATTCATTTATTTTTGAAGTGAAACTTCTAATATGACTTCACCAACAAGGTTGCGTTAAACGTTTAACGCTACCATGGAGGGGGTATGAAAGCACTGTTGCTTTAAACGTTCAATGCTCCTGGGGAGGGGGAATAGAAAGAGAAAGAGCGAGAGTGAAGGCGTAAACAGTGTGAGCGTCGTGAAATTAGCTGAAATAGGTACTTGTTGTTCTACTTTAATTTATAATAGTCATTATTTCATTTAATTGTTTTTGAAGTGAAAGTACTACTGTGACTTCCAACAAGGTTGCGTTAAGAGTTTAACGCAACCATTGAGGGGGTATGAAAGCACTAGTGCGTTAAACCTTCAATGCTCCTGGGGAGGGGGAATAGAAAGAGAAAGAGCGAGAGTGAAGACGTAAACAGTGTGAACGTCGTGAAATTAGCTGAAATACGTACTTGTTAATCTACTTTAATTTATAATATTCATTATTTCATTTACTTGTTTTTGAAGTGAAACTACTATTGTGACTTCCAACAAGGTTGTGTTAAAAGTTTAACGCAACCATTGAGGGGGTATGAAAGCACTGTGGCGTTAAACGTTCAATGCTCCTGGGGAGGGGGAATAGAAAGAGAAAGAGTGAGAGTGAAGGCGTTAACAGTGTGAGCGTCGTGAAATTAGCTGAAATACGTACCTGTTTTAAGTAATCATCAAAGGATACTGTGGGAGGTATATTCATTATTGAAAGGTTTCTTTCTGGGTTTTCTCTCCCAAACTCTGAAAAAAATATCTACAAAATAAAAATCAATTATTTTGTGATCTGCTTCTGCGCAAGAAACACACGACATTTGTCAGAAGCAATCAATTGAACAATGTTGCCTAACAAACAACAACGAAACAACTTCAACGAAGAAACAACTATATCGTAACGTTTCGGAGTCTACATCAGACTCCTTCGTCAGACGCCCAATGAAAATTGTTAGAACTATTTTGTTGATAGTTATTTTTGAAATTCAAGAATTGTCACACTGACAGTATTCAAAAATCATAGCTAACTTCCGAAAAGGATGATTGAAAAAGTTCCATACCTTTGTTTTAAGTAATCATCAAAGGATACTGTGGGAGGTATATTCATTATTGAAAGGTTTCTTCCTGGGTTTTCTCTCCCAAACTCTGAAAAAAATATCTACAAAATAAAAATTAATTATTTTGTGATCTGCTTCTGCGTAAGAAACACACGACATTTGTCAGAAGCAATCAATTGAACAATGTTGCCTAACAAACAACAACAACTTGTTTTTGAAGTGAAACTACTAATGTGACTTCCAACAAGGTTGCGTTAAAAGTTTAATGCAACCATTGAGGGGTTATGAAAGCACTCTTGCGTTAAACGTTCAATGCTCCTGAGGAGGGGGAATAGAAAGAGAAAGAGCGAGAGTGAAGGCGTAAACAGTGTGAGCGTCGTGAAATTAGCTGAAATACGTACTTGTTGTTCTACTTGCATTTATAATATTCATTATGTCATTTACTTGTTTTTGAAGTGAAACTACTAATTTGACTTCCAACAAGGTTGCGTTAAACGTTTAACGCTACCATTCAGGGGGTATGAAATCACTGTTGCGTTATACGTTCAATGCTCATGGGGAGCTGGAATAGAAAGAAAAAGAGCGAGAGTGAAGGCGTAAACAGTGTGAGCGTCGTGAAATTAGCTGAAACACGTACTTGTTGTTCTACTTTCATTTATAATATTCATTATTTCATATACTTCTTTTTGAAGTGAAACTACTAATGTGACTTCCAACAAGGTTGCGTTAAACTATTAACGCTACCATGTAGGAGGTATGAAAGCACTGTTGCGTTAAACGTTCAACGCTCCTGGGGAGTAGGAATAGAAAGAGACAGAGAGAGAGTGAATGCGTGGCCCTCGAACGCATGTGCATTGTTTTCTATCCCTTCCAATTTTCATTTCCACATTACGAAGTTTCACTTCTTCCGAGCGGAGCGACTCCACGCACTAATTTTCTTATTTAAGATTACAGAACATCTATTTCACTTGCTGCGTACTCCGTACATTAACTAAACTTCCCACTATTCGACAAGACTATTCAATATTTGGCGTTTGTGAATAAAGTAAGTTGCAGTAAATCTAACAATTTAGAGTCACTTTTTCAGTGCCTAACAAGATGTTAGAGTCAGTGTAATGTAAAATTCAATTTGTATTTCCTTAATTTGATTAAGAGTTTGATAATCACAATATTTTTTGTTTTTAATTCCTTTCCTATAGGTATGTGTTTTATTTATTTCTACCACTGAATAAAAAAAAACAATGGTAAATAATGATGAAAACAGTTGAATTTAGAAATAAGTATTCAGCCGTCTGCTACTCTATCTTTTTTTAAGATGTCGAGCATGTAATGCTACCGAGAGAAGGCAGTTTGAACATTTGTTGTAATGTGATAAATCCTAAATTCCAAGAATCAAACATTAATTTAAAACTTTTCTTTGCAAAAAAAATATGCAAGAAAGTTGGTTAATTACTAGCAACTGTTATACCATTTTCAAATCCTTATTGAATGCGCCAACATTTACATAAAGTTACTTGCCAAGCTAGCGTAGTAATTTTATTTCAGTACAGACAGTTAAAATTGTATTTATTTTGAGTACATAGTTGGGCTGCAACGATATAGCACGTCTATGGATAAACCAAGTGGACAATCCGCCTCTGTTTTGATAGTGGCGTGAATTATAACGCGCCGAACGCGAATTAAAAGTAGATTCTCATGCTCGACAATCGTCTATAAGTGGACGATTGGCACGTTACAGGGCAAGATAGACATTTTCTTCAAAGCTGGTGCAATGGGCTTAAAATATTATGCACCAATCTAAGGAAGCAATATTCAGTATAAATAATAAAAATCATATTGAAATTATAATAAAAATTTGTAGTAGCGGCAGTTAACACACCATCACTGGGTGAATAATTTTGAAAATACAAAAGTTTGCCTTTTTGCGCGTATGTTCTGGGGAACATCGCGTTATAGTTTTGCCCAAATGTCTGTAACTTTCGAATTGTTTGACGAAATTGGTCTCAAACGATTTAGTTCGACTCCCCGATGAAGAATTCGAGGTCAAATTTGATTCTGTCCGTCCGGCCGTACGGCCGTCCGTTGCCACGATAATTTGAGAACGAAAAGAACTAGCGACTTGAAATTTTCAGGGTGGGTGGCGCATCGCAAAACGACGGACAAGTTCGTCAATGGGCATAATCGGCCCAGTGGTTTCCGAGTAATAATTTTGTTTTCAACCAATATAAATCCGATCGAATTGAAACTTGGTGAGTAGTTGTAGAATATGAACCTAAGCAGGTTTGTCAAATTTTGGGCGAATCGTGAGGCTAGAAAATTTTAAAAAAATTATTAAAAAATATTTTTTTTGTCACGATAACCTGAGAACGGAAAGAGATAGTGGCTTGAAAATTTCAGGTTATGTTGTGCATATGAATGCCACATTTGAGTTTGTTTATGAGCATAATCGACCAAACAGTTTCAGAGTTATAGCCATCTGAAATTTGGTGGTTTTTTGTTCCCCATTAACTCGAAAAATTCTGAACCGATTGAATTCAAACATGGTTATTAGTTGTAGAATGCCAACGCGAAAATGTTTGCGAAATTTGGTGAGGATAGCATTTGTAGAAAATTTTTAATAAATCATTGAAAATAAAAAAAAAAAATTCTATATATCAGTAACTATACGTTATTGCTGAAATTTTGCAAGAGCGTTCATTACCTAACTCTACTGCCAAGTTTCAAGTTTTAACACGATCGGTTGAATATTGTTGGAGCTTCGAGCATTCTTGTGTGAGTTCAGTAGATGGGTGACCGTTGCCTCGATAACTTTCGAACCAAAGGAGATAGGGACTTGCAACTTTCAGGGTAGGTTGCGTATCCGAAAGGGAGAGTTAGTTTTTGGGCATAATCGGTTTAACGGTTTCCGAGTTATATCCACCTGGAATATTGTTTCCTTGATAACTCAAAAAATAAATATTCGATTGAATTGAAGCTTGGTAACTAGTAGTAGAAAATCAACACAAAGACGTGTTTAAAATTCTGTAAGAACCGTACTCCTAGAAAATTTGAAAAAAATGACAAAAAAAAAATTTTAAGAATCGCGCCTCCAGAAAATTAAAAAAAAATCACGAAAAAAAAATTGGTTCAAGCACTGACGTGAAGTCAGAAGCTTTTGCGCGTATGTTCTATTGTCCATTCTTCTGTATTGGACACCCTTAATCGAATTTACCATGGTTAATTATGTCGTCCATTCTCCTGTATTGGACACTTAATTCGAATTTACCATGGTAAATTTGAATTAAGAGTCGTTCATTCTCCTGTATTGGACACTTAATTCGAATTTACCATGGTAAATTTGAATTAAGAGTGTCCAATACAGGAGAATGGACAACATAATTTACCATGGTAAATTCGATTAAGGGTGTCCAATACAGAAGAATGGACAATAGAACATACGCGCAAAAGCTTCTGACTTTACGTCAGTGCTTGAACCAATTTTTTAAATATTTTTCTAACAACTATTATGACTATCAGCCGCTCCTGACTTGACGTTGACTTACGTGACATCCGATATATATTATTCTTTACCATAACAACAAACAATTTCTTTCTTGACTTGACGTCACGTGGCTGCTCGAGGCAAAAAGTTCATATGATAAGGTTACGTCACGTGACTGCTTTTAAAAATGTTTATAGAAGGATGAACACTCCATGATATATAATAATAATATATGATATATGTTAACTGAAATATATGAATAAACATGGTAAGTTCATCGTCATTTTGGAACGAATTTCCTAGGAGAAATCTTCAAAAGAAAATATAAATTCCGATGAATTATACTGATGAACATAAAAAATTACTCGTATAAATTCATGAGGACTATATTAGAAGGTTTTTTCATTTAAAATATTCATCGATATCACCATGATCATTCAATTCAGTATTCATTCAAATATTCCCTTTTTTCCTCATTTCCTCAATCGAATATTCACTACTTTGAAACATTGGTGAATCTATATTTATTATACACGATAACGTGAATTTGATGAGGAGATCTGAATTAATCATAACTTGCATAGCTCTCCACACTAGTTGAAACTTGACCTGAGTAGAAGTCTGTTTTTTTCATAATCGCAAGAATTCTCGTGAAGATGAAATATCCTATAACTATGAAAGGTAAATATGTAAATTGTTGAAGCTCGATAAATACTGAAAAAAATGTTTATCAAAGATATTGAGATACATATTTCTTCGAGCAATCGATAATATGAGAAAATCTGATTAATTATAATAGAATTAAGTACTAAGATATGTTAAATCTGCAGCGTTTTCTATGTATAATATGAGTTCAAACTCTTGGCAACAAAAAAAAAACCATCATTTACATTACAAATTTCAAATTAAATTGTTTTGAAGATGCAGTTTCATCATAAGAATACATTGATATCATTCTCGACTCCAACATACTAATTAACTTCTGGAGATATGATTCTTCATAATTATACGAGAACGGCTGCGATACTAGCGCCTACATAATACTCTCTGCGTCGCTTCGAATATCCTTAAGTTCAAAACGGGAGTGCTACGTGGTACGTGGCATCAGATGTCGAACCTAGTTCTGACGATTATATAGTGCGAATCGTTGTTACGTTACTCTACCGCCTTCAACGTACTGTTTGATACTCTTGTTTGGCTTACTATTTGGCGCTCTTGTTACTAGGAACCAAGTGCTTGTCAATTTGACCAAATATCTGTAATTGTCGAATTTTGGATGAAAATGGTCCTTCTGGCCGTTAACATGATAACTCTCGGACGGAATAAGCTAGAAAGTTGAAATTTTCCGACTAGGTTTTGAAGATACATTTCTCGAATAACTTCGTTAATGGACAAAACTGGACGAAAATTTTTTTTTTTACAATTAAATTTAAAGAAAATAGGATAATGCGGATAAGTATATTTAAATGGAAAAGTATAACGGGTGATTCCGCAAAAGAAGCAGAGAAAATAATTCTGCTGGTACCTGCCGACACGTGTTTCTGCTAGTTGGCTTCTTCAGGACAGGGCAACCAAGAAACCAAAAAAAAGGGTGACATGATAACTGAAAACAGGTGGCATCACATCAGGAGCGAGCAACCAATTTGTGCCTTCAGCTCTAGGACCTCCAATTCGGAGGTAAACTATGGCATCGGCACGAAGGAAGCATAAGCTACCTGTGCGATGCGACCTCAACCCGAGGATATGTATTAAAGAAAATAGGATAATGCGGATAAGTATATTTAAATGGAAAAGTATAACGGGTGATTCCGCAAAAGAAGCAGAGAAAATAATTCTGCTGGTACCTGCCGACACGTGTTTCTGCTAGTTGGCTTCTTCAGGACAGGGCAACCAAGAAACCAAAAAAAAGGGTGACATGATAACTGAAAACAGGTGGCATCACATCAGGAGCGAGCAACCAATTTGTGCCTTATCCGCATTATCCTATTTTCTTTAATACATATCCTCGGGTTGAGGTCGCATCGCACAGGTAGCTTATGCTTCCTTCGTGCCGATGCCATAGTTTACCTCCGAATTGGAGGTCCTAGAGCTGAAGGCACAAATTGGTTGCTCGCTCCTGATGTGATGCCACCTGTTTTCAGTTATCATGTCACCCTTTTTTTTGGTTTCTTGGTTGCCCTGTCCTGAAGAAGCCAACTAGCAGAAACACGTGTCGGCAGGTACCAGCAGAATTATTTTCTCTGCTTCTTTTGCGGAATCACCCGTTATACTTTTCCATTTAAATATACTTATCCGCATTATCCTATTTTCTTTAATACATATCCTCGGGTTGAGGTCGCATCGCACAGGTAGCTTATGCTTCCTTCGTGCCGATGCCATAGTTTACCTCCGAATTGGAGGTCCTAGAGCTGAAGGCACAAATTGGTTGCTCGCTCCTGATGTGATGCCACCTGTTTTCAGTTATCATGTCACCCTTTTTTTTGGTTTCTTGGTTGCCCTGTCCTGAAGAAGCCAACTAGCAGAAACACGTGTCGGCAGGTACCAGCAGAATTATTTTCTCTGCTTCTTTTGCGGAATCACCCGTTATACTTTTCCAATTAAATTTAAAACTCATTTTTTTTAAGATGCAGTTTCATCATAATAATTCATTGATATCATTCTCAACCCTGACAAACCATTACTTGCGGAGATATGATTTTTCAAATTTTCAATAATTAATCGATTTATGATTTCATAGAATGCTCTATGGCGGAGGTTATACGGTCAATCTGGATCAGTTTGACTTCAATCAGAGAGATCACGTCAGATTGACGAGAAACAGATTACGTATACGCGTAGACTGATGGACTGATGGTCCAGATTGATAGCAAAGTTGATGTCAGATTCATGCCAGATTGATACCAAATTGACTGTGCAACCTATAATTTGCTGATGTATTTAAATTCAACATATGAGGTGAGAATAACGTTTTGAATTCAATTTCTGATGCTCTGGTTTATGGTGCAGTTCTATCATAAGAATCGAATATTATTTCCAACTCTTACCCATACTTACTGTTTGATACTCTTTTCAACAAGAGCATCTACAGTGGAACTTCTCTAGAAAAAAGGAACCTCTAGAACAGTCTACAGTACAGTTCCGTTACCGAGAAACGTAATCTCGTTCTTTCGCCGTGAATATTCCCTCGATTATCAGATCGACTTGTCCAAGTGCATCCCTAGTGGAAATCTTGTGATAATCCACCACGTCCCTCTGCTACTAGGCTAGTTGAGCCTAGCCAGTATGTATTGAATGATTTCGAGAATCGCGTCCCCAAGGACTTGTTTCGGAAGTACCTCAGTGCAAAGTTAACATCCCTGCCCCCATTTTAATTTTATAAAAAACTCATTGCTCCTTAAGACATATTGTTATTGTGAAACCGCACTAGTTTATTAAATGCAAGACTTTGGACAATAGATAATTTCAACCTTCGAGTTTGTTATTAGTAATCCCCTTTGACAATAATTGATCGTAATTTTATGATTTCATTCTCCAATTATAATTTGGAGATGTAAATATAAATCCAAGATATAGGGTGACTCATAGACCTACAGATTGAATTAAATTTTGTATGATGGAGTTCTATCATAAAAATCGATTGATATCATTTCCAACTCTCAGAAAGCAATACTTTCGAAGATATAATTTGTCAATGTTTGAATAATAACTAGCTAGTAGTTTGACAAGAGCGCCGAAGCTGCTGTCCACATTTTTGCGCGCATGTTCTGGGAAACATAGTGTTATCACTGTAATGTCTGTAATTTTCGGGATCGACTCCCGAATGAAGGGAGGACAAATTTGATTCGGTCCGGCCTGCCGGCCTACCGTTGCCACGATAACTAGAGCACGGAAAAAGATAGCGACTTAAAATTTCAGGTTAGTAGGCGTGTTCCAATACAACAGACAAGTTCGTTAATCGGCATAATGGCCCTATTGGTTTCCGAGTAGGTAGGTAATGAATTTGTTTTCAACCAATACAAATCCGATCGAATTGAAACTTGGTGGGTAGTTGCAGAAAACAAACCCGACACTTTCGCAAAATTTTGGAGATATCGTATTTCTAGAAGATTTAAAAAAAAATTATTAAAAAATATTATGTGTGTCACGATAACCTGAGAATCCTGAGAAGAGAACGAGTTAGCGACTTGCAATTTTTAGGTTCAGTTGTGCATCTGAATGCGACATTTGAGTTCGTTAGTAGGCATAATCGACGGATCGGTTTTGGAAATATGGTTGCTATTTCCTCAATAACTCGAAAATTACGAAATCAATCCATTTCAAACGTGGTAATTAGTTGTAAAATGCTGACGCAGAATTTCATGAGGTTCGTATATATATATATATAAACAATATGAAATAAAAAAGGGGCATTCCATTTGATAAAAACTAGGTTTTGAATATTTTCAAACCTCCTCCTCCTACACTTAAGGTTTCATTTGTTTATTCCAATGTTACCAAACAAACAAATCGACCTTCAGTACCTACTTACTTCAGTAGTGTAGATTTCAGAAGATTTATTTTTTGCAGATGACCCTCTGGGATTTGTGTTCCAATATCACCATTTGTTGAACAATCACAAATTATCCATTTTGCTGGTTCTTGGCTGTATCTCCACAGCCCTTGTATTCACTGCAATCAGTTCCTATCACTTGTGGAAAGCAAACACCATAGCATTTTTTAAACATTATTCGATGAATATTGCCTTGTCACCATGGGTGAGTATTTAAAAATTGTTGAGGGGTCAAGGGATTTTTCAGAACTAAGAGAATATCAATGCAGTTGTTCTCTGAAAATATGGCATAATTTATCATTACTTTCTTAGTCAATGAAACGAATTGGATTGTAATATGTAATATCACTATATTTCTAGTTATAATAAAGAACTCGTATTATGTAGTGAATTTGAATGAATTATCTATTCACCTTTTGCCATCTTTCTGACCTAAACATGATTACGTGCTAATAAACTTTTCAATGGCATATTACTAACTAGCTGCCCGACCCGGCTTCGCACGGTTGAAATGCTGATACCAAATATACTACAGAATTTCCTTATATACATCGTTCACAGCATTTTTGTAGTTAGAAAATACAAATATGTTTCCTTTAGAGGTTACTCTTGAAAGAGCGGAATATAATTGGCCATGTGAAAAACACTCAACGCTCAAATATAAGCCTGTAGCGTTGAAAGTTGGACCCTGCGATTTATTAATGGTCATTGCAAAATATATCTTAATCGGAAATTGTAGGCGTTTAAATTGGATCAGTAAATCCGATGGTATCAGAGGAATTCGGGGAATCAATACATCTATCCTGGCTGAGGCGAGCCTAACGCTCTACAGATGATTCTCTGGCTCTCTGTATTCGATTTCTATCCCTATCCTGGCTGCCGGCCTCCCGGTCCATACCACCGCAACCGCTATGTCCCTACAATTTGAATCTGCAATATCTTCGAAAATATTCATTTAAATTACATGTTGCAGGCCATATTGATCAATATTAAATGCAAAATGCATTTAAGGTAGGTACTTAATTGGATAAGGATCAATGCTGTATTGCTTAAAATCGCTTCATAATCAAGCCATTATTTCTAGAATAGTAGAATGTAGGATACAAAATGGTTATTGTGGGTTATCCTTGCGAGATAGACATATATCATCCTGGATTTTTCTGTAGACCATTTTAGGGTTTACAATACTGTACTACATTATTTTGATCTATCTCGTATAGTTCAGCCAGCGTTTGCACTGTAAGCGCAAAAAAATTTGTTTATTTACGACATCACAATAGAAACCTCTAAAATTATCAGTGTTTCTCTAATATATTATGCATGTATTATACATATAAAACTTCCTACTGAATCACTATATCTATTAAAAAAAATCGCATCAAAATCCTTCTCGTAGTTTTAAAGATCTAAGCATACCTACATAGGGACAGTCAGACAGCGTGAAGCGACTTTGTTTTATACTATGTAAGGAAGGATTTGATTCATATTTGACGTCATAATTTGGAGGAAATATTTTGTTCAACAAAAACGATTGTAAAGACATGATAGTATGATGAAAGTGCCAGATCTGGAGCGACTGGTGGCTGTGCCAGAATATTTACGTCTAGTGGTCATGGATCTGAAGCTGAGAAAAGTGAACTGTGCATTCGCATAGTTGAGCTGGCTGTTGATGGTGTTGTTTGTGCTAGGATGCTTTGAGTGGTCAAGAGGGTGCTGTTCCAACATCCATTTTGGGATGAATTTATGATTAACTAGACCGGACTGTAGTAAGGAATATAATTGTCAATAGAACTTGAAAAAATATAGGAGAGTACTGAAGTGAATTATGTACTCTTTGGTACGCTTGTTCGCGTTAACCAATTTAAATTGAATGATGAGTGCTTCAAACTCAGTGGATAGAGCAAACCGTAGATCTATTCAGACGATTGTGGTCACGATACACTGTTGGGTCAAAAATCAACAATCTTATGAGTATACTGACCCTCCTAGGTCTTCCCCAAAAATATTTATCAGGAGCTCCTAGTAGCTTGTGCGAGTTAGCAGAGTCAGATGTTTTTTTGTATAGGCTTTGTTACTGTATCCTTACGCCAGCTCAGGCACATAACTATTGATTTTTGACCCATCAGTACATGGTGGTCACAATCTTCTGACTAGATCTCCGATTCGATCTATCCACCACTCATCATTCAATTCAAATTGGTTAATGTGAACGAAGCGCCGAAGAGTACTGACTTCACTTCAGTGCTTTTTCATATTTTTATTAACCCGTAACTGGTAATGTGAAATTTTAGAATTCAACTGGTAGCCTGAAATTTCCGATTTCAACTGATAACGTGCCGTCTGTCAGACTGGGAACTTTTGCAAACAAAATATAATTGAACTTACATTTTTTTCTTAGTTTTTGTCAAGGGTACTCAAGTAGTTATCGCTATTCAACATATTTGTTCAAAATCGCATGATTAATAAAAAAATATATATATTTTTGGAGTAAATTGTCTATCAAGCACAGAAAGATACCTAATATTGTACGTATTTATTTAAGAGTCAAAGACGAAAACAGAAGATTCCACTATTATAGTTATTTATGTACCAAGGAAGTCTCTATTAGAGTCGAGTCTGCAAATTGACATTAGCAATAGACAGTTTTTCGCCGAGGTGCATATTACATTTTTTCGTCGACCTCACATATTCCCAATCACAAAAAAAATACGTTACTCCGAAACCACCAGGACTTTTTTGCCCAATGAGGAACCTAACCGAGTTATGTATCGCCTAAACCTACTCTGAAAATTGAATTATTCAGACTCATTCCGTTCGAGAGTCATCTTGTTAATGGCTCGCCGGACGGCCGGAGAGAATAGATTTTGAACACGGGTTCTTGATCAGTTAGTCGAACCAAATCGTTTAAGAACATTTCCAGCCTGAAATTCGAAAATAACAGACATTTGGGCAAATTGATAAGCACTCTGATCCGAGGAACAAGAGCGCCAAAAAGTTTTCTAAAAATATTCCAGCAAATGTTTAACTTATTGATTTTCCGCTTAGGTTCTGATGTACACCACCAGATATTGTTTGTTATACAAATTTATTTCAACTGTAACTTCTTCTTCTTCATCACTTTCAGAACATTCATTTTCATCGTCTTTTTTGGAGGTCGTGTTCATCGGAACAGAGTGCTTATCAATTTGTCCAAATATTTGTAATTTTCGAATTTTTGCCTGAAAATATAGTCTTAAACGTTTTGGTACGACTCACTGATCAAGAATCCGTGGTCAAAATTGATTATGTCCGAGCGTCTGGCCGGTCGGCTGTAAACACGATAACTCTCGAACGGAATGAGCTGAGCAATTGAAAATTTCAGAGTAGGTTTGGAAGATGATGTGGATTGATGAACTGACAAAACACTTTAATAGCAGCTTGACTATCAGTGTGGATTGCTATATCACATCTCTGATAGTATCTTTCTAGGTTCATTTCCACGCATCTTTCTATTACAAGTACTTCTGCCTGAAAGATGCTTGGATAGGAGCTTAGCGATAGTCAGCATTTGGTGCCTGGTCCATATACTCCAGCGCCAGCTCCTCTAATGGTATTTGAACCGCCTTTGTACAATTTAATGGCATTTCTTTTGAGAACTCGGGTGGTGGATTCCCTGTCCCATTCTTTTTTCCTACCGAGTATCGTAGTGAAGATATTTCGATGCTCACTTTCTTAATCATTTCGTCACTAGGAAGATTGGCTGATGAAATGTACCTGGTAAGAGAGTACCAGGCTTTCTGGTTCTTAGTACTCTCATTACCTGTTCCTTTCCTAGATATTCTGAGAATGGCTTCATGGGCCATTTCGTCTGTCGCTCGCTAGATGAGGTGGTGGGAGATTTGTGATAATCTCAAGGGCCCTGGAAGGACAGGTTCCCATACCTCCAGTGATACACACACAGGCCAGCCTTTGTACTTTGTCGAGGGCTTTCCTCGTGCTATTCTAGCTTGTTTTTGTGTACCAGACTACTGTCCCATACGTGATTATGGGTCTCATAATCATTACGCAGTATCCTAGGGTTGCATACCCAAGTCTTACCGGATAGATTCCTGAACGCCTTTAAAGCTCTTATTGCTTTGCTAGCAGTGATTTCAACATGCCTATTCCAAAGAAATATACTATCTAGTGTTAGATATTCAACTTCAGATTTCCATTCTATAATCTCCGTTCAAAAAGTGGGATCTCACAGCTGGAAGTTTTTTCTCTGAGTAAACAGAATCAATGTGGTCTTGTTCGGGTTTATGCTCATCCCCACTGACAAGCACAACTGCTAGATAATTCTAAGGCCCTCCTGTAGTAAGTTACACAAGGTGCCCTCGAGTTTACCTCTGAGCATTAGGACTATGTCATAATTATAGCCTATTATAACGACATACGACTGTTCCCAAGTCGCAGTGGTTAAATTCAGAGCTACTAGAACTCAGGGATCCGCGGTCTAGCTCCAGTGGAGATGGGAGTGGATTCCTAAAAAGGGAACCTAGTAAATGGGCGCCAGGTAAATGAAAGTCTCCCAGATACTTAAGTTGTGGCTTGCAAAATTCGCATTTCTCCCTACTTAAAGTGAACCCTGCTTTCCTAACACGACGAAATATTTCCCCCAATATTTCCAAGTGATGTTGGAAAGTTTCTGAAATGATCACTATTTCGTCTAAGTATACGAATACGTAAGGTTCAAGATCAGCTCCGATCACTCCATCCATGATGCGTTGGAATTTTGACCCACTAGTCACTAACCCGAATGGCAGTCTCGTAAACTGGAACAAACCACGATTTGGGACAGTGAAGGCGGTGTATTGTCTCGATGACTCTGAAAGGGGTACCTGCCAATATGCGCTTTTGAAATCTATTGTCGAACAATATTTCGCATTTCTTAATTTATCTAATGTAGCGGATACCATCGGGAGAGGGTAACTATCCTTCCTCGTCACAGAATTTACTTTCCTGAAATCAACGCAAAACCTGTATCTTGCCTTTTTCCTGACCAATACAATCGGTGATGCCCATGGACTTTCCGACTTTTCAACTACTCCCAATTTCAACATTTCTTCCAACTCCCGGTCTATATGTTGTTGCATTACCGGAGACACCCTATAGTACCGCTGCTTTATGGGTTCACAATCCGGATCGATCTTAATATCCACACAACCGAACTGATAACATCCTAATCCTTCCCCCATAGACCTAACATTTTCCTCAACTATCGATTCTAGGATTTCTCTCTGTTTTTGATTCAAAATCTCCTCACCTTGTACTACATCAACACAATTAACGTCCACATCATTCTTACAGAATTGCCACTCATTAAACGACGGAATCAGCCCTATCAAATTCCAGTAATCCCAACCCAAAATCAAAGTCTGTGGGAGTTCTGGTATTACTAACATTTCTACGAGTACCACTTTATTTTTAAACTTTACCGGTAGGTCACAACTTCCCAGGACGGTACAGAGATTTCCATCCGCCACTCTACAGAACTTGGTATTAGAGGTTCGGATAGATATTCCCATATTCTTAATAATATTCCATCCCGGTTTTCCCATTATTGATCTGCAAGAACCAGAGTCCAGTAAACCCAAGAAACCTTTTCCCAAGATTTCCACCTTAAGATGGGGTCTATTATCCCCTTCCGCCTGGCTTGCTAAATAACTCAATACTGGTATGAATGACGGTTGAGTATTTTCCTCTTTATAGCTATCAACGGTGTTACATGAAGAATATGGGTCGCCAAAAGCATCGTCACTGTTGCGACAGGTCAGTGACGACTCCCCCCGTTTCCCGAAGGATTGCGTCCACGGCCAGAATTACAAGATGGGCAAGTTTTAGTAGTGAACCCTTCCCTTGAACAACGGTAACATTTTAAAATTCTCGGCTTGAGACAACCCCTAATTTTATGGCCTGCCATGCCACAGTTATAACATTTTATGTTTGCGAATCCACCATATGTGGTTGGCTCTGTCCGTACGATAGGGTCGGTGCCATCGTTGGTTGACGTGGAAGGCAATGTATCAATATAGGCTAAATCCGGTTCTAAACAACCCTTTCTGGAAGGTACTGAATATGACTCTACCAATCGCTTCTGATCTTCAATCTGCCGACAAGCTGATTTTAATTCAGACCATGTATTGATTTTACTTAGGTTGACCCGATCTAAATAATAAGGATGCAAATTTTTTCTAACGATTTTTAATTTGTCTTTTTCTTTGACAGTATGAGACAACCGATCAAACATAGATGACATTATTGACATAAAACTTATAATATCCTCATTAGGACCTTGTTTTCTATTTTTGATTTCATCCCATAATTTATCATCATAATCTGATGGTTGCCAATCTTCTCTTAACTTAGTAATCAGATCATCCCATGTAGCCGTAGATTTCCTAACTTCCCTGAACCAATGCAATGCTACCCCCGTGAAAAGATCTATTCCACTACCAAGTAATTGCGATTTTGAAATACCTCGGGCTAATCTCAATTCTTCAACCCTCTCTAAAAATGCGCTTACTGATAGACTCTTTTTATCGCCTGAAAATTTTAAATTCCATTTTTCGACTGGAATTGACTTCATAACCGATGTAATAACCGTAGAATTTCCCCTTGGAGGAGACGAATGTCGCATGAAGGGAGAAAAATGTATATCTCTGTTAGGCTCGTCACTATCATCATCAGTCGCATTATCACTACTCTCATCTAACGTATCGGGTGCTGATGCTTTAAGTTTCAAAAATTTATCTATATATGCTGTCTTTAAATTGCCTGCTTTCCTGCCGAACTCACTCTTACAACTTACTTCATCCTCCTTAACAGGGACACTTCTATCTATCCAACCTATCAAATGTACCAAATCAGTGGTGAATTTATTCGCTATATTTGGTGAATTTAAATCTAAGGTTTCAAATTCGTTTACTAAGCGCTCTAACAGGTTGGAAATTGCAACTTTATCATCCTGAAATGAAAAAGGATGCTCTGGGTATATGAAACTAACTTTCTTCTTCTCCTGCTTAATTAACAAAGCCAAGTTACTGCGCATATGCTCAACTGTACCAGCTGACATACCCCGAATAACCAATTCATATATCAACTGATTTTTATCCAACCTATTGACAATCAATTTAAATTCTCCCATTTTGCGAATCAAATAACCACCTTTCAATTAACCTGCACAATTACTCGATACAACCAAACCTATAAAAAAAAAATACATCAATTTCGTACAATGTGAAGCACGATACAGCAAGTTCCCAAAAAAATATCAAGAATACCACTATTTACATCAATTTTGGTGTAAATTTGTCCAATACAACTACTCAAATTCAAAAATCACGTTGGGCGCCAATTTATAACGACATACGACTGTTCCCAAGTCGCAGTGGTTAAATTCGGAGCTACTAGAACTCAGGGATCCGCGGTCTAGCTCCAGTGGAGATGGGAGTGGATTCCTAAAAAGGGAACCTAGTAAATGGGCGCCAGGTAAGTTTAAGTCTCCCAGATACCCCTGCGTAATGTACTAATTCCTAAATTCACCAAAAGAATATTCACGCTAATAACAAACAGTTTATTCTAATAGCATACAACCCAGGTCTTTAGATCCAGCAAAATTTAACTATTATGAAACCCTGAATAAGGGTGGCGGAAATTGTACGTAGATATTATTCTTGGATTCAAATACGCGTCGCTTGAGCTCAGGCGCATTCACGTTTCTCCTCTATGATCATATACGATTACTACCAAATCTTGCCCCAATTTCCGCTTTCCAATAACAATAACCTAGATAATTGATAACAATATATGTTCAAGTTATATATATAGTAGGTATAAGATGATTCGGGATATGTTTTTCTATAACTTGCGTGCTAATCCTTGTGCCTGAACGTATTATTGCCTCGATGGTCTCGCAATACCGTTCTCCTTCCCTTTGTACTCGCTGTCTCAGTTATACTCTTCCTGATATAAAAAATCGTGCTGGCCTCAAAACTCGTGCTGGCACACAAAAACTTCGGACTGCCACAGAAACTCCGGACTGCCACAAAATCCTTCTATTCCTCTTGATATAAAAATCGTGCTGGCACACAAAAACCCCTGATGTTCGGGGTTGTCTTGCACACGTTTGCTTCGAAACCAAATCTGGGCGTGCCTCCACCAAATAATTCTGCAAGCACACAGCGATGTTCTGACCAAGCCGCCAAGATCGTTCACGTGTTCAACTCGGATTTGCAAAAGGCTTTTATATCCTCTCTCGAGACAAGTGATGGTTATCTGTTATCCTTCCCAATCAAACCAATATAACTCTCACTCTTAATCCGATTTTCGAAACTATATCCAATTAAGAAGATTCCAATAATTCTACTAGAGTTCCGAAAATACGTTTTAACCTATGCTTCCTTCGTTGACTGTTCACAAAATGGACGACTTCACCTGACCGACGCACTCACTAAATTTCCGACTGTCATAATGCAACAATATTGCTAACAGTCATTCGGCCCTTCGAATACAATAAGTATTTAGCGTCGATTGGTACCACTGAGACCCAACCTCAAATTCAATATCAACACGAACGATAACCTCATCGCCCGCCGAAGGTAAACAAACGAACGTAACAGTTCCAGTTTACGAGATTGCCATTCGGGTTAGTGACTAGTGGGTCAAAATTCCAACGCATCATGGATGGAGTGATTGGAGCTACTAGAACTCAGGGATCCGCGGTCTAGCTCCAGTGGAGATGGGAGTGGATTCCTAAAAAGGGAACCTAGTAAATGGGCGCCAGGTAAATTTAAGTCTCCCAGATACCCCTGCGTAATGTACTAATTCCTAAATTCACCAAAAGAATATTCACGCTAATAACAAACAGTTTATTCTAATAGCATATAACCCAGGTCTTTAGATCCAGCAAAATTTAACTATTATGAAACCCTGAATAAGGGTGGCGGAAATTGTACGTAGATATTATTCTTGGATTCAAATACGCGTCGCTTGAGCTCAGGCGCATTCACGTTTCTCCTCTATGATCATATACGATTACTACAAATCTTGCCCCAATTTCCGCTTTCCAATAACAATAACCTAGATAATTGATAACAATATATGTTCAAGTTATATATATAGTAGGTATAAGATGATTCGGGATATGTTTTTCTATAACTTGCGTGCTAATCCTTGTGCCTGAACGTATTATTGCCTCGATGGTCTCGCAATACCGTTCTCCTTCCCTTTGTACTCGCTCTCTCAGTTTACTCTTCCTGATATAAAAAATCGTGCGGGCCTCAAAACTCGTGCTGGCACACAAAAATTTCGGACTGCCACAGAAACTCCGGACTGCCACAAAAATCCTTCTATTCCTCTTGATATAAAAATCGTGCTGGCACACAAAAACTCCTGATGTTACAAAAACCCTGATGACAGAAAAGAAATCATCAGTGACTTCTCTCGGATAAGAAACAAATGAATTTTCGCAATACATAATAATTTCGGTTATCATAATATTAATCAGACCAATTATTCGTTGTTATGCAACAGTTATAGAATTCGTACATACCCTGATGTTCGGAGTTGTCCTGCACACGTTTGCTTCGAAACCAAATCTTGTCGTGCCTCCACCAAATAATTCTTCAAGCACACAGCGATGTTCTGGATATAGAAATATAATTACGACCTGAATTGATTCCACTATAAATGACGAGAATAGAACATCTAACACATACCTGTCAAAGTCGCCAAGATCGTTCACGTGGTCAACTCTTAGATTTGCAGAAAGGTCTTTATATCCTCTTTCGAGACGAGTGCAAGTTACCTGTTATCTTCCCAAATCAAACCAATGTAACGCTCACTCCTAATTCGATTTTCGAAACTATATCCAATTAAGAAGAAATCACCAATTCTTACGAAGTTCCGAAAGTACGCCTAACCTACTGCTCCTCCGTCGAATGTTGACAAAATGGACGACCTCATGTCCCTGACTGGCACAGACCCTCACAAATTTCAGACTGTCACAATTCAACAATATTGCCAACTTATTCGGTTCTTCGAATCCAACAATTATTATTTAGCGTCGATTGGCACCACTGAGATCCAACCTCAAATTCGACGTCAACACAAACGACATAAACGACACTCGCCAACCAAACGTAAACAAACCCTTGCCCGGGTCAAAAAGAAACGTTACACTATACACCCGAAGTCGATCTCCGTTAGCCTGTGGAGGGCTCGTCCACTACTAGGCTTCAATACTTTTATTGAAGCCTAGTATCCTTGAGGTGTTCCACGAATGGCTTCGATAAAAGTGGTCTTATTGCCACCTGTGCCTTGGCTATCCTCGTCAACAACAGCTCATACATCCATTTTATAATAGTTTTATTCACTCCTCACCTTTCAAGTGCATCCTTAATAGACACATGTGTTGTGTTGTCAAAGGCCCCAGATATATCCAGGAATGCACAAAAAAACTCTGGACAATAAAGAAATGGCAATTCTTTATTGTCCAGAGTTCTCTGGATGACTTCAGTTAGCTGATACAGAATAGTCCAGATACCATTTTATAATAATCCATGAAATAATCGTGCGCAGTCCCACAGATGGCACGTTACCAATCAAGGGTTGAGGAAGAATGGAGTTTCCCACTGTTGGAGCATGATTTTCTCAAACATCTCTTTTTTCAGGTAGTCGCTACGCTCATAGTAGAACGGTTCATACTACCCCAAAAGGTAAAATGCATTCATCCAGAAGAAATGTGGGATATTGAGACTGTCTCTTGTTCTTCACGGCCAAAGCTACAAAAGACTATAAGGATCAAACGCATCGTTTCTGCAACCTATTTGCTGCAATGTCTGGCAACAGCTCTTGTTTTCCCTTTGATTGGACACCTTCTCGGATACAGCATACATTCCGACATTCTATTTGTGATCAATCATAATTCTTGGACAAAATTCACTAAATTTCTAGTTTATGCGATCCTCTATTTTTCACATCAAATCATTGCATTTCATTCAATATCATCATACATGCTGATGAAATACACAGTGCAGTCAGTTATAATCCAACTTGATATTCTAACTGATTATCTCCATCAAGCTAAACTATATAAAAGCAATGACTATTTGTCCATCAGAAATCATTTGAAGATTTGTGCTGCTCATCATATTACTATTTTGAGGTAACTGTTAGAGATATATGATGTATTATTATCTATCGCTATATCAAAATACGGGGTTATACGTGTGTTGCTTTTTATATTTCGGGATAAGAGAACAAAAACAAATATTGATCATCGAAAATCGCTTTATTGTTTTTCAAAATATTCCTCAAGAAGACACTTCTGCATGCGTTTGAACCAATTGTCGAAGCACTTTTGCCACTTTAATTGAGGTATCTCCAAAACATTAATTCTGAACGCATCAACAGCTTCTTCAGATGTCAAAAAACGTAAATGTCTCAGTTTATTTTTTACAAACGGGACTACAAAGAAGTCACCCGGTGCCAAGTCAGGACTATATGGCGGATGACTCATCACATCGACGTTTTCAGTGCTCAAAAATGCAGTTGTTTGAGCCGATGTCTGAGAGCTCGCATTGTCGTGTTGAAGAGTTATCCGTCTTCGGCGGTTGGTTTTTCTCATTTCTTAGAAGGCAACTGGCGAACAAATGGTTGTGTACCACCGCAGAATTGACTGTTCTGCGTTGTTCTAGTGGTACGTTAGCGACATGTCCAGTATATCCGAAATAACAGGTGACTATTTGCTTGAAAGTGCTTCGTGCGCGAACAATTTTTGTTGGATTTGGATCATCTTGAAACACCCATACAGTCGACTGCTGTTTACTTTCGAGCTCATACGCTTGAAACCATGATTCGTCACCTGTTACAATGTCATAGACGTGTTTCGAAGCACCATGATCGTATTTTTTAAGCATATCTTTCGACCAATCGACAGGAGCCATTTTTGGAACGATTGACAAATTGTGTGTGATCCAACGAGAACATTTTTTTTTGACAGTCAAATGTTCATACTATATTGAATGTATGCTGGTCCCACTAATGCCTACGATTGTTTTAGTCTCACGATAGGTCACATGACGATCTTCCAATATCATTTCGCGCACAGAATCAATGGTTCCGGAACAACAACTGATTTTGGACGACCTTCACGAAATTCCTCTTGGAGGTAACTAAGACCTCGATGGAATTCAGCATATCATCGATAAAAACTGGTCCTTGATGGAGCTTCATCGCCAAATATTAAATTAAGTTCATCGATGCACTGTTGCTGCGTTAATCCATGTCGAAAGTTGTACAAATAGTCGCACGCAAATGTTCATGATTTAATTCCATTTTTTGGCCGAGATGAATCTTTAAAGTTACTGCAAACAAC
Organism: Halyzia sedecimguttata; assembly: GCA_937662695.2. NCBI lineage: Eukaryota > Metazoa > Arthropoda > Insecta > Coleoptera > Coccinellidae > Halyzia > Halyzia sedecimguttata. The sequence continues at coordinate 135,752,922 of OW569411.2, read as the reverse complement.
ACGAATAGCGCTCGCATGTCGAAACGTTCTGAATATGCATAACCTTAAAAATGTCAAATTTTATGATAGAGCTGTCAGTTGCCAGTTTGTAACACTATGGTAGTCCAATCCCGAAATATAAGAGGCAACCTATCGTAGAATACCAAGAAAAGATAATATCCACTGTTGAACTGAGATTCAAACTGATGAACTTGGCGTTAAACATCTATTTTTCATATCACGAGAAAATGATCAAACAGCATGATTGTACCTGGCAGATTGGGTTGTTGCAAACTTACACACGGTGCATAGTTTATTCGTGATATTTGAATAGGTATCAGCCAACGAATAAGATATATTTTCTTCGATCGTGGGAAAAGTGATACTATCTTGACCTATTTTCTATGCGCAAAGCTCAACATTCCAGAATACTGGGCAGTTACTAAGCAATTAGAAAATAACAGTGCGGTAATATTCTTACCACACTGCTGTAGCGTGCGGTAATGTTACAAATGGATTATTACGATAAAATGAAACAAAGTATGGTTTTAATTATTATATTGATAAAGTTGTTTTAGAAGAAATAAAAGAAACATCCAATTTATAACGATATTCTTGAACACAAATTAATTGTTGTTAATATTTACATTTATTGTACAGTTTGTACAATTTGTAAATTGTACTGGAGGGCAACGAGAATTCATAGACGTTGAAGCTGCATGGCTAATTGTCTGGTTCATCTCGTTTCGATTATTTTCATTTGAAGTCGAGGCAGGGGTGTTGAATATTTTATTAGCCACTTCTACTTTATTATTAAGTGATTCGTCAATATATTATTCCGCCACATTGGAAGATTTCTAACCTCCGTGGCACTTTGAAGAATGAATATCAGCTCCAGCATCTACCAAATGTATTGCCGATGATCTTCGGAAACAATGTCCTGTATATTCTGTCGGATTTGGCAACTGTAAATAACTTGCAACAATTTGCGATCCTTTTCCTAATTGATTGATTCCAACTGTCTTGCATCCTTTTCGCTTATTTAATTTAAAAAAAAATCTAGGATTTTCCAAATCATTAGGCCTAAATGATACGTACTTTCTATAAACATTCAAATAGGTTTCGTTAATGATAAATGATAACTTTCATTCGGACAAGCTCATCTCATCGACAGGCTCCTGCTATTCCAAATATTAGAGCTACCTTAATGGTAATCAAAAATTGTATATTTGGTATTTTATGTATATTAAGTGATAATATTTTATCTATATCTACTTACTTTCGTCGATAAAAATATGTCATCTGGGGCCTCTAAAATGAATTTCTGAACTTGTTCCTGGGTTAAAATTTTGGATTTTTTCAGTTTGTATCCTGTAACTAGACGTTTTAAAAATGCTCTCAGTTTTTGGTACTGGACAATATTAATATTATTTTAACAAACTAAGTTGATCGAAGCATGGATAATGTGCCCACAACGTCGAAGATTTCATTGTTTTAGCCAATTCAGCAACATACGCCATCAGTACATTCTCAAAAAAGGATACACTGTTGTTTTTTCTGCAAAAATCCATGAAGCTTTGGTACGCAAGTTCATACTTCTCTCTGGATTTCGCCGGAAGTGAATTAAGTGAAGCCGTTTTGCGGCTTCTACTAGTTCAGGAGGCGTGCAAGGTAACAAATAATCACTATCAGTGTTCATGTTCATTAATTTTTCTTTAATTCCTTATAAAATACAACGGATCAGACAAAATCAGCTTGAACATTATTTTACTTTTGTCATAACAAAGTAATTTCCATAGTTACCACTTCTATATTTCAATATGAACATAGAGAAACCTATTTAAACTTACTTGATTACATCTTGAATGAAATATTTTATCAACGATTTCATCAACGATCGAAGAAAAAATAGTATGTATAATTCGTGGAAAAAGCATATTCCCAAACTCCTGTGTTACCAGACTCGTCGCTACGCTCCTCGTCTGGTAATTATCACAGTCGTTTGGGAATATTATGCTTTTTCCACTAATTATACAATATACTATTCTCTATTTCAGTATCGTTTGAGTTCATCACAGTACTAAAAAAATGGGTTCAAGCCCTGTGGACAGGAGCTTTCTGGCGCTCTAGTTCAAACAGACAAATTATATCTCCGAAAGTATTGGTTTCTCTGAGTTGGGAATTATATCAATGTATACATATGATAGAGCTGCATCATAAAGGAAATTCAATTCAAATAATAGTTTATTTATCAAGATTAAATGAGCAATCATGAGAATGAGAACTGCACCATGGAAGAAATCGAATTAAATCTGGCCAATTTTGCCCAATAACGAACTTAACCGAGATATTCATCTCCCTAACCTACTCTGAAAATTTCAACTACCTAGCTCATTCCGTTCGAGAGTTATTGTGGAAAAACTTTTTTTTAAATTTTCAAATTTTTTTTTTACACTTTGCGGTAATCTGGTCAATACAAAACTTCACATGCGTATAAAGGTCATGATTCTACAATTTGATGCTAAATTTCAGATAGATCGAACGAACTTGTCCGAGATATTTACGCTCCAAAACCACCTTGCAATTTTCAATCCGCTAACTCCTTTCGTTCGAGAGTTATCGTGCCTACGGCCGGTCGGCCGGCCGGACAGAATCGATTTCGCACTCGGATTGTTGATCAGTGAGTCGAACCAAATCGTTTGAGACCATTCTCAGCCAAAAATTCCAAAATTACAGACACCTGGGCAAATTGATAAGCACTCTGTTTCGAGGAACTAGAGCGCCAAAAAAAACAAGTTTCGTATGACAATTACCCAAAACAGGTTTAAAGTACCTACAAATAGTAGGTATTCCATAAAACATGTATGAAAGAAGATGAGTAATAATATGAAAGAAGATGAGTAATAAATAAAAAATTACCTTGTAATCGATCAAAAATTTCCTGATCTACGTTCACCACATTTTCTCCTCTCTCGAACTACAGAATTATGCTTTCAATATTTACGTAATATTTTCAAACATTTTCGGGTGAGGTCCCCGTTGCATCACTAAAATACGAGTATTTCAACCCCAATATTTTTGAAGTTACAATATTCCCTTCTGTCAAGTTGACATTATGACAATTCATACATAGAATAATTATATCAATGTGTGAAATACGATTTACATTGAAATTTTGAAGAATCATATCTCTGAAAGTATTAGCTTGTTAGAGTTAAAAATGATATGAATGGATTCTTATGATAAAACACATATTAAAAAAAATTTTATTTGGAATTTGTTTCGTAAAAAAAAATTTTTTTTTTGTTACTCCGAAACCATCTGTCCGATTTTGCCCGTTTTAGCCGAGATATTTATCCCCCAAACCTACTCTGAAAATTTCAACTCTCTATCTCATTCCGTTCGAGAGTTATCGTGCCTACAGCCGGCCGGCCGGCCGGACAGAATGAATTTCGACCACGGATTCTTGATCAGTGAGTCGAACCAAATCGTTTAAGACCATTTTCATCGAAATATTCGAAAATTACAGACATTTGGGCAAATTGATAAGCACTCAGTTCCGATGAACTAGAGCGCCAAAAACAGTGTTGTAATGAATTAATTCCCGCATTGTTTCTAGTTATATTTTTCGTTTTGTGGTGCAATGAGAGCAATGAGATTCGATCCTATCAAATTTTAACACACGCCAATTGTCAATATAATATAATCTGGATATAATTGAAAAATTAGCTACTAGAGATTTCAGATCTCCTCCTTGCTAATTTTGAATCATGCTATTAGGAAACTGTTTTAAATCTGATCTCCATGCCCTACGTACGATTGAAATTCAAATTCCTTAATCTGTCAACTTTCGTAACAGTCACACCAAATGCCAAGATACAATACAAAAGTCACTAGGCATCCTAAATATTCATTAAATTTCAATAGTATTTGACAAAACTTACCTGAAATAGTGAAAATATCGTCTAATGCTCGTTGCAGAAAGCAATTTCAACACTCATGCGTACGAAAACTCGCTCCTTCATCGCTCGTTTCCGAATTTCGCTTTCGTGTTCGAATAGGAGCCCATTCTGCAACTTGTTTTAGAATATACTATTATTTAAATAATGTTATAGATCGTTATGGCTAAAAAATTGATACCTTCGAGCACTGTAAGAAACTATTTTGATATCGTAATGATTGTGGCATATATTTTTATAACTGAGAAGCCTAAGGGGGTGAAAGATGGGTTTCATATCTTCGCACGTAGATGGCGTTTGCAATGTTCGTATCGCCCATAACTATCCTACGCTAAGGCACATAACGGGCCTATTGATTGATTGACTGGCTGGGTTCGTAGACCCAACACTACATATTCCCGAGGGAATTTCAGTGCCCTACTCCAGAATTAGTTTGAAAACAGCTTGGACTTTCCATGAACTCCATGAGTCCGTTAATCAAATTCTTCTGTGGAAATAAGTCTTCGTCAATAGAACGAAATAAGCAAGTTCTAATGCCAGATTAAACCTCACATTTGAAGATGACATGACTGGCTATTTCGTGCTCCATGTCCTTTTATCTGCATTGAGAGGATTCCCGATGTGTCCTCATCCCCTTCTAGTGATTCCTCAGACTATAGTGACTGGTAAATAGACCAACCACATTTCTGAGTGAAATTCTGCTCAAGCATAGCAAGCTTAACGCAAGCAGTTTAGATGGTCTTACCACCATCCTCTCGGCATAAAAATTGCGCGAAGCATCGTTCCAGGTTGTTTGTAGGAAATGTGGGGAGGCAGAAGAAACTGTCTCACATGTCATATTTGACTGTCCAGCCCACACATGATGGAAACTTCACTACAGAGGTGACGGCACGACCCCGAGTGCCAGAAATTTTGCGAGGAACCTATTCAAGGGCCTAATCCTACTTCTTAGGGAAATGGACCTTATGTAGGTAATACACCGACAAGGCAGTGGGGATGTTACATGAGATCGGTTAAGTAAACCTAAGTTGGAGGGGATAGACTAAGAGACCCTATAGCAGCTAGTAAACCAAGCTCAAGGGGATCAACCATGATACTCTGTCAGCTAATAGGACACCGACCGAGATGCAATAAGCCTCTCTAGGCTGCAGCATGGGCAACTCGCTCAATCGGTTTCGGTCTCAGGCTCAGGCTTTGAGCTGGTGGAAGATCTACTTGGTACTTAGGGACCCAGATTAGAATCTTCGACGCTCTGATTAAGGTCTTTGCAGGTCCCACTTTACGAGCGATGCTCTTGAAAGGGTTCAAGGATCCCAACGCGCGATGGAGCCAGACCTCTGAGTTACTATCACTACAATGAACGACAAGGGCCTCGGCCGCCTCGTGGTAGGTACTATAAAAACGAAATAAAGGTCCCTCAGTTTTTGCGCGCGTGTTCCGCAAGGAACAGCGTGCTATCATTTCGTCACAATGTCTGTATTTTTCGAATTTTTTTTCGAAAACGGTCTCAACCGATTGGGTTCGACTCACTGATGAAGAATTCGATGTCGAATTCAATTCTGTCCGTCTGGTCCGGCCGGCCGTTAGCACGATAACTCTCGAACCGAACGACGTAGAGCGTTGAAATTTGCAGGGTAGTTTTGTAGCGTAAATATCTCGGACAAATTCGTTAACAGGCGAAATCCACCAAGCGGTTTCGTAGTTAAGGCCGTTTTTAGTCAAAACGTTTTTTATGAATATTTCCGGAACCGATCATTCGATCTTTCTGAAATTTGGCATTAAATTGTAGAATCATGACCTTTATATGCCTGTGAAGTTTTGTTCTGACCGGACGGCCATAAAGTGGCAAAAAAAATGTCAACAATTTTTAAATTTTGTTTTCACGATAACTCGAAAAATACTGATCTGATTAAATTGAAACTCAGTAGTTCGATGAAAAAGGCCAAAGCAAACACTTTAGCAAAATTTCGTGAAGATCACGTGACATGAAAAAAATAAAAAAATTACTACTATTTTGCGGAATACTTTGCTTGAAATGCCGAAACCAATTTTTTTGAGGTTCATGCTGCCCTTTCCGGGCATTTTTCGTTATGCGCATGCGCAGATGAGAAGTCATTTAACTGCTGTAGTTTTCATCAGAGAGGATTGGGGTGGCGGATGCTATTCCTCCTTAGAATCCAGATCCCTGATGAGGGTCTGCGCATGCGTGGATTAAAGATGCGATATCTCCCGAACCACTAGTGTTGGAGAATCGGAGTTTTTTGTAAGGAGTGTGATTTTGAAAGGACTTCTAGCCGCGAGTAGATTGCACATGCGCAGAAGAGAAATGACTGTTTATGGGTTGGATGGGTTATGTTGGGAGTGCTGAGTCGATATTATGAGGTTTTAAATGAATATTCATGGCAATTCAGTGCAAGGACAAGTCAGTTCGGCGGATGCAGCGTTGTTTCAGAGTTGAAGTTTCCGTACCGTAGCCCTGGGGCTAATTTTTAAATTGATGTTACCCCTTACAGGCATTTTTCGTTATGCGCATGAGCAGATCATCAGTGATTTAACTGGTGGTGTTTTCGTCAGAGAGGATTGGGGTTTTGGGGTGGCGAATGCTATTCGTGCATAGAATCCCCTGGTGAGGGTCTGCGCATGCGTGGATTAAAGATGAGATATCTCCTGCACCACTAGTATTGGAGAATCGGAGTTTTTTGTAAGGTGTGTGATTTTGAGAGGACTTTTAAGCCGCGAGTAGATTGCGCATGCGCAGAAAAAAAGTGACTGTTTTTGGGTTAAATGGGTTATGTTGGGAGTGCTGAGCCGATATTGTGTGGTTTTAAAAGAATATTCGTGGCAATTCAGTGCAAGGACAAGTCAGTTTGGGGGATGTAACGTTGTTTCGGAGTTGAAGTGTGTGTACCGTGGCCCCGGGGAAAATTTTGAAATTTATGTTACCCCTTACGGGCATTTTTCGTTATGCGCATGAGCTGACCATAAATGATTTACCTGCTGGTGTTTTCGTCAGAGAGGATTGGGGTTTTGGGGTGAATCCGCTGGTAAGGGTCTGCGCATGCGTGGATTAAAGCAGCGATATCTCCTGAACCACTGATGTTGGATAATCAGAGTTTTTTGTAAGGTGTGTGATTTTGAGAAGACTTTCAGCCGCGAGTAGATTGCGCATGCGCAGAAGAGAAGTGACTGTTTTTAGGTTGTAAGGGTTATGTCGAGAGTGCTGGGCCAATATTGTGAGGTTTTAAAAGAATATTCATGGTAATTCAGTGCACGGAGAAGTCAGTTTGGGGGATGTAGCGTTGTTTCCGAGTTGAAGTGTCCGTACCGTTGCCCTGGGGCTAATTTTGAAATCGATGTTACCCCTTACAGGAAGTTTTCGTTATGCGCATGAGCAGACCATCCGTGATTTAACTGCTGCTGTTTTCCTCAGAGAGGATTGGGATTTTGGAGAGGCGGATGCTATTCCTCCATAGAATCCCCTGGTGAGGGTCTGCGCATGCGTGGATTAAAGATGCGATATCCCCTGAACCACTGATGTTGGATAATCAGAGTTTTTTGTAAGGTGTGTGATTTTGAGAGAACTTTCAGCCGCAAGAAGATTGCGCATGTGCAAAATAGAAGTGACTGTTTTTGGGTTGTACGGGTAATGTCGGGAGTGCTGAGCCAATATTGTGAGGATTTAAAAGAATATTCATGGCAATTCAGTGCACGGACAAGTCAGTTTGGGGGATATAGCGTTGTTTCTGAATTGAAGTGTCCGTACCGTGGCCCTGGGGCTAATTTTGAAATCGATGTTACCCCTTACGGGCCTTTTCCGTTATGCGCATGAGCAGACCATCAGTGATTTAACTGCTGGTGTTTTCGTCAGAGAGGATTGGGATTTTGGGGTGGCGGATGCTATTGCTCCATAGAATCCCCTGGTGAGGATCTGCGCATGCGTGGATTCAAGATGCAATATCTCCTGAACCACTAGTGTTGGAGAATCGGAGTTTTTTGTAAGGTGTGTGATTTTGGGAGGACTTTCAGCCGCAAGTAAATTGCGCATGCGCAGAAGAGAAGTGGCTATTTTTGGGTCGTATGGGTTATGTTGGGAGTAATGAGCTGATATTGTGAGGTTTGAAACGAATATTCATGTCAATTCAGTGCACGGACACAAGTCAGTTTGGGGGTAATAGCGTTGTCCGATTTTGCCCAGTAACGAACTTAGCCGAGATATTATCTCCCAAACCTACTCTGACAATTTCAACTGTCTAGCTCATTCCGTTCGAGAGATAAGGTGCCTACGGCCGGCCGGCCGGACGGCCGGACATAATGAATTTCGACCACGGATTCTTGATCAGTGAGTCGAACCAAATCGTTTAAGACCATTTCCATCGAAATATTCGAAAATTACAGACATTTGGGCAAATTGATAAGCACTCAGTTCCGAGGAACTAGAGCGCCAAAAAATTACTCACCATCACCTTGACGAATATATTTTCTCATAAACTGTAATGAGATTCCGCAACAACTAGAACAGTAGATATCTATCTCAACTATTAAGAACAAAGGAATCTTACTAGGAACATTTAGAGCAGAAGTATCTCACCCGAGAGCACCGGAGGTAAATAACGAATAAATCCCCGAGACCAGGCAGTACCCAATCGTATGACCACAGAAAATACTGCTCTCATAGAATTGAAACGATAAATTCAAGGTATTTTACAAAATTATACTGAAATGATTTCTATAATATATTGAGATATTGAATGTGGAAAATCAATACGGATTCATAAGACAAAACATTTCTTATTTACACAGAAAATAAAACATCGATTTGAAAATTTGAAACCATAATGTGACCAGAAATTCACGACCAATGCATCACGGGTTGCAAAACTACGAAATCAGAGTAACGGGGTTTTATACTGTTACATTATTTCAAGTTGTTACTATGCACAGAGTGTAAGTTGCAAAACTCGAATCTGTAAGGTTCAATCATTGCAGGTTGTTCATTCATTCGTGATATTTGAATCAGCTAACGAATAAATTATGTTATATTTTTTTCAGATTATTCAAGATCGTACAAGAAGTTTGTTATACTCCTTTCGTATACCTATTATTCAGTGGGCAACTTGTTCTTCTATGTTGTTCAATATTTTTATATTATGTAAGTATCTACATATTGCAAGAATTTTATCATATCAAGCGTATAACATTCTCCATTCATTAAAGCGTGGAAAATTGCGCTTTACTTCTGATGAAAGGGAAGTTATTACTTTTCTTACCAGGCAGAAAATTGATCTCCGACCACCAAATGAAGGGATCATTTTTGCGCGCATGTTATGGGGAACATCGCGTTATCATTTTGCCGAAATATCTGTAATGTTCGAATTTTTGCCGAACATGGTCTCAAAGAGCCTTCAAAGCTAACTCTTCTGTCAAGTTTCAAGTTTGAAAACTATCGGATATTGTTGGAAATCCGAGCAGCCTTGGGCGAGTTCAGTAGCTGGATGGGTGACCATTGCCTCGATACTTCGAACTTTCGTACGAAAAGAGATAGGGACTTGGAATTTTCAGGATAGGTTGCACATCCGAATAGGAGGGTTAAGTTCATTGTTAGGCATAATCAACCATCTAGAATATTATTTTCACGATAACTCAAACAATACAGGCCCAATCGAATTGAAACTTAGTGACTTGTTGTAGAAGAACGACATAAAGACGTGTGTGAAATTTTGTGAGGACCGTACCACTAGAAAAGTTAAGAAAATTACGAAAACATATTATGATGTTCACGATAACTTGAGAACGGAAAGATATAGCGATTTGCAATTTTCAGGGTAGATTGCGCGTCCCAATACGACGGACAAGTTCTTTCATGGGCATAATCGGCCCAACGGTTAACGAGTAATACTTTTGTTTTCAACCAATAGATATCCAATCGAATTGAAACTTTAGGAGTAGTTGTCGAATACAGACTTGAAGACGCGTGTGCAATTTTGGAAGAATTATATCACTAGAAAATTTAAAGAAATATATTACAAAATGTTATTCATCTTCAGTTAATTTGAGAACGGAAAAAGATAGGGACTTGCAATTTTCAGGGTATTTTGAGGATCCGAATGCAACATTTGAGTTCATTTATAGACATGATCGGCGAAACCGTTCTGGAGTTATACCTACCTGAAACTTTGTTTTAATGTCCTCGTTAACTAAAAAAATATCAAACCCATCTAATTCAAACATGGTAATTAGTTGTAGAATGTCAACGTGCAAATTTTCACAAAATATCGTGAGGATCGTATCGCTAGATCATTTTTAAAAAGTCATTGAAAATTCTTCTCAGAAACTATCCGTCTGATATCGCTTAAATTTAGCGGAAGTCTTCAAAACCTAACTTTACAGCCAAAGTTCCAGATTTGAACTCGATCAAATCTATATTGTTGGAGATCTGAGCAGCATTGAGTGAGTTCAGTAGCTGGATGGGTGACCGTTGTCACGATAACTTTCGAACGGAAAGAGATAGTAATTCGAAATTTTCAGGGTAGGCTGCGCATCCATTTGTGACCGTTATGTTCATTGTTGCTTACCTATAATCAGTCAAACGGTTTCAGAGTTATACCCATCTGGAATATTGTTTTCTCGATAATACAATAAATATAGATTCCATCAAATTGAAACTTGGTAAGTAGTTGTAGAATACTTACGAAAAGAAGTTTCTGAAATTTTGTGAGGATCGTATCTCTAGAAAATTGAAAAAAAATTAGTAAATAATATTATTTATCCAACGATTAATTGAGAACGGAAAGACGCAGCGACTTGAAATTTGTAAGGTTAAATGGGAGTTCATTGAATGGCAAAATCGGGCAAATAGTTTTAGAGTTATATCAATTTGAAATTTGGTTATTATTTCCTCTTTAACTCAAAAAATACGATGCCAATTTAATTCGAAAATGTTAATTAGGTCAAAAATGCCGGCGCAAAAATTTTTCTGGAATTCCGTATTACTAGAAAATTTTAAAAATCATTGAAAAAAATTCTGTATACCAGAAAGTATTCGTCCCACAACGCTGAAATTTTGCGAGAGCCTTCAGAACCTAACTCTACAACCAAGTTGCAAGTTTGAATACGATCGGATCTCTATTGTTGGAGGTCCGAGCGGACTTGGGTGATATTTTAAAATGAACTTTAATCTGGCCAGAGGAATTATGCAGTATTTTTTTCGTATATTATTAGATATTTAATGAATTTCAATTTCGATTGGATTTATTATTTTTTATTATTATTGATAAGGGGTTACGTTGCACCGCGACCTTGAGATCTATTGTGCCCCCCATCAGAGCTGTTCTCACCATTACGCCATCTACAGCTCGCCCTCCAGTTCCAGAGTATAAATGAACCTCAATATCTGGGAAGGCTTCAAGGATATTACGTCTTCACTCCTACAAGTTTCCTGTCCAAAGCATTCCTTTCGCTGACTTGCAATGGCGAGGCATTCTGTAACAAGATGAAGAGGAGTTTCTTCCTCCTCCCCACAGAATCTGCACTCGTCAGTATCTGATAAACCTATTCTCATCGAATGCTTCCTGAGGCGACAGTGTCCTGTGAGGAAGCCAGTGACCAGGTGTAACTTATTCTTACAGAGATCCAGATACCTTTTGGATCTCACTTCTTTAATATTTGATTTGATTGGATACATGTGTCAGAATTGAAAATTCTTTGATCTCAGACAATTCTCTCATTACTCAAGTCTACAAAATGGTACGAAATGTATTCATATCTTATAAAAGCTGAGACAACGGTCTATATCGATGGTAAATTCGAATAAGAGTGTCCATAGAGGTGAATAGACAATAAAACATGCGCGCAAAAGATCCTGACTTCACGTTGTTGCTTGAACCAATTTTTTAATTGATTGGGTTTAGGTAGAAATGAATTATGTTATTTTCGAACTATTCACACCAGCAACATTTAGGGCTTCACGCGAGAGCGTGATTTTTCTCGTCTCGTCTCGTTCTCGTCTCGTGAAAGCGAGACGAGACGTTTTCAAAAATATTATAGGTGATACTGAGACCACATACAGCGCAACACGAGAGTCTCGTTTTTGGTCTCGTTAAATTTTTGTATGAAGTTTTATATACGACTCGACTGTTTTCAACACCCACAGAAAACAATTGAATATGAAGAGTTTCCACTATAATTACCAATATATTTTGTCTATATTATGCATCGATCGTTCTAAAACTACCCATTTTTTTAGATGATTATTAATTCGTTATGACCTTGCGATAATTGAGATCATTTTTCAAGAAAAATAGAATTCACAACCATAAAAACGAATGCCGTTATGAATTCAATACTTAACGGATAACTTTTATTGCCCCTAAATCCCAATGCTTTGAAAATTTCGGCTCTACCTATACATCTGGAGATATTTATTCTCTTGTGCTCCTTGTAGTGAAGAGGTGAACAATTATTGTATACATCTGTGCAACTACGCATAATAAAACTCGTAAAGAAATGAAGCCATTCAATGTTTCGAAAAGTGTTATGAGCAATACGCCAAGAACACCCTCAATGATCTACCCACTGGAAAGGTATTCTTTGAAAATTATACCAAATTGTTCAATTCTATTAAAAAATGTATCGACATCGATAGCCTATTTAAAACATCAACAAAACTTTCGAAATATTGAAAAACTGAGTTTGAAGAATATTTGCTGTTAGAAAGAGCAAATAGGAATCAAAATATTTTACAGTGGTGGAGAGTGATGAAAAAGTTCTACCTATACACTTTCCAAGATGGCCGATGATTTATTAATGGCTACATCTGTACCTGTTGAAAGATTATTTTCCACAGCAGGTATGATCATGGCAAAAACACGTGCATCATTGAAAAATGATGTGATGCAATCGTGATTATGTTTGAATTCTTAGTAATCGAGTCATTTAAAAGTTGAAATTATCAATGTTTAATATTAAAAATAATAGGTACATGTGCAAATATTTTTCTACAAGAGCGTAATAAATATAGCTTTACAAAATTATTCATTATTTTATATCATTCCATTTATATATTATAATATTCGGTATCATCATTCAGAATTAAGCGAGACGAGACGAGACAACTGATAACGAGACGAGAACGAGACTAATTTTGGGAATTGGCGGGAGCGAGACGAGATTTGTTATACCCTCGCCTACTCTCGTCTCGTGTGAAGCCCTAGCAACATTATTTCCTTGACATCGTTTGGTAATGTCTCTAAATATTTTCAGAATCGACATCCTATATACGTGTTACAAATTGGTTCAATACTTTTTCTTAGTTACGTTCTTGCAATGGATTGCTGCCAAGATGGACAAAGCGCCGAGGATTCTGTGAGTTGAACTTAAATTTCATGATATAAAAAAATTATTCGAACAGAAAATATGCATGGTGCATGATTTTGGGTTATTCCTAATATTATTATGAGCTGTATGTGCTCCATGGAAATTTGTATGCTGATATGGAATCCTTGGAAATAATTGTCAAGCCTGTGTGTGGTTTTGATAGTCGATATAGAAGGGGAGTTTTTGTTCTATGGAGTATTTGAAAAAACCAATCTGAAATAAGAGTCTGTCCCTAGATATTGAGATTCCTTCATATGGAGAGGATTCAAACTGATTGTCCTACTGAGTGTTATATTTCATACATGTTGGTATAGTTCTTGGCGCGCTGTTTACGACAAAACATATTCTATATAAAATTAAACAGAACAAAATTTCCTATATTTTTTGTTTGAAACATTTTTTTGTAGAACACATATATTAGGGTTTACAGCTCCGTAGCACTATTTGAAAAAAAAGATAAAATTTTGTATTTGGTTGTTAATAACTAAAATAAAAAACTAAAACAAATGCAAATAATATTGAAATATTTTTTTTCTTCGACCGTGCGTTTTAACCCACTTTCCCGCACTCATTTTAGTTCAGAAAGTGTCACTTTCCCGCACTAGTGTGGGAAAACTCACTTTCCCGCACTAGTGCGGGAAAGTAAAATATGTCCATTTATCGTTATTGAATGTACATTTAATGGATTTCACCTGTATATTACTATTCAAACTAATATAAGTTTAAAAATTCAATCTAACCCAGACTATTTTTCATTAATTGGAATGAAGAAATTGCGATACTTTTATATACCCTATACATTTTTCATAACAATCAAACTAAGCTGAGTCAAATGGTTTGGTGTGGTAACCAAAGATTTATAATGGCAACCAAGTTGTCATCAAGACGTCAAAGTTTCAAATCGAAGCGTTGTCGAAGTGTCCGATTCTGGCATTTTCAAATTACTTTCAATAAAAGCCATATTTTAATGGATTCGTCAGACGAAGAGCTCCCAGAAGCAATATTAAAGGCCGCAGATGAGGTAAATTCAGACCTGTTACCAAGTAAATCACGAGAAAGATACGAACAGCAATACAACCACTTTTTAAACTGGTATAAGGAAAAAGGAGTGAATAGCTTCAGAGAAGAGGATTTCTTGGCGTATTTTTCCGAGCTGAGTAAGGTACTGAAATCAAATATATATATTATATTTCGTATGAGAAGCTAACATGAAACACACACTTAAATTTAAATACAAACATAGATTAAAAAAAAAAGCACTGACGTGAAGTCAGTACTCTTTGGCGCGCGTGTTCACGGTGGCTAATTTGAATTGAATGATTCAAAAATTAACAGTGCTGTATCTAAGCTGCCATCAGGATAGAGTAACAAAGTTGGAAAAGAACACAAGTGACTCTCCTTAGTCGCACAAGCTCCTAGAAGATTTGGGAGGGTCAGTATAATCCTAATCATGTTTATAGCACGCGCGCCAAAGCATATTGACTTTTTACACTTTTTCTTTCATTGTTAAGTCAATCTGCTTTTGCGCGCGTGCTATAAACATGATTAGGATTATACTGACCCTCCCAAATCTTCTAGGAGCTTGTGCGACTAAGGAGAGTCACTTGTGTTCTTTTCCAACTTTGTTACTCTATCCTGATGGCAGCTTAGATACAGCACTGTTAATTTTTGAATCATTCAATTCAAATTAGCCACCGTGAACACGCGCGCCAAAGAGTACTGACTTCACGTCAGTGCTTTTTTTTTTTTTTTTCAAGTTCCTTTAACAAATATAGCTATCAATACAGTTTGGCTGTTAGTTTTACCGTAGATCAGAAAAAAATTCGGTTGTGGGTCCTCCGTTAGGGACGAAATTGCATCTTCTCCAAATTCGAACGCATTTTAATATAGATCTACCGAATATAGTTATTTATAAATTCGCCTCAGGGCCACCATACAGACATTTCAAATCGAAAACAACGCTATTTCCCCCAAACTGACTTGTGTCCGTGCACTGAATTGACATGAATATTCTTTTAAAACCTCACAATATCGGCTCATTACTCCCAACATAACCCAAACAACCCAAAACCATTCACTTCTCGTCTGCGCAAGCGCAGTATACTCGTGGCTGCAAGTCCTCCCAAAATTACACACCTCACAAAAAACTCCGATTCTCCAACACTAGTGGTTCAGGAGATATCGCTTCTTGAATCCACGCATGCGGAAAAGCACCCGCCACCCCAAAACCCCAATCCTCTCTGACGAAAGCACCACCAGTTAAATCACTGATGGTCTGCTCATGCGCATAACGAAAAATGCCTGTAAGCGGTAACATCAATTTCAAAATTAGCCCCAGGGCCACGGTACGGACACTTTAACTCGGAAACAACGCTACATCCCCCAAACTGACTTGTCCTTGCACTGAATTGCTATGAATATTCTTTTAAAACCTCATAATATCGACTCAGCCCTCCCAACATAACCCATCCAACCCAAAAACAGTCACTTCTCTTCTGCGCATGCGCAATCTACTCGCGGCTAAAAGTCCTCTCAAAATAACACACCTTACAAAAAACTCCGATTCTCCAACACTAGTGGTTTAGGAGATATCACATCTTTAATCCACGCATGCGCAGACCCTCAACGAGGGATTCTATAGAGGAATAGCATCCGCCACCCCAAAACCCTAATCCTCTCTGATGAAAACACCACCAGTTAAATCACTGATGGTCTGCTCATGCGCATAACGAAAAATGCCTGTAAGGGGTAACATCAATTTCAAAATTAGCCCGAGGGCCACGGTACGGACACTTTAACTCGGAAACAACGCTACATCCCCCAAACTGACTTGTCCTTGCACTGAATTGCTATGAATATTCTTTCAAAACCTCATAATATCGACTCAGCACTCTTAACATAACCCATCCAACCCAAAAATAGTCACTTCTCTTCTGCGCATGCGCAATCTACTGGCGGCTAAAAGTCCTCTCAAAATAACACACCTTACAAAAAACTCCGATTCGCCAACACTAGTGGTTCGGAAGATATCGCATCTTTAATCTACGCATGCGCAGACCCTCATCAGGGATCTGAATTCTATGGAGGAATAGCATCCGCCACCCCAAAACCCCAATCCTCTCTGACGAAAACTACAGCAGTTAAAGGACTTCTCATCTGCGCATGCGCAATACGGAAAATGCCCGGAAAGGGCAGCATGAACCTCAAAAACATATGTTTTGGCATTAAAAGCAAAGTATTCCGCAAAATAGTAGTAATTTTTTTATTTTTTTCATGTCACGTGATCTTAACGAAATTTTGCAAAAGTGTTTGCTTTGGTCTTTTGCATCTAACTACTGAGTTTCAATTTAATCAGATCAGTATTTTTCGAGTTATCGTGAAAACAAAATTTTCAAATTTTCAAAAATTTTTTTTGCCTCTTTAGGGCCGTCCGTTCAACACAAAACTTCGCAGGCATATAAAGGTCATGATTCTACATTCTGATGCCAAATTTCAAAAAGATCGAGTGATCGGTTCCGGAAATATTCATAAAAAACGTTTTTATTAAAAACGGCCTTAACTCCGAAACCGCTCGGTCGATTTCGCCCGTTAACGAACTTGTCCGAGATATTTACGCTACGAAACTACCCTGCAAATCTCAACGCTCTAAGTCGTTCCGTTCGAGAGTTATCGTGCTAACGGCCGGACCGGCCGGCCGGCCGGCCGGACCGGACGGACAGAATTGAATTTGACCTCGAATTCTTCATCAGGGAGTCGAACCCAATCGTTTGAGACCATTTTCGAAAAAAAATTCGAAAAATACAGACATTGTGACGAAATGATAGCACGCTGTTCCTTGCGGAACACGCGCGCAAAAAGATATAGGTACAACACATAAATGTAAATAGTAAACATACAAGTAATTTTACACTTAGAGCCAACGTTAACAGTGTCGAAACAAAGATAGGTACAAAGAGAGGTACTCCTCAGACTGCAGTGTCCAGAGCAAGAAGCCACTGAAGAGCCGGGTCGGAGATTTTATTAAGTTCAGTGAGCCCCCCCGGGAACCTCCTCCTGGGGCATTCATTAACAATGTGGTTCATGGTCTGTCGAGGATCCCCACAGTCACACCTCGGGTCCGCCAGCAAGTTCCACCTATGCAGCATGCTATTGCTTCTGCCATGCCCGGTTCGGAATCTGTTTAGTTGGCACCATATTTTACGTGGCAGCTCGGTTCCAGGTAGAGGAAACTCATCAGAGGAATCAAGAATGACACTGATGTTTGTCACACCTTGATTGGCTTGTATAATGGCATTCCATCTTTCTTTGACGTCGATTGGCTGAAGGAGATTTTGATCCAACCAGATTGGTCGCCTTGATTTTAACCGCGTGTGAGGTGGATTCTGTATGTCCTGTTGGATTGGTAGGGTTAAATCATCGTCCGCGGCTTTATCCCATTCGCGCTTAGCTGCAATCAATCTTCTGATGTCAGGTGGTGGGATGTTTGACAATATGGGTAGCCAAACCGTTGGTGTGGATCTCACGGTGCCTGTTATAATCCTCATCGTTTCGTTAAGCTGAACATCTATTTTACATGTACGGGAACTACGATACCAAGCCGGAGCACAATATTCTGCCGTGGAGTAGACGATGGATAGGGCGGCAGACCGAAGTGTAGCTGCGCAAGCTCCCCATGTTGTTCCAGCAATCTTATGCATAATGTTATTTCGAGACTTCAGCTTTTGGGCAGTTTTTTGTATGTGGTTGTTGAACGTAAGTGACCTGTCCAGTGTAACGCCGAGGTAAGTAGGATGGGGATTATGATTTAAAATGTCGTCATCAAAGTAGAACTCTAGCTCCGTGTTACCTTATGGTCGCGTTACTCGATGGTGAAAAGTTTAGTTAAAATAAAACAAAACCTGGACATAAGCAAATTGACATCGTTCCTAAAAAAGCAAAATGTTGGTTTCCGACCACAGAAAGCGCAGATTTTTACCAAAGAAGACATATCCAAGTTTATGCTAGCCCCTGATGAGATATATCTTATGATTAAAGTAGGTACCATTTTTGCTTTAGCCGGTGCTCTTCGCAGAGCGGAGCTTGTGAAAATCACGCTTGACGATATTCAAGATAAAGGAAACCTAATTATTGTGAAAATTTCCGATTCGAAAAACCATACCTCAAGATCCTTTGTTATATCTGAAGACATAAATAATGGAACCTTTTTGAAGCTCTATAGAAAGTATGCAAATTTACGGCCTCCTACCACCACGCACCGTCGTTTTTTTATCAATTACAAAAAAGGCAAATGTTCTGTTCAGTGCGTAGGCATAAACACATTCGGTAAAATGCCGGCAGAGATCGCTTCCTACTTAGGCCTACCTAACCCAGAACGTTACACAGGTCACAGTTTTAGACGATCCTCGGCAACGTTTCTAGCAGATTCAGGCGAAGGGATAACCAACATAAAACGTCTTGAAGGCCTGAAGTCAACTGCTGTTGCTGAGGGTTATTTGGAGGACTCTGTAGAACAGAAAAAAACCATTTCCAATAAAATTCTTTCTGGTACTGGCAACTTGCAACCGATGCCGTCTCCGTCATCTTCACGCACGTTGCAATCAACGAGTGTTACTCTTAAAAGCCAGTTACCACCAACAAATTACTCTGGACCGGCTATTCTGGCCCATTTGCAGAATGCAACAAATTGTGTTTTCAACATTAATATTCAGTAAATAAATAAAAAGTGGATTTTCATGAAAGGTTTTGTATGTTGAAATAAAATATGTATTTTCAATGTGCTTTTTGAATCTTTATGCGGTCGTAGAAAAAATATTGTTCCTAACTCGTGCGGAAAGTGTCTTTCCCGCACTTGACTGCTTGCCCGAACTCCGCTTCGCGTCGTTCGGGTCAACGGCAGTCGCGTGCGGGAAAGTATCAATTTCCGCACTTGTTAGGAAAATAACTACTCTCTCCAACCATCAAAAAATGTTGACATTTTTGTACTATTTTCAGGTGCAAAAGCCATCAATTCTCTTACCGTACAAAAATTTGTTCGTTGCTTAGCAACACTTTTAATCCTAGGATTAAAAACGCTACTTTTAATCCTAGGACTAAAAGTAATTGCATTTTAGCTGTCTAATTGAAATTTGAAGAAAAATACATTGTCTCTTACAAACTTAGTAAAACAAACTAATTGGCAACTATATATAGGTATTTATTTGTTATTTATAATGATATTGAATGTACAGTTGGAACAAATATTGCCAAAACTCAAAGCACCACTGAAATTATCACTAACAATTTTCGAACAATTCAAAAGATTTTCATTAATGTTAGAACAACTATAAATATTCTCCGTAACTGTTGATGAAACATTTGAGGAAATATCTTTACTTGTACCTTCTTTGTCAGGTTTTTTCTGACAGTATTCTCTTTGTTGAGACGTGATTCTTCAATATATCCTTCTGCTACCATGCTCGATTTCCAACCTCCATGTCTTTTAAGACAAGTGAGGTCACCGCCACCATCAATAAGAAGTGTAGCAGATGTTATTCTTAGCGAATGTCCAGTATACTCCCTCCAATTTTCTCACTTCAAAAATTTTGCAATTTCTTGCGGCATGGCACTAATATTGTGAATACCAATAACCATTCTTTGACACTTCCCATTAACATACTTCAAAAATAAACGACGTTCCTGTATATTTGATGGCCGTAGTGCAACATATTTTCGAAATAAACGCAAATAATTATCGCCTATAATGGTAAACAAACGAGGTTTCTTGTTTTTTGTCTGCAAAATTTTTACGACCAGGACCGAGTCCATATCTTCAGTGTCATCAATTTTCAAATGAACTAGTTCATCACAACGCATGGCACCTCCAATTCCTAATACTAGAGCAACCTTTATCATCAAATATACATTATCAGGTGCCATATCCAGGAACCGATCCACTTCCTCCTTTGTGAAAACCCTAGACTTTTTAGGTATATATCCATCAGTTTGCCCTTTTAACAATGCTCGTAATTTTGAATCTTTACTAATATCCACACCATTTTTGATATCCAGTGTGGATCGCAACATTGAATACTGACTACTGTGACCAAAGAGTGGATGGCTTGACGGTCTTCGTTAAATTTGAGAAATACACTATAAGAACACTCTCCGCATAGTTTTGCACATTTTTTTCTTTACACCATTCCATGAATCGCTGATATGGAAGTTCTAAACTTGGCGAGATTTTGGTGGCAAAAGATTTAGATATACTGCTTCGGCACTTTCCAATATATCCGCAGGTATATTTTCATCGTGTTGGGGATTCATTTTGAAAGCAGCGTGAAAACTACAACAAAAATGGGTTCAAGCCCTGTGGACAGGAGCTTTCTGGCGCTCTAGTTCAAACAGACAAATTATATCTCCAAAAGTATTGGTTTCTCAGAGTTGGGAATTAAACAAATGTATTCTTATGAAAGAACTGCATCATAAAGGAAATTAAATTCAAATAATAGTTTATTTATCAAGATTAAATCAGCAATCTGAGAATGAGAACTGCACCATGGAAGAAATCAAATTAAAAAAGCTGAAATGAATTTGACTCTTTCTTATAGAACAGGATGAAATGTACGAGTATGAACACAGATCATATAATAAAGCTTAGATAGAATAATTATAGCATTCTGTGAAAACATAGAAGTACGTACGATTCATTATTGAAATTTAGAAAAATCATATCTCCGAAAGTATTAGCTTGTTGGAGTCAAAAATGATATCGATGGATTTTAATGTTGAAACTGCATCTTAAATAAAAATTACAGACATTTGGGCAAATTTATAAGCACTCAGTTCCGAGGAACTAGAGCGGGATTTGAGCCCGCCTACGATCTTGTCGATCTCCGGTATTAGAATAAAACGTCGGTACTTACATGGGATATATATTCTTAATTTTCACTTTTCGACATAAAATCGCCACATGGGGGTTTATTTGACGGTTTTCTATCCTTGTTTCTCTAAGTCGATTTTGACGTTTCTGGAACCAACTATTAGCAAGCAACTAGACAATGTCATGTCTCAGGAAAATAATTTGACATTATGACAATTCATACATAGAATAATTATATTTTTCTGTGAAAACGTAAAAATACGATTTATTATTGAAATTTTGAAAAATCATATCTCCGAAAGTATTAGCTTGTTAGAGTTAAAAATGATATTATTGGATTCTTATGATAAAATTGCTTATTGAAAAATAATAATTTCCGTTCGAGAGTTATCGTGCCTACGGCCGGCCGGCCGGACGGACCAGCCGGCCGGCCGGACAGAATGAAATTCGACCACGGATTCTTGATCAGTGAGTCCAACCAAATCGTTTAGGACCATTTTCATCGAAAAATTCGAAAATTACAGACATTTGGGCAAATTGATAAGCACTCAGTTCCGAGGAACTAGAGCGTCAAAAATTATATGATTAGTACGTCTACTTGACAATCAATAGTTACCAACAATACCAGATATCCATGACTACCGACTTGCTATCGCTGTTATAATTGATAGGTGTTCAAATTTATCACCAAATTTCTAACGATTTTTGAATAAAGCTATATTTATTTTAATATTGACTTGGTTGGAGAAAAAATAGTATATATCTGTATATCATACGGACTATGGCTGGTTTTCCTATCACGCTGACGGTCGGCGCTGATGGGTCAATATGTATGTAGCTATAGGTAGCGTTTTCGAGTCACGCAGATCCCTCAGCGCTGACGGCCGTCAGCGCTGAGCAATACGCGCCGGCGCGTCGGCGCCGCTGACTAGCTGGCGCCGACACGCCTCCACATTCAGTGAGCCTTTTCGTGTCATGCTGAATGCACGTAGTAGGACAATCATGGATATTCGTGAAATAGACACCGGTCGAGTAATTGCGGTCAGCTTCGCGCTGACCGTCAGCGCCGACCGTCAGCGTGATAGGAAAACCAGCCTAAGAGTGCCTATTTTTACTCGCAATTTTGCATTCGCTCGGCTGCGCTGCGTTCCACCTCGCAACTGCAAATATTGCTCGTCAAAAATTTTGCACTTTTGATCCTTATAATATAATATACTATTAAAGATACTCTCTATCAATTTTATATTAATAGGTCGCCCTAATCCTAAAAGGCTGGGCAGGTAGCGAGAGTAATCTGGTCGGGGAAGACGTTGACCTTTTAGTACTTCTAACAGCCTAAGCACCAGCCGGAAGTTCTATCTACTTCCGTAAACCTGGAAGAGGAAAAACTACTGAGAGGATATATCCAGCAAGTATAGCCTCAAATACTAAGAAGCAACCAAGCACAATCTGCTCTTCAGTGGTTGTGACACTAAGTCATCCCTATTCAATCAGGTAAATATTAAATTCTGTACGCTGATGGAAAGAACAGAGCGGATCATGAAGTAATTGATATTTCCAACCAACAAGATGTCACGCCAGAGGAGATTGACGAGACTGGAGTACGCTTTCTTATATCTTTATATGGTGGCAACATGGATAACGAGAGAAAGAGATTCGTTTCCAACGCTTCGCCAAATCTAGGCTGAAAAGTAAATTTAATCTTGCCTCTTTGCCACCTACAATTCGACGCCTTTAGGACGTACCACAGAAGTGGTAGTGGAATTACAGAAATGGAGTGGCATAGAGAAAACTCCTGAGGACTGGGGGTTGAAAGCATACGATCTACTTTTCGCCTAACTTTGTTTACGAAAACTATAATACTGTTAAATGATAAAATTCAAGTGCCTTTTAGTTTTTTATTATGATTATGTAAAAATATAATGATAGATAATCAGAAAATTAAAATGAAACTCAACCAAAAAATTCCGTATTTTTTTTTCAACTAGTGCTTCAAGGAGATGTAGGTAACTCCTAACATATGTGTGTTACAAAATTTTTTTTAATAATGTAAGAAATGATGTCCCCTTTAACTTTGCGTAGAACATATTTTGTCAAGAAAGCCACCGTTTTTGAGTTATGATCAAACAGCCAAATTTTTGTACCTAAAATCCAAAATGGTAGCTGGAGCGCATGCGCCTCGAAGTCGCAAATTTTTATTTTCCATTAGGGCCCCAAGCTTAACAACATACGAAAAACCCCCACGTACTGGACTAGCACTCTCATTTACAAAATTTCATGGATTTGTTATAATTCATTTGTCATATGGGGTATTTTGAAATATGACTCACAATTGGAAATCAAACTGAATATTTCAAACGAATGCATGAAGTCCCCCCATGTGGTATATTTTTGTAACCAAGTCCTCTATTTCTGTATAAAATATGTAAAGTTCATCAGGATCCACCCTGTACATGTTGGGTATGCAGGCTCATTCTGGGGGTACTCACATCAGAAAAACTAAATACATTACCTATTTCAATATACACAAATAAGCTCCCATGCTCTATATATATAAAATATGACTTAATTCCAACTCCTTTCAGTTCAACGAATTCAGGCTGAGTTTGAGTCATTTTGAATGGTACGATTGGGATGAAGTCAGCAAAAAGATGTTACTAATCATGCTCACACGAACGCAAAAGAATGATACACTTAATACCTTAGGCTTTGCGATTGATCGTGGTCTCATGATAATGGCAAGTATTTCAATCAAATATTAAGATATGTGTAAAGCAGCAAAATGCATATACTTTTTGGCGATCATGTTCCTCGGAACAGAGTGGTTATTTATCAATTTGCCTAAATATCTGTAATATTCGAATTTTTGGATGAAAATGGTCTTAAACGATTTGGTTCGACTCATTGATCCGTGAATCCAAGAATCCGTGGCAAAATCGATTCTGTCCGGCCGGTCCGACAGTTGAAATCTTCAGAGTAGATTTAGGAGATAGATATCTCGGTTAAGTTTGTTATTGGGCAAAATAATGGTTTCGGAGTGATGAAGAAATATTTTTTTTTACATTTCAAATATCGAATTCAATTTTTTTTTCAAGATGCAATTTCACCATAAGAATATATTGATATCATTTCCAACTCTAACAAACTAATACTTTTGGATTGATTTGATTTTTCAAAATTTCAAAAATACTTCGTACTTCTATGTTTCCACAGAATGCTGTACTTCATTATTCTAACTATGAATTATTTTATGACCTGTGTTATTACATGTCATCTTATTTACTTACTAGTGGCCAGCAGTCCATATTTTGGGATTCAATTGAGCCAGCAGATTAACCTAGCCATAGATCCACATGTTTCTGGTAGATCAACATTTGAAAGGTAGATCTTCATTTTTCCAGTAGATCAATATTATCGGTAGAGCAATTGAACCGGTAGTTCACTCACACGAAAGTCCCATCGAAATATGTCGAGGCGTTCTTGAGTCCCTATAAACCGAATAGAGCGCCACCTACCGGGTTTCTATTGTAACCTCGACACCCACTCACACACTTATAATAATAATAACAATAATGTTTATTAAGATACAGATCACAAAAAGTAACTCAAAAGTAAAGGTGCATCGGTCGAGTCATTCCTGAGTTCCTGTAGACCGATTGCAATGCCACCTACCGGGGTATATTGTGGACCTGACACATACTCAGATACACACACAAAGTTTAGTTGAAATCGGCCCAGCCGTTCTTCCTATAAACCGGATACAGCGACCGCTTCCGGTTTCCTATTGTGACTCTATGACCCACTCAAACACGCACACAAAGTTTTATCTTGGGGCGCTCCCTACCGGATGCTTTTGTGAACCAGAAAAACACCGAAACACAAACACAAAGTTTCATCAAATTTGGCCCAGTCGTTTTTGAGTTCTCATAGATTGATTGTAGCGAATCAGAATCGGTCAAGCCCTTTTGAGTTGTAAATTTTCGAAAAACGCTCTGTATAACAGTGGTTTTCCTCTTGCAACGATTTTACAAAGTTTATAATTGTCCTCATGATAGATATTCGAGATGACATTCTACTAAAAACACCCTGTGTAGTGGTGTTTCTTCGACAGTTAATTTTGTTGAAATATTTACATTCACTGTTGAGAAGAAAATTAACAGTGCTGTGCTAAATATGGCATAAGTTCATAGTTATAAACCAATTACTTAGCAGAACCAGCTATTAAATCCATATAACTAACTTAATCACATCTAAACTATCCACTCGATGAATGAACAGTTCAAATATGTTCATGGAATGGAATATTACATATTCACTGTTGTATCAATATTGAACAGATATGACATAGATGGCCACCATTCACTGTTAGGTCAAAAATTAACAGTGATGTGCCTAAGGTGGCGTAAGGACACAGTAACAGTAAGGACACAGTAACAGAGCTCTAGCTCTTCGAAAGATTATGAGGGGTCTCCTAGGGGAAGACCTATGAGGATCAGTATAATAATATACAATAGATGGTCCGAGTGACCGAGCACATGAAATTGGGAAAAAAATCTACCTAATGTCATTTATATTATCAATTCTTATGATAATTAATAAGATAAATAGATTTTGGATTGTGTGGGATGAGTAGAAAAATGAAGAACCATCCTGTATATAATATATTGTTTCAACTTCATGTTTTTTACACTTTCATCTTGTTCTAGGTATATCATATCAAATTATTCTCCATTCCGGAAAGATTTATTGTCTAATTCCCGCTCTGAAACAATTATAAACTGTTAAAATTCATTTAATTACAACAAATAGGTACTGTTTATCAAATATTGTCACTAAATTTTCCAAATCGTGATGAGAAGAACACTATTACAATGGAATAAAGAGCTATCCGGTTAAAGGATGAAAATCATATTAACAATCATCCTGTCAAGTGTATACTTTCAAAAACCGAACCAAACTTCATAGTTTTAAAGTTTTTTTACCTAAAAATATCATTATTTATTATTATTAAATACCCTTCGTTTACAAGAAAGGTAAGGATAAACTGATCCCACGTGTGATACGAATGCAACACATTATGACGTCCAGACTCTTGAATTTCCATTAAAACAGATTACTTAGATGGAGGTTATTATATATATGAATTGTGCTGGCAGACGAAACCCGCCCCTCCACTGAGACCAATAGTTCTATTGTGGCACACCTATAATCTATACTTCACCCACAAGCTTAAGCGTCTCGATAAGGAATATGAGTTTGGTGAGTGAGAACTTGTCCACTTCCTTCAGTCTCAGTTTGTGGACTCCTAGTTCCTCAAATCTGATCCTGTCCCCAGCGGGGCAGTCACACATGATGTGTTCGATAGACTTGTGGTCCTCCAGGCATAGTCTGCACTCGGAGTCCTCAATCATCCCCAGCTTAATTATGTTTTTTCGGAGGCCATAGTGGTCCGTGTATTCAGCTGTTAGGATTCTCAGGTATACCCTAGAGAATCTGAGCCATTGCCTTGCTCTTTCAGCTGATTGGCCAGTAATTTTTGAGCGAGCATGTCTGTGTTCAGGTATTCTGCTCCAAATTTCCTGGACCTTTTGGTCCAACAACCTGTTCAGTTGTTCTTCCTCCCCGCTGCCCTGAGAGAGGCCAGTTCAGGTCAGGTTCAGGTCCAATGAGCCCCATGGAAGAAGGAGGTTACACAGTCAATCTGGAATCAGTTCAGTCTGCCATCCACCTATGATTGATGTCAGAGAAACAGGAAGCTGATTGTATTCCAAGCAGCAAGTTTAAGGAAGTCGAACAATCCAATGCATTTTCATTGAGAAGCGACCGTGTAATGTGTTTCATCAGTCCACTAATCTGGAATCAATATCATCGTAATCAAGATGACAGAATGAAATGATGCCAAACTTGTAGACAATTTAACTCCCTTCACAGATGAGGCAAATGAATAGCACCAATAATAATAAGTACTTTCAGTGTAACATAAACATTATGCATAAATGCAGATATTTTAAAACAGTCATGTTTCCAAGTTCACCATTCTTCTTAGGCATTCCTCAATCCTCACATTTTAACGTTCAATAAAACAATACTGTTGCAAATAGATTTTAGTACCTGTTTCCTAAATTGATTTGCCTCTATTGAAGATCTCCAGGTATCGTTCATTTAAAAGTCAGAATCCTATCCTGGATCCAGAAGAAACACTGACATTTATATTACTTGACCACAGGAAGAAAGTATACCATAGGCGAATTCAAACGAATAACCAAAACACATTTGTTAAGACCAATCCCTTTCTATCATGAACAATCGGTTATATTTGGTAGGGGAACCACTGTGATTTGGTTATTCGCTTAAATTCCACCTATGTTTAAAAAATACTTACGTATAGAAATAGATAATGTGAATTAACGGAAGTATTCGATATTATATCAGTATAAACCATTTCCCAGATGTATGTATTGCCATTAATACAGAGGCTGGTTCTTGTTTATCTTAATCACAGATCCTCGGAAATTGATAAAAATAAACTGCAAAAAGAATAATTTGTTATCGTTATAAAATCCTTATTGATTCATGTTCCTACAGAAGAATACTTAAGGCGGGTTTATACAGCAAATAAGATAAAATAAGAAACAAATTAAAATAAAATAAGAATTAAGGGTTAAACGGATCGGTTTATACAGATAATCTAAAACAAAATAAGAAATAAGAATGAACCAATCAAATCGCAGCTTCTTGACAATTTTATGCAAGTTCTATGAATTTCACTCTTTGAGCATGCGCAATGTCATTTTCCAAACAAAATAATATAAAATAAGAAATAAAGATGAGAGTTGGCCAACTTTAATTCTTATTCATATTTCTTATTTTATCTTATTTCGTGTATAAACGCTCTCATAGTAATGTACATGTTTAAAGGCGGGTTTATACAGCAAATAAGATAAAATAAGAAACAAATTAAAATAAAATAAGAATTAAGGGTTAAACGGATCGGTTTATACAGATAATCTAAAACAAAATAAGAAATAAGAATGAACCAATCAAATCGCAGCTTTTTGACAATTTTATGCAAGTTCTATGAATTTCACTCTTTGAGCATGCGCATTGTCATTTTCCAAACAAAATAACATAAAATAAGAAATAAAGATGAGAGTTGGCCAACTTTAATTCTTATTCTTATTTATTATTTTATCTTATTTCGTGTATAAACGCTCTCATAGAAATGTACATGTTTAACTTTCTTATTTTATTTCTTGTTTTATTTTATCTTATCTTATTTGCTGTATAAACCCGCCTTAACTTTCTTATTTTATTTCTTATTTTATTTTATCTTATCTTATTTGCTGTATAAACCCGCCTTTACTTTCTATCGTGATATATCCTGGAAAACTTCCATATTGTAGTACCTATTATTTATGTTCATACACTGGGAGATGATCTGACCCTAAAATCGTCGAAATCTTTATAAATTTAAGTAAAGTATAGATATTATTATAGTACTTACAATATACAGTTATATTCCAGGTAATTTTTAACAGATAATCGTTGATTTCACGAAAACCCATCCGTTCAGTCCATTTTGAGGTTATTCATTTAAACCGGCGAATACGTCCGGATCGTGGTAAAGATCAATTTCTGTTGCAAGGATCAAATCGAAACCAAGGGTTTTTATCGATTCTGAATAGTTCTCGGCACATTTCCGATCCATAATCGATCGATTTTCGTTAATTTCTCCTCTAAATTCACGCCGCCGTTCTGACATTTCTGACCTTGGAATGCTTCTAGAGTTCTAACAGTTCCAAACCAGGGCTTCCCAAACTGTGCGTCGCGATATTGTCTGAGGGGCGTCGCATGTCGATGCGACCGAGTCTAGTGAGCTGATAACGTATCAACAGGCTAGTACTTAAATTGGTATATATTTTTGGGGGCTGAGTTGAGGGGCGTCGTACAAAAATGGGAAAGCCCCAAGGGCGTCACAGTAAAAATAAGTTTGGGAAGCACTGTTCTAGCCTATTCCTTTCAAAAAATTAGAGATGTGCAAGTGGGATTTTGTCCATTAATTACTTCGTAAGATTAATCAGAACGCCACCTTCAATCCAAAATCTTGGGGTTGGTCGACTTCGGCTGCACTCGGATCGTTTTATTTCTATAGTCCCATAAAAACGGTCGATTTTCCCCATTTTGGCGATTTTCAAACGCTGGTAGAAAACGAACGGAAAAAAAATCGGAAAAAGTGTCTCGCTATTCTATCCGTCTATATTCGGTCTTTAGATCGGTACCGTTTGATACAGTCGGGCGAGAGGAACGAAAAAGCCTTAGGGTTTCGGGCGAGGCCGCTTTTCGCCATTTCGACGATTACGCGACTTTTCTGGAATTTTTTTAAAATACTCGCGACTTCCCGATCTCGACGAAAATCGCCTTCGGCGATACGTCGGTCCTCGCCCTCGCCGCGGCGATATTCGCCCTTCGCAGGGCTCGCGGCTTCGCCGCTCGCGGAAATTTCATCGAAACCGCCTATTTTAGAAAGTTCTAAAAATCTACCTTCGATGGTTCCGAGCTTGCGCGTTTAATAATATAGCAATGACTAGTGGCCAGCAGTCAATATTTTGGGATTCAGATGAGCCAGCAGATCTACCTAGCCATAGATCCACATTTTTACGGTAGATCTACATTTTTCCGGTAGATCTACATTTTTTAGTTGATCAATATTATCGGTAGATCAATTGAACCTGTAGTTCACACACACGAAAGTCCCATCGAAAAAGGTCGAAGCATTTTTGAGTTCCTATAAACCGAATATAGCGCCACCTACCGGTTTTCTATTGTAACCTCGACACCCACTTAAAACAATAATAATAATAATGTTCTTTAAGCTTCAGATCACAAAAAGTAACTTAAAAGTAAAGTTTCAATGAATTGGTCCAGCCATTTCTGAGTTAGCCATTTCTGCGATAGCAATGCCACCTAGCGGGGTATATTGTAGACCTGACACATGCCCAGATACAGACACAAAGTTTAATTGAAATCGGTCCAGCCGTTCATCCTATAAACCGGATACAGTGCCAGCTTCCGGTTTACTATTGTGACTCTAAGACCCACTCAAGCACGTACACAACGTTTTATCTTGGGGCGCCCCCTACCGGATGCTATTGTGAACCAGAAATACACCAAAACACAAACACAAAGTTTTATCAAATTTGGCCCATTCGTTTTTGAGTTCCTATAGATCGATTGTAGTGCCACCTACCGGGACCAATTGCGAACCGCCGCAACACACGCACACGAAGTTTCATCAGAATCGGTCAAGCCCCCTTTTGAGTTGTAATTTTTCGAAAAACGCTCTGTATAGCAGTGGTCTTCCTCTTGCAACGGTTTTACAAAGTTTATAATTGTCCTCTTGATAGATATCTCGAGATGACATTTTACTAAAATCACCCTGTATAGTGGTTTTTCTTCGACAGTTAATTATGTTGAAATATTTACATTCACTGTTGAGAAGAAAATTAACAGTGCTGTGCTAAATATGGCATAAGTTCATAGTTATAAACCAATTACTTAGCAGATCCAGCTATTAAATCCATATAACTAAATTAGTAACATCTAAACTACCCACTCGATGAATCAACAGTTCAAATATGTTCATGGAATGGAATATTATACATTCACTGTTGGATCAAAATTGAACAGATATGACATAGGAGGCCATCATTCACTGTTAGGTCAAAAATTACCAGTGCTGTGCCTAAGGTGGCGTAAGGACACAGTAACAAAGCCTACACAGAACACAATCTCCTTATTCGCTCAAGCTCTTCGAGAGCTTATGAGGGGTTTCTTTAGGGAAAACCTAGGAGGATCAGTATAATAATATATAATAGATGGTCTGAGTGACCGAGCACATAAAAATGGTAAAATAATCTTACCTAATGTAATTTATATCATCAATTCTTATGATAATTAATGATAGGATAGATTTTGGATTGTGTGGGATGAGTAGAAAAATGAATAGCCATCCTGTATATAATATATTGTTTCAACTTCATGATTTTTACACTTTGGTCTTGTTCTAGGTATATCATATCAAATTATTCTGGAATTATTCTGGAAAGATGTGTTGTCCAATTCACGCTCTGAAACAATTATAAACTGTAAAAATTCGATTACTTACAACAAATAGGTACTGTTAATCAAACATTGTCAATAAATTTTCCAAATCGTGATGAGAAGAGACTATTACAATGGAATAAAATGGTAAAAGATGAAAATCATATTAACAACCATCCTGTCAAGTATAGGTATACATTCAAAAACCAAACCGAACTTGATAGTTTTAAAGTTACTCTACCTAAAAATATCATTATTTATTATTATTAAATACCCTTCGTTAACAACAAAGCTAAGGATGAACTGATCCCAAGTGTGGTACGCATGCAACACATTATGACGACCAGACTCTTGAATTTCCCTTAAAACAGATGACTTAGACAGAGGTTATTATTATATGAATTGTGTTGGGCAGACGAAACCTGCCCCTCCACTGAGACCAATTGTTCTATTGTGGCGCACCTATAATCTATACTTCACCCACAAGCTCAAGCCTCTAGATAAGGAATATGAATTTGGTGGATGAGAACTTGTCCAGTTTCCTCAATCTCAGTTTGTGGACTATTAGTTCCTCAAATCTGATCCTGTCCCCAGCAGGGCAGTCACACATGGTGTGTTCGATAGACTCGTGGTCCTCCAGGCATAGTCTGCACTCAGAGTCCTCAATCAAACCCTACGTAATTAGGTTTTTTCTGAGGCCACAGTGGTCCGCGTAAACGGCTGTTAGGATTCTCAGGTATACCCTAGAGAATCTGATCCATTGTCTGGCTCTTTCAGCTGATGGGCCAGTAATAGTTGAGCGAGCATGTCTGTGTCCAGATTTCCTAGACCTTTTGGCCCAACCATCTGTTGTTCTTCCTCCCCGCTGCCTGAGAAAGATACCACAGGCCGGTTCAGGCCCAATGAGCCCCATGGAAGAAGGAGGTTACACGGTCAATCTGGAATCAGTTCATCTGACATCCATTTATAATTGATGGCAGAGAAACGGGAAACTGATTGTATTTCAAGCAGCAAGTTTATGGAATTCGAAGAATCCAATGCATTTGCATTGAGAAGCGACCGTGTAATGTGTTTCCTCATTCCATTAATCTGGAATCAGTACCATCGTAATCAAGATGACAGACTGAACTGATGCCAAACTTGTAGACAATTAAACTCAGGAAGAATGTATATTATAGTCGAATTTAAGTGAATACCCAGAACACAGTTGTTAAGACCAACCCTATTCATCATTACCGATCTGTTATGTTTGGTAGGGGAACCACTGTGTTTTGTTTATTCGCTTAAATTCCACCAATGTTTTAAAAATACTTACATATGGAAATAGATAATGTATATTTACGAAAGTATTCAATATATATATCCGTATAAACCACTTCCCAGATGTATGTATAGCCTTTAATACACAGGATAATTGGTGTTTATCTTAATCATTATCACAGATCCTTCGAAAATTGATAAAAAATAGTGAAAAAAGAATAATTTGTTATCGTTATAAAATCCTCATTGATTCATGTTCCTACAGAAGCACACTCTTAATTCGAATTTACCATGGTA
This sequence comes from Halyzia sedecimguttata, assembly GCA_937662695.2. Classification (NCBI taxonomy): domain Eukaryota; kingdom Metazoa; phylum Arthropoda; class Insecta; order Coleoptera; family Coccinellidae; genus Halyzia; species Halyzia sedecimguttata. Next base: position 135,720,096 of record OW569411.2, on the reverse strand, counting down.
AATTCGAATTAAGTGTCCAATACAGGAGAATGAACAACATAATTTACCATGGTAAATTCGATTAAGGGTGTCCAATACAGAAGAATGAGCAATAGAACATACGCGCAAAAGCTTCTGACTTCACGTCAGTGCTTGATACAATTTTTTTTTTCGTGATTTTTTTGAAATTTTCTAGGGGTGCGCTTCTTAAAATTTTTTTTTCGTCATTTTTTTAAAATTTTCTAGGGGTACGGTTCTTACAAAATATTAAACACGTCTTTATGATGAATTTCTACTACTAGTTACCAAGCTTCAATTCGATCGAAGATTTATTTTTTGAGTTATCAAGGAAATAATATTCCAGGTGGGTATAACTCGGAAACCGTTAGACCGATTATGCCCAAAAACGAACTCAACTCTCCATTTTGGATACGCAACCTACCCTGAAAATTGAAAGTCCCTGTCTCCTTTCGTTCGAAAGTTATCGAGACAACGGTCACCCATCTACTGAACTCACACAAGAATGCTCGAATCTCCAACAATATTCAACCGATCATGTTAAAACTTGAAACTTGGCAGAAGAGTTAGGTTATGAAGGCTCTTGCAAAATTTCAGCAATTTCAAACGAATAGTTACTGATATATAGAATTTTTTTTTTCAATTTTCAATGATTTTTTAAAATTTTTTTACAAATACTATCCTCACGAAATTTTGCACTAATTTTTGCGTTGGATTTCTACAACTAATTACTATGTTTGAATTCAATCGGTCAAGTAATTTTTGAGTTAATGAGGAACAAAAAACAACCAAATTTCAGATGGCTAAAACTCTAAAACGATTTGGCCGAATATGCTCATAAACAAACTGAGATGTCGCGTTCTGGTGCACATCCTAACCTGAAAACTTCAAGCCGCTATCTCTTTCCGTTCTCAAGTTATCTGGACAACAAAAATATTTTTCAATGATTTTTTAAAAATTTTCTAGACATACGATTCGCACAAAATTTCACGAACGTGCTTAGGTTCATATTCTACAACTACTCACCATGCTTCAATTCGATCGGATTTATATTGGTTGAAAACAAAATTATTACTCGGAAACCACTGGGCCGATTATGCCCATTAACGAACCTGTCCGTCGTATTGGGATGCGCCACCCACCCTGAAAATTTCAAGTCGCTAGCTCTTTTCGTTCTCAAGTTATCGTGGCAACGGCTGGACGGCCGGACGGCCGGCCGGACAGAATGAAAATTTTTAAAGTGAGAACTTTGTTTATTGGTCTGCTGGAATCTACGTTAAAAAATAGTGTACTTTTTGGCGCTCTAGTTCCTCGGAACTGAGTGCTTATCAATTTGCCCAAATGTCTGTAATTTTCGAATTTTTCGATGAAAATGGTCTTAAACGACTCACTGATCAAGAATCAGTGGTCGAAATTCATTCTGTCCGGCCAGTCCGGCCGTCCGGCCGTAGGCACGATAACTCTCGAACGGAATGTGCTAGACAGTTGAAATTTTCAGAGAAGGTTTGGCAGATAAATATCTCGGTTAAGTTCGTTATTGGGCAAAATCGGATAGATGGTTTCGGAGTAACAAAAAAAAATTTTTTTTTTACATAACAAATTCCAAATTAATGTTTTTTTAATAAGCAGTTTTACCATAATAATCCCATGGTATCATTTTTAACTCTTAAGAAGCTAATACTTTCGGAGATATGATTTTTCAAAATTTCAATAATAAATCGTATTTCAACGTTTTCACAGAATTATATAATTATTCTATGTATGAATTGTCATAATGTCAACTTATTTTCCTGAGACATGACATTATCTAATTCCTTGCTAATAGTCGAGAAACGTCAAAATCGACTTAGAGAGACAAGGGTAAAAAACCGTCAAATAAACCCCCATGTGGCGATTTTATGTCGAAAAGTAAAAATTAAGAATATAGGTATATATTATAGTATCCCAGGTAAGTACCGACGTTTTATTCTAATACCGGAGATCAACAAGATTGTACGAGGAGCCCGATAGCCGGTTCGTCTAGTCAGTCGGGTTTTCGTTTTCGGAACGAGAGAAGGCGGGCTCAAATCCCGGAAAGGGAATTACACTTTTTGGCGCTCTAGTTCCTCGGAACTGAGTGCTTATCAATTTGCCCAAATGTCTGTAATTTTTATTTAAGATGCAGTTTCACCATTAAAATCCATCGATATCATTTTCAACTCCAACAAGCTAATACTTTCGGAGATATGATTTTTCTAAATTTCAATAATGAATCGTACGTACTTCTATGTTCTCGAAGAATGCTATAATTATTCTATCTAAGCTTTATTATATGATCTGTGTTCATACTCGTACATTTCATCCTGTTTTATAAGAAAGAGTCAAATTCATTTCAGCTTTTTAATTTGATTTCTTCCACGATGCAGTTCTCATTCTCAGATTGCTCATTTAATTTTGATAAATAAACTATTATTTGAATTTTATTTCCTTTATGATGCAGTTCTTTCATAAGAATACATTGATTCAATTCCCAACTCTGAGAAACCATTACTTTCGGAGATATAATTTGTCTGTTTGTTTTAATACATACTACTGCTTTACTCACCGAATATCTCGGGAAATAAGCATTTCGGAGCAGTAGTATGTATTATGAAAAGTATACTATTTTTTAACGTAGGTGAAGTCCGGGAGACTTGCTCGTGTGGGAGATTTGAACCACCTATTAAAACTCAATTTAAATTTCGCGCTAATGAAACGACAAGACGGTCCTTGGTACAGCACGGGACGCCAATAACCAGCAAGCTGTCATTTTGTACAATGGCCAGTTTGGTTGGCTCTCAGGTTCGAAAAGTGTATTTGTTACAGCGGATTAAATTTTATTAATTTAAGTTATTTCGAGATTGCGACCGTGTTTATAGAGGTACGTATTGTGTGTTATTACTATTGTACTGCCTGATTATTGTAATTTGTGATGTGCTAAGTACTTTTTCGCTAAGATTGATCGTTTTTTCTGTGAGTAAAATGTAATGTCAAAGTAGTACATGCGGGAGACTTACACCATGCCGAGTGCGGGAGATATGCTCAGTGGTTCATGTCTCCCTCTATATTGTTTGTATGATGATATTTGCAGTTTCATTGAATATATATTGACATTAAAAACTTTTTTACTAAATTTAAAAACAATTCGGAAACCTTAACACGCAAGTTCTATATGCATTTTATTTGTTTTTGGCGCGCTGTTCTGTGAACAGAATGCTTATCAATTTGCCCAAATGTCAAATGCGAAAAAAGGCATCCGTTCTGCCGTAGGCACGATTACGCTCGAACGCAATAAGCTAGAGAGTTGAAATTTTCAGAGTAGGTTTGGAGTTCAAATGCGCAGGCTAAGTTCGTTAATGAGTAACATTCACCGTGTGGTTTCAGAGTTATAGCCATCTGAAAATTTGTTTTGCCAATTACTCGAAGAATACAGATCTGATCGAATTAAAATGCGGCAGTTAGGTGAAAAATACTGACACTAAAACATATGCAAAATTATGTGAGGATCACGCTACTGGAAAATTAAAAAAAAAATATTAAAAAAAATTCTGGATCTCAGGAACTATCAGTCAGATATCGTTGAAATTCTGCTAGAGCCTTCGAAACCTTATTTCTCATTAAAGTTCTGAATTTGAATTCGATCGGATCTATATTGGTGAAGATATCACGGAAATATCGAAATATTCCTACGATCTCAGTGTATTGGTCCACTGTTTTTATATTCGACCAAACAAATAATCAACAGTTTGTTTGATTTTTGACAAACGTCAAAAAAAGGATACAAGCTATAGAAGGATGTAATCATAACGTGTTTGCATAGATCTTTATTATTACTGTTCTGTGATCGTATGTCTATATTCTATATGTTCAAGTTAATGTCATCATGTCTGACATGTGCCATGATAAACAAATCAGTTTTGTAGATTTTTTGTAGATTATGAAATATAACATAACTTGGTATGAAATAAATATCGATTTCAAGATTCAAATATTCCTATATAACCTAACATGGCTGGATACACGGGGCCGACCCCCAGATTTCGATTTATAGGGACAATATGCTGCCACGGAATGGAACATTTTTAAAACATCCTTCACACTTCATAGATTATTATTTAATAGCGATCGAACAGCACGAAGTTCAGGATCCAATTAAGTCCATACTCAGAAACATTATTGGTACAGAAGCTGCAAGAATTATGTCCACATTCGTGATCCCAGAGATAGAACTGAACAAAGATGAATATACTATGAAGTCTATTGAGAAATATGTCAACCCAAGAGTTAATGAGTGCTTTGAAAGTTATAATTACTTGAAAAAGGTGCAAAAAGAAAATGAACAATGTGAACATTTCCTTACTGAATGCAAGTATCTAGTACGAACATGTAATTATAATGAAACCGACTCAAATCAAACTGCAGAAGATAAAGCACTGAGAGACAAAATAGTTATAATAAGATCATCCTGTAACCAGAGAGGCATTACTGAGAGTTCCAAAATTGACAGTGGAGAAAGCAATTGAATTTTGCAGAACCAGCGAGCAGAGCAAGCAACGGAACTTGCAGTTCCAGAGCGAATTGAGGACATTAAAGCTGCAGGGAAGTATAATAAACAAACGAAAAATTTCAAGTGTAGACAAGAAGGTCAGAAGAAGGAAAATTCAAATGAAGGCGATCTCAGTCAACACATACACGGCACGTGAATGCCCCGCACTTCGTAAAAAGTGTAGGAAGTGCGGTATGTTAAATCATATTACTATATCTTGTAATGTTAAAAATGTTAAGAATGTTGAGAAAGATGAAGGTAGTTCTGATGAACCAGATATTATTATATATATTATTAGGCGTAGGAAAGCATGGGATGAACTTATTCAATGATGAACGTAATAATTTCAATGTTGAATTAGATACAGGTGTGAACATTAGCATAATTCCTAGAGGAAAATATAATGAAATATAAACACAGATTTTAGTTCGTAAATCTAACTCATCTAAGGATTTGAAGTTACACAGGTCATCTTACAAATTCTTCTGTGTGACACCATTTGGTATTTATAGATATTTAGTATTACCTTATGGTTTATCACAATCCCAGGACTTATTGAGGGAAATTTAGATTTTAGAGACCTTGTAATGAATTACAATAACACGGCTCTGATTAGTAGAATCACTAGTACAAATCTTACAAAGTATACACCTCGGAGATCTTTCACCAATAATAAGCTACAACCTCAAATTCAAAAAAATATTTAGTTTAAGAAAGAGGATCAAGTTGTAATAAAAACATCAAGTGATACACTCTGGGAAAAGGTTATTGTCTTGGGAAAGGCAAAAGAACCTAGTTCTTATCGGGTGAAAAAGCAAGTAAATGGTCAATTATTATGACGTAATACTCAACAGATAAAATTGTCATATACCAGACCCCGTAGTAATGAATATACATTAGAAACTGAATTAGACCCAAACCAATTATCACCAAATGATTGTAAGGAAAACAAGAGTAGAAATAGTTCGAACAAGACAAATTTTAGTAATGTTCTAAGTGAACCCGAGATAATGACTAGAAATAAAACAGCAATATAATCCGTTGTGGAACAATTTTAAAACTCCTGGGCGTTTAAACCTTTGAGGGGAAGGTGTTCAACATAATAATATAATAATAATTCTATGGTCTAACCTCAATGGACATATACCTATTGTACCTATATCGCATAGCATTGTTGTATCAGATTATTACGGTATGTAAGAATGACAGAGACATTTAATAAACATAAATTAAGTATATGTCTTTAAATATTAATCACCAAGTATCAAACAATGAACATATTGATTCTGGAACCAGTCTCGCAATTTACAAACAATGAGTGGAAAATAGTTAGCTATGCATTTTTTTCTGGAGCTAATCAGCTTTAGGCGAGTTCGGTATCTGGATGGGTGACAGCTCTGGGTATAAATTTGGACAGCGCGCCAAAGCTCCTGTCCACAGGGCTTGAACCCATTTTTTTTTCAATGTTCAATCTTATTTTCTCTCACAGGTTAATTGCTTGAAAAATGTATTTTCGATACAAGCCTTCTGAAGCAACACGCAAAAGAAAAAAGCATACCGTCACAGAATTGGAAAAAGCTATATGTGAGGTAAAAGAGGATGCATCTTTAAGAAAAACATCTATTGATTATGGAATAGAGAGAAAGAAGTACACTAAGAATTTGAAGGAAAAATAATCAGTATTAAGAGTCACAAATATTTACTGTTTCTGAAGAAAAACTCCTGGTTCGAACTATCTTGCAGTAAAATGTATTACGGTCCAATGTTACGAAGAATGATTTAATAAAAAACCAAAAGATGAATATTAAGAACAGAGTTTTCGAGAATAGCGGTATTGAGTCATAAAATAAAAATAATACTAATAAATCTAATAAGAAGGTTCAAGAAGGCACTGATAAGGAAGGAAAGAAAATAATAAAAACCAAACAAAATCCTAAACTGAAAGATGATAAAAAAGGTAATTATCGTTTCAGTAAAAACTAAAGGAAAGAAAACATTGAAAACTAGACAAGGTTCAAAACAGAAAGCCCAGAGAAAGAAAGCTAGAAAATGAAAAAAAAAATAAAATGTCAATGATGATAGCGAAACTGAGTGTAAAGACTAAGATGTTTTGCATACGCTGAAATGTTTAATTTTGTTGACAAAATGGTTAATAATTATGTTGATTTTGGAATATTAAAGAATATGTTGAGTTTTGTTTTTTTTATCAGATTCAATTTAATTTTGTGATGTTTTGTTTAATATATCAGTGATTTAAGCTGCACACTGTTTTTATTTTTCCCTTTAAAAAGCAATGCTCAACTCTCCCCAAACTGCGGTTCGAGTGTCCCTAAGGATGTGGAGAGTTGACTCATATTCCATTTTTCATTCGAATAGATATAACATATTTTAGTACTATAATATCGAAAAAGTAATTATGCATAAGTGAGTCTAAAATAATAAGATACTTTATTTTATAATAATTGAGTCACTAAGACTCATTTCTAAGAAAATACGTTACTTTAAACAAAAAGCGGTTCAACTCTCCCGGTCTTCCACTAGAATCCAGCCGACCAATATCCAAAATGGGTTATCATCTGAAATAAATGAGTTTTGAGGTTTTTGTTATGACAGACTTTGACAATGAAATTGAAACACCCTGAAAGTTCAATTGAATTTTTAATTAACGAAGGAGAAGCATTGGTATGTCTTCTGATAGAAGCTAGAAAATTAGGAATTTTCATGCAAAAATCTACGAGTTACTTATTAGCATTTCGCACGAATTTTCTGGGAATAATATGTAATTCACACATTAAAACTATATAGAATTCTTTGGGTAATCTGATTATAAAAAAAAAATGGGTATCACATCTAAAAAACGTAAGTTATTATCATTTCAGGTGGAACCGGAATCCAAGCGAATCTGAAATCTTTTCCAAGAATTCATCTCTCCTAACAATTCTTAACTATAAATTCTCAAGTGTTTATATCTTGAGTCTTTCTTTGAAATATTGTAAGGAAAGGTATTCGTGAATAACCCTGTATAGTACGACGAGGAAGATGTTCTTAATAGAATCCATCAATCTCTTCTGATTACATAACATAAGTGGCATCTAGCATTCAACCAATCTCTACTCCTAAAAAGGATTTTGCATTTTGCAAATACGTGATAATATGTCTTAAAAGGTATTTCAAAACAATTGGTTCAAGCACTGACGTGAAGTCAGATGCTTTTGCGCGTATGTTCTATTGTCCGTTTTCCTGTATTGGACACTCTTAATCGAATTTACCATGGTGTATTCTATTGTCTGTTCTCCGGTATTGGACACTCTTAATTCGAATTTACCATGGTAAATTCGAATTAAGAGTGTCCAATACAGGAAAATGGACAACATAATTTACCATGGTAAATTCGAATTAAGAGTGTCCAATACAGAAGAATGGACAATGGAACATACGCGCAAAAGCTTCTGACTTCACGTCAGTGCTTGAAACAATTTTTTTTTCGTGTTTTTTTTAAATTTTCTAGGGGTACGGTTCTTAAAATTTTTTTTTTCGTCATTTGTTTCAAATTTTCTAGGGGTACGGTTCTTACAAAATTTTAAACACGTCTTTATCTTGATTTTCTACTACTAGTTACCAAGCTTCAATTCGATCGAATATTTATTTTTTGAGTTATCAAGGAAATAATATTCCAGGTGGGTATAACTCGGAAATCGTTAGACCGATTATGCCCAAAAACGAACTCAACTCTCCCTTTCGGATACGCAACAAACCCTGAAAGTTGCAAGTCCCTATCTCCTTTCGTTCGAAAGTTATCGAGGCAACGGTCACCCATCTACTGAACTCACTCAAGGCTGCTCGAATCTCCAACAATATTTAACCGATCATGTTAAAACTTGAAACTTGTCATTGAAATTATGTTGTCCATTCTCCTGTATTGGACACTTAATTCGAATTTACCATGGTAAATTCGAATTAAGAGTGTCCAATACAGGAAAATGGACAACATAATTTACCATGGTAAATTCGAATTAAGAGTGTCCAATACAGAAGAATGGACAATGGAACATACGCGCAAAAGCTTCTGACTTCACGTCAGTGCTTGAAACAATTTTTTTTTCGTGTTTTTTTTAAAATTTTCTAGGGGTACGGTTCTTAAAAATTTTTTTTTCGTCATTTGTTTCAAATTTTCTAGGGGTACGGTTCTTACAAAATTTTAAACACGTCTTTATCTTGATTTTTTACTACTAGTTACCAAGCTTCAATTCGATCGAATATTTATTTTTTGAGTTATCAAGGAAATAATATTCCAGGTGGGTATAACTCGGAAATCGTTAGACCGATTATGCCCAAAAACGAACTCAACTCTCCCTTTCGGATACGCAACAAACCCTGAAAGTTGCAAGTCCCTATCTCCTTTCGTTCGAAAGTTATCGAGGCAACGGTCACCCATCTACTGAACTCACTCAAGGCTGCTCGAATCTCCAACAATATTTAACCGATCATGTTAAAACTTGAAACTTGTCAGTAGAGTTAGGTTATGAAGGCTCTTGCAAAATTTCAGCAACTTCAAACGAATAGTTACTGATATATAGATTTTTTTTTTCAATTTTCAATGATTTTTTTAAAATTTTCTACAGATACTATCCTCAAGAAATTTTGAAAGGACTTCCGCGTTGGCATTCTACAACTAATAATCATGTTTGAATTCAATCGGTTTAGTATTTTTCGAGTTAATGAGGAAGAAAAAACAACCAAATTCAGATCGCTATAACTCTAAAACCGTTTGGCCGATTATGCTCATAAACAAACTGAAATGTCGCGTTCTGATGCACATCCTAACCTGGAAACTTCAAGTCGCTATCTCTTTCCGTTCTCAAGTTATCGTGAGTACAAAAATCTTTTTTAATAATTTTTAAATAATTTTCTAGCTATACGATTCGCACAAAATTTCACAAACGTGCTTAGGTTCATATTCTACAACTACTCACCAAGTTTCAATTCGATCGAATTCATATTGGTTGAAAACAAAATTATGACTCGGAAACCACTGGGCCGATTATGCCCAATAACGAACTTGTCCGTCGTATTGGAATACGCCACCCACCCTGAAAATTTCAAGTCGCTAACTCTTTTCGTTCTCAAGTTATCGTGGCAACGGCTGGACGGCCGGCCGGACAGAATCAAATTTGACCTCGAATTCTTCATTGGGCAGTCGAACTAAATCGTTTGAGTCCATTTTCGTCGAGAAAATCGAAAGTTACAGACATTTGTGCAAAATGATAACGCGATGTTCCCCAGAACATACGCGCAAAAATACCGAGTGGTTTTCTAAAAAAAATTATTGAAATGCAAAATAGAAATAGGCATCTTGTATTCTGCATTTCAAATCTAATATGTATTTTAAAATTGTCGAATCTTTGCAAATGATGTATTGGGCTCTTTCTAAAAAATATTCATAAGACGTAGGAAATTGCCGAAGTTGAAGTAGGAAATCAGAATTAAATTATCGAATGAATAAATTCTGTACATCCATCGTACCACTGTTCGAAAGTCACAGAATTTCATAGGAGATTTTTCATCGTTATGAACGAGCTAAGCCACAGTTTTGATGGAAAGTTGAAAATAAAATTACAAATAATATATATATATATATATATATATATAAATAACAGAGGTCTTCAACAAGAACTCATTATGTGTTCGAAAATTACGTAAATTTTCGTAAATGAATTATTCAAATCACCAAAATAATCCGTTTTTCTTACAGTGGATATAAATTAAACTTTATTTTCAGATCCTGAAATTCGCCTACCAAGCAATGTTGATATTCCTCGGATTCACTTAATTTCCTGTTCAAGCATCTGGATTATGGAAAAAGACAAAATCTGTATAATTCTTGACATTTCAATAATCAACTAATATATGCGACGTAAATAAAGATATTCATTCAAAATTGTTTTTTATTTAAACTCAATTTTGGCGCGCATGTTCTGGTAAACGTTGCATCATCATTTTGCCCAAATGCCCCTGATGAGGATATCCAGCCGTCCGTTGCCAGGAGAAAAAAATTCAGGGCATGTGGCGTGTCCCATAAGAAGCACAAGTTTGTTAATGGGCATAATCGGCCAAGTAATAATTTTGTGTTGAACCAATACAAATCCGATCGGATTGTAACTTGGTGGTAGTTGTGGAATGCAAACCTAAGATGATTATGAAATATTGTAAGAATTGTATCACAAAAAAAAAAAATTATATATTTCACGATAACCCGAGAACTGAGAAAAAATGCGACTTGCAATATTTTGTGTCAGTTGTGCATCGGAAGGCGACATTTGAGTTTGCTACTAGGCATAATCGGCCAGACGGTTTTGGAGTTCTACCCATCTGAAATTCGTTTGTAATTTACTCACTAACTCGAAAAATACGAAATCGATACAATTCAAACATGGTTGTTGGTTGTAAAATGCCGGCGCAAAATTTCTTCCAAAATATGGTGAGGATCGTATGCACTAGAAAATTTCAAAACAATCATTGAAAAAAATTCTATATATCATAAACTGTTCGTCCGACATCGATGAAATTGTACGAGAGCCTTCAAAACCAAGTTCTACTGCCAAGTTCCAAGTTTGAACACGATCAGATCTTTATTGTTGGAGATCCGAGCAGCCTTGTGTGAGCTCAGTAGCTGGATGGGCCGTTGCCTGGATAACTTTCGAACAAGAAGAGATAGGCACTTGTAATTTTCAGGGTAGCTTACGCATCCGATTGAGAGAGTTCTTTGTTGGGCATAATCGGTTATGGTCATGGTTATGGTTATGGTTTCGGAGTTAAACCCATATGGAAGATTATCTTCTCGATAATTCAAAAATACAGACCCGATCGTGTGGAAACTTGACTATAGTTGTAGAATATCGATAAAAAGACGTGGGAAAAATTTAGGGAGGACCGTACCACTATAAAATAAAAAAAAATTACGAAAAAATATTATGTATCTCACGATAACTTGAGAACGGAAAGAGATAGCATCTTGCAATTTTTAGGGTAGGTTGCACATCCGAATGCGACATTTAATTTCGTTTCTTGCCATAATTGACCCAATGGTTTTGACCGATGAGTTTTTGGCCGATGAGTTGAACTCATCTGAAATTTTGCTGTCATTACCTCTATAAATCAAAATATATAGATCTGATCCAATTAAAACTCGATGATAACTTGTAGAATACGGAATATCGTACCCTGGAGTTAATTTAGGCGTACGTTATTTAGTATTTTAATTCCAATATAATTAAAAATTCTGTGATCATAGATGATTCTCTCGTTACTGAAGTCTGTCATTAGAATGGTATGAAATGTACACGATACCTCTGGAACGGAAGGAGAAAGCGATTTAAAATTTTCAGGATAGGTTGTGCATTCGACCAGACAAACAATAATCTGGCAAAACTTACCAAGAATAATAACACAAAGAGCAATAAAGGAAAAAAATCCGGTATTTATCAGTTAGATTGCGGTAGTTGTGATCAATTATATATAGGAAAAACAGGTAGGAATTTTGGCATGAGAATTAAGGAACTCCATCGCAGCTACCAAAACAACAAACCTAATTCAAATTATTCCAATTATTCATTAGCAGAAGAGCAATTTTATCCCTTATTACAAAATTCAATTCATTTATTGGGAAAGGGTGGAAATAAATGAAGAAAAACATACGGGTAATTTAGTTAATGAATCATTAGATTTTTGACAGAATCTGTACAATGTCCATCATTCTTCCATTTTTAATTTCTGCATGATTTCTGACGAATTTGTAGTACGCCTCTGTATGAAATTCTCTATAAATAGAGGTTAAGTATTTACTGTTAATTTGAACAATTCCGACGGTGGATATATTGATAAATATGGAAAATCAACAAACGAGTACCTACCTATTCAGTTGCATAGTGATACGGTGAACAGTGCTGAGGAACGTCAGAAAACTATCGAGTCTATACATATTACATACAATCTTACTTTACAAGGTTAGTATCAAAACATTCATGTTATTATTATTATGTAGTGTACACAAAATATTTTTGATTCAACTTCAATCAACTGGACACATGTCTCATGCGAAATACAAATTGAAAGCATTTTTCGTTTCATTATTATTCATAATACTATTCATCAATAGGTATTTGTGCTCAACTGAGAACGAAACTATAAATACTACAGCTTCATCAATATAATATTTTTATTTCGGTCATGTAATTCATTGAATAAACTCCGATGTCTTCTAACCTTCAAATTATCTCAAAATTTACTCGAGTTTGCTTCAATATGTAACTCTTTTCGTGATCTCTAAAGATCCACTCGGTCTCCATTTGATAAATGTGTTTGTTCCAATAACCTATAGCTATTCAAGAATCAAGATTTGTAATCATTGAAATAATTGCCATCGAAATGTAAACGATAGCCGGAATAATAATATGTAGGACGGTTTGAAGGTTAGATCAAGGTCATTGTTATTCGTAAATCATGATTATCTGAGCATAGAATAACTTGACTGTATCAAAGATAATCTAATCTGTGGTTTGATACTGACATTTGAAAGACAGTGGCGTCGGAAACAATGTGGAGAATGGTTTGTTTCCATGTTTTCCTATAACTCAATCTTCAGAAGAATATGGAGAGGTTTAACGGGTAATTCCGCAAAAAGAGCAGATTCAAAATAATTCTGCTGGTACCTGCCGACACGTGTTTCTGCTAGTTGGCTTCTTCAGGACAGGGCAACCGTGAAACCAAGGAAAGGATGGAAATCAAAGTGAAAATAGGTGACACCACACCAGGAGCGAGCAATCAATTGTGCCTTCAGCTCTAGGACCTCCATTTCAGAGGTAAACTATGGCATCGGCACGGAGGAAGCATAAGCTACCTGTGCGATGCGACCTCAACCCGAGGATATGAAACATAGAAATATGGATCATGCGGAGTAATATATATATATGGAGAGGTTTAACGGGTAATTCCGCAAAAGGAGCAGATTCAAAATAATTCTGCTGGTACCTGCCGACACGTGTTTCTGCTAGTTGGCTTCTTCAGGACAGGGCAACCATGACACCAACTAAAGGATGGAAATCAAAGTGAAAATAGGTGACACCACACCAGGAGCGAGCAACCAATTGTGCCTTCAGCTCTAGGACCTCCATTTCGGAGGTAAACTATGGCATCGACACGGAGGAAGCATAAGCTACCTGTGCGATGCGACCTCAACCCGAGGATATGAAACATAGAAATATGGATCATGCGGAGTAATATATATATATGGAGAGGTTTAACGGGTAATTCCGCAATAGGAGCAGATTCAAAATAATTCTGCTGGTACCTGCCGACACGTGTTTCTGCTAGTTGGCTTCTTCAGGACAGGGCAACCATGAAACCAAGGAAAGGATGGAAATCAAAGTGAAAATAGGTGACACCACACCAGGAGCGAGCAACCAATTGTGCCTTCAGCTCTAGGACCTCCATTTCGGAGGTAAACTACGGCATCGGCACGGAGGAAGCATGGGCTACCTGCTACCTTGCTCGCTCCTGGTGTGGTGTCACCTATTTTCACTTTGATTTCCATCCTTTCCTTGGTTTCATGGTTGCCCTGTCCTGAAGAAGCCAACTAGCAGAAACACGTGTCGACAGGTAACAGCAGAATTATTTTGAATCTGCTCCTTTTGCGGAATTACCCGTTAAACCTCTCCATATATATATATTACTCCGCATGATCCATATTTCTATGCTTCAGAAGAAAGTTCGTTTAATTCAAATCCCCCATTAGTCTTGTCAACAAGTGCTTTTTGGCGCTCTAGTTCCTCGGAACTGAGTGCTTATCAATTTGCTCAAATGTCTGTAATTTTCGAATTTTTCGATGAAAATGGTCTTAAACGATTTGGTTCGACTCACTGGTCAAGGATCCGTGGTCGAAATTCATTCTGTCCGGCCGTAGGCACGATAATTCTCGAACGGAATGAGCTAGACAGTTGAAATTTTCAGAGTAGGTTTGGGGGATAAATATCTCGGCTAAGTTCGTTATTGGGCAAAATCAGACAGATGGTTTCGGAGTAACAAAAAAAAAAATTTTTTTTTCGAAACAAATTCCGAATTAAATTTTTTTCAATAAGCAGTTTTACCATAAGAATCTATTAATATTATTTTAACTCTAACAAGCTAATACTTCCGGAGATATGATTTTTCAAAATTTCAATGTGAATCGAATTTCTACGTTTTCACAGAATGATAGAATTATTCTGTGGGTATTCTATGAATTGTTATAATGTCATCTTATTTTCCTGAGACATGACGTTGTCTCAATGTCATTCATTCCAGCAATCCTATAAATGTGAGAATTATAATATAATATCATACTTTTTGTTGGTTGATATTTTCATGCCGATGGTCAATCCATATGATGATGGGAATGGTAATGGTAAGTTAATAATATTGAGTTCAGAATATCTCCACTAAAAACAATACTGGAATATTGGTGTATTGGAGTAGATTTGAGGAAAGATATATATTATCGTTCATCATAGAATTGAGGAATGAATATCTCGGATGAGTTCGTTGTTGGGTAAAATTCGTCTATTGGTTTTGTATTGATAATTTTTGGCACTCTTGTTGAATTTAAATTCTTCTATGATGTTTGAATTCAATTTCTCCTAAGATGAAGTTCTAAATTTCAATAATGAATTGTACTTCTATGTTTTCACAGAATGCTATAAATATTCTATCTAAGCTTTATTATATGATCTGTGTTCATACTCGTACATTTCATCCTGTTCTATAAGAGAGAGTCAAATTCATTTCAGCTATTTTAATTTGGTTTCTTCCATGGTGCAGTTCTCATTCTCAGATTGCTCATTTAATCTTGATAAATAAACTATTATTTGAATTGAATTTCCTTTATGATGCAGTTCTATCATAAGAATACATTGATATAATTCTCAACTCTGAGAAACCAATACTTTCGGAGATATAATTTGTCTGTTTGAACTAGAGCGCCAGAAAGCTCCTGTCCACAGGGCTTGAACCCATTTTTAGGTCAAAATCTTTGCGTATTCTCCGAAAATTATGATTGAGGTGTCATTCGATTCGGAATGGCATGTATATAGTTTTTGAGAAAATGCTAAGGCCACTCGCAAAAATTTCAATAGTTATAAACAATTAAGTGAAAAAAAATGGGTTCAAGCCCTGTGGACAGGATCTTTCTGGCGCTCTAGTTCAAACAGACAAATTATATCTCCGAAAGTATTGGTTTCTCAGAGTTGAGAATTATATCAATTTATTCTTATGATAGAACTGCATCATAAAGGAAATTCAATTCAAATAATAGTTCATTTATCTAGATTAAATGAGCAATCTGAGAATGAGAACTGCACGATGGAAGAAACCAAATTAAAATAGCTGAAATGAATTTGACTATCTCATTTAAAACAGGATGAAATGTACGAGTACACAGATCATATAATAAAGCTTAGATAGAATAATTATAGCATTCAGTGAAAACATAGAAGTACGATTCATTATTGAAATTTAGAACTTCATCTTAGCGGAAATTGAATTCAAACATCATAGAAGAATTTAAATTCAACAAGAGTGCCAAAAATTATCAATCCAAAACCAATAGACGAATTCTACCCAACAACGAACTCATCCGAGATATTCATTCCTCAATTATATGATGAACGATAATATATATCTTTCCTCAAATCTACAATATTCCAGTTTTGTTTTTAGTGGAGATATTCTGAACTCAATATTATTAACTTACCATTCCCATTCCCATCATCATGGATTGACCATCGGCATGAAAATATCAACCAACAAAAAGTATGATATTATATTATCATTCTCATATTTATACGATTGCTCGAATGAAACAACGTCATGTCTCAAGAGAATAAGTTGACATTATAACAATTCATAGAATATCCACATAATAATTCTATCATTCTGTGAAAATGTAGAAATACGATTTACATTGAAATTTTGAAAAATCATATCTCCGAAAGTATTAGCTTGTTAGACTTAAAAATGATATGAATGGATTCTTATGATAAAACTGCTTATTAAAAAAAAAATAATTTGGAATTTGTTTTGTAACGAACTTAGCCGAGATATTTATCCCCCAAACCCACTCTGAAAATTTCAACTCTCTAGCTCATTCCGTTCGAGAGTTATCGTGCCTACGGCCGGCCGGCCGGACAGAATGAATTTCGACCACGGATTTTTGATCAGTGAGTCGAACCAAATCGTTTAAGACCATTTTTATCGAAATATTCGAAAATTACAGACATTTGGGCAAATTGATAAGCACTCAGTTCCGAGGACTTAGAGCGCCAAAAAGGAATGGGTTTGGTTTATGGCAACTATCTCAAAAACTATTTGAGATAATTCAAATTTGAAGAAAGATTCAGGAAATTTTCTAACAAAAAGTCTCGGAACTAGAACCAATATTTATGATTTTCACCGAGGGTTTAAAATACTCCCGAACACAGGTACTCCGGCTTCCGTAAGGCTCGCGCCCTTTGGACCTTTCATGAATAAATAATATTCAAACTTATTGAATATGAAAATAAAAAATTGGTTCAAGCCCTGTGGTCAGGAGCTCTTTGGTGCTCTTGTTCAAGCAGACAAATTATATCTCCGAAAGTATTGGTTTCTTAGAGTTGGGAATTATATCAATGGATTCCTATGATAGAAATGCATCATGAAAGAAATTAAATTTAAAAAAAGTGTCGTTTAAAAAAAATGCTTCAAAAATTATCTTATAAAAATGGGTTCAAGCCATCTCCGAAAGTATTGGCTTGTCAGAGTTGGGAATTAAATCAATGTATTCTTATGAAAGAACTACATCATAAAGGAAATTAAATTCAAATAATAGTTTATTTATCAAGATTAAATGAGCAATCTGAGAATGAGAACTGCACCATGGAAGAAATCAAATTAAAATAGCTGAAATGAATTTGACTCTTTCTTATAGAACAGGATGAAATGTACGAGTATGAACACAGAACACAGATCATATAATAAAGCTTAGATAGAATAATTATAGCATTCTGTGAAAACATAGAAGTACGTACGATCCATTATTGAAATTTAGAAAAATCATATTTCCGAATTTAATGGTGAAACTGCATCTTAACTAAAAATTGATAAGCACTCAGTTCCGAGGAACTAGAGTGCCAAAAAGTGTAATTCCTTTTCCGGGATTTGAGCCCACCTTCTCTCGTTCCGAAACCCCGACTGCGTAGACACACCGGCTATCGGGCTCCTCGTTCGATCTTGTCGATCTCCGGTATTAGAATAAAACGTTGGCTTACCTGGGATATACAGGGTGAGTCTTCGACCACTGCATTAATTTTAACCAAAGATTCCTCTCATCAAATGAAACACTTTTTTCATTTCACATTTTTCCCTATTCAGCTCAGGTAAAAAGATACAGGCTGTTGAAATTTTGAAAAAATATCAGTTTTTATTTTGTAGCTTTGACAGCCTCTTTTCGAATAAAATGAATGTTGGCGTAAAGTTTCCTATAACTATGATACATATTTTCCAAATATCAGTTATTTTCTACTTCTACTGGTTTTCTAGTTATGGACTCGTGGATTCATAAAACTAAACGAAATTAGCATAAAGAAAGCATATAAAGTTTTTCTTGAGTCATTTCAAGAATATTCCATCGTTTTAGAACATCATATTATTCTTCATCATTTCTCCTTAAACGCACCGTTTCCGAGATATTCTTCACGAATGTTTTAAAATGGAAAACTCCAGAAATTTCACTACTTTTATGAATCCGTCCCTGAGCGTTGGAATCCCGAATCAAGCTGTAAACCACGTTGCCATGCCTTATTCTCGTCCGCCAAGAATGTCATAGATAATTTATATGCGGGAGTGTATTAGCACATTGTGAAATCTGTAAACGCTTGTAACTTTTTACCTGAGCCGAATCTGGAAAAATGGTAAATGAAAAAAGTGTTTTATTTGATGAGAGGAATCTTTGGTTGAAATTAATGCAGTGGTCAAAGACTCACCCTGTATATTCTTAATTTTCTGTTTTCGACATAAAATCGCCACATGGGGGTTTATTTGACGGTTTTTTACCCTTGTCTCTCTAAGTCGATTTTGACGTTTCTCGAATAAACTATTAGCAAGGAATTAGACAATGTCATGTCTCAGGAAAATAAGTTGACATTATGACAATTCATACATAGACTAATTATATAATTCTGTGAAAACGTAAAAATACGATTTTTTATTGAAATTTTGAAAAATCATATCTCCGAAAGTATTAGCTTGTTAGAGTTAAAAATGATATCATTGGACTCTTATGATAAAACTGCTTATTGAAAAAAATTTAATTTGGAATTTGTTATGTAAAAAGAATTATTTTTTTGTTACTCCGAAACCATATGTCCGATTTTGCGCAATAACGAACACAGCTGAGATATTTATCTCCCAAACCTACTCTGAAAATTTCAACTGTCTAGCTCATTCCGTTCGAGAGTTATCGTGCCTACGGCCGGCCGGACAGAATGACTTTCGACCACGGATTCTTGATCAGTGAGTTGAACCAAATCGTTCAAGACCATTTTCATCAAAAAATTCGAAATTTACAGACATTTGGGCAAATTGATAAGCACTCAGTTCCGAGGAACTAGAGCGCCAAAAAGGACAATCTACAATGCTTCAATGCCTTAATGCTCTAAAAATTGTCATCAAATTTATTTATCAAGATTAAATGAGCAATCTGCAGTGATTCAACCTCGTTGAATGGGTTGTTGCAACTAAGACTCGGTGCATAGTTTTCAAAACTCGAAAGTATCATCGAAATGTCTAGAGCAAGGCTGGAGACAATCATAGCAGATTGTCCATTTATTCCTGATATTTGAGTAGGTAGTGGATAACGAACAAATTATTTTAATAGTTCAAAATATAATAATAAAATACTTTCCTCTTTTCATAATTTAAAATTTAATAGCCCATACCACTAACACATTCTTTTCTGTATTATGAACCTAAACTCAAAAAAAAAATGATTGATACACAAATGTAGATCCATATTTCAGTATTTTTTTGCTAGCAACATTATGAAAATACTGTATATAGGAACATGTCTCGCTGCTTAAGGAAGTAAAAGGTAATATTAACCTCAGTGGTCAACGAACAGTAATTTCTTTTGATTATTCCATTATGTTCTTCTTTCCTATTGCCTCCATGAACTACATCAAAAAGTCTTGTATATATCCACAAATTCAAGAATCGAATACTTGCTGTCCAAGAGAAAATAACAAATATGAATTGACAATCTCTAATAGCTAGAAAAGATGACATTTATGAATAGTGATCACATACAGATTCTGTGTTCACATTCTGTGAATACATAGAACTTACGATGTATTATTGAAACTTTGAAACATCATACCTCCGAAAGTATTAGCTGGTTAGAGTTGAAAATGATAGCAATGGATTCTTATGATGAAACTGCATCTTAAAACAATTTGAATTCAACAGTTTTAATGTAATTAAAAATTTTTTTTTTTCGTTAGTCCGAAACTATCTGACCGTATTTGCCCAATAACGAACTTAACCGAGATATTTATCCCTCAAACCTACTCTGAAAATTTCAATTGTCTAGCTCATTCCGTTCGAGTTATCGTGTCAACCGCCGGACGGCCGGGCAGAATCGATTTCAACCACGGATTCTTGATCAGTGAGTCAAACCAAATCGTTCAAGATCATTTTCAGCCAAAAAATCTAAAATTACAGTCATTTGGGCAAATTGATAAGCACTCTGTTCCGAGGAACGAGAGCACCAAAAATTCAAAATATTCAGGTGTTATTGTTCACTGATCTATCCTGCAGGCACCTGAATTATTTCAATTTCTTATTTTCATATTTAATAAGTTTAAATAATATTTATTCATCAAAGGTACAAAGGGGGCCCAGAGTACCCGTTTCTGGGACTTTTTCTTAGAAAATTTCATCCTCTATTTGAATCTTTTTTCAAATTTGAATTATCTCAAATAATTTTTGAAATATTGGAGAAATACCAAACCTCCTTCTTTTTTTTTTCACTTAATTGTTTGTAAGTATTGCAATTTTTGTGAGCGGCCTTAGCATTTTCTCAAAAACTATCTACATGCCATTCCGAATCAATTGTCTTCTCAATCATAATTTTCGGAGAATATGCAAAAATTTCGACCCAAAGAGCACTTGTTGACTAGACTACATGTTGTGTATTCCAGATGGCACCTCTACGATGGGGAGTAGTTGGGGCAGGCAAAATAACACACGATTTCGTCACTGCTGTACAAATTTTCCCAGAAAAGCATACGGTGATAGCAGTTGGAAGCGGAAGCAAGCCAAACGCTGAGAAGTTTGCGAAGGAACATAATATCCCTACGGCCTATGAGGGGTATGAAGGCATCGCAAAAAATAAAGATATTGGTAGGTTTGAAATTGCTACTTTGATGGAGTTCACCTGAAATAGATTCAAAATTATGTATCTTACCGAAATTATATTTATGAATTAATAACTTCGATAGCTATTCAGTTCGAAAGGCTCAAAATCTATTTGTTTCGATGCATTTTACAAATTTGGAAAAAAACTATAGAATATATATTGACTGTTTTTATCAATGTTGACTTGTTGTTGACTTTGGTTTCAAAATGTGTTAGTGAATAGGAAATCAAGTCAATGTGGTTATGAAAATGAGGTAGGTATATCAACTTGACTTCAGGTCAACATTGATCAATGTACATAGATAGTGAATGGGCCTGATTATCAAATCTCAAAGGCAATAGGGTAATGTCGTTCTTGAATCGAATTTTCCAGATGCTGTGTACATTGGTAATCTCAATCCTCAACATTACCCCACAACCAAATTGATGCTGGAGAATGGGAAACCAGTATTATGCGAGAAACCGTTTACCATGAACGAAAGACAAACTAGAGAACTGGTCAATCTTGCGAGGAGTAAAAAGGTCTTTTTGATGGAAGCTGTCTGGTCGAGATGCTTTCCTGCTTATAGAAAAGCTGAAGAACTTATTGCTAGCGGAACCATAGGAGAAGTGCTATTCGCTAGCGTGAATTTTGGTTTCAATCTTCAAGACAAAGACAGAATCACGTGAGTTTAAGTCGATGTCCTTATTCCATACCTTTCTGCAGGGTGTCCGGGAAAATGTGAGAAATCTCTCGGATTCAGATAAGACATAAGAAAATAAGATGACAAGTTCCCATAATTTTTTTTCCAAGCGGCCCCCCCTACGGAGATACGGCGTCCTACATGACGCCACTGGAAATCCATTTTACTGAAATAAATTTTAAAAATACTAAATATAATTTAATGAAAATTTGATATGATGAACAGTAGTAAGGACCACTTAAAATTATGCCCTTAAATTTAAATCAGCTTGTTTAGTTTACCAGGGGCGGATAGGTTGTACATTTTAATGTTTACATTTTTAACACCCTGTATGATAAGGACATGAAGAAAAACATTTGGATACCTTTAACATTAAGTTGAAGAAAAGGTACTCTTGTTCATTGTCGATAAAATGAACCGTTTTCGAGGTATCCAAATTTGTTTTTCCAGGAAATGGAAAAGAATAGAAATCATTCGGGAGATAGAAGCAACGAAATATGATTTTATCGCAATTATGATTAGCCTACCCTAGTTTTATAAATGTCATGTTTGTACAACTAGGGTAGGCTAATTAAAATTGCGATAAAATCAAATTTCGTTTCTTCATCTCGCGGATGATTTTATTCTTTTCCATTTCCTGGAAAATCAAATTTGGATACCTTGAAAACGGTTCATTTTTTCGACAATAAACAAGATTACCTTTCCTTTAGCTTAATATTCAAGGTGTTAAAAATGTAAGCATTAAAATGTACAACCTAGTCCGCCCCTGGTAAACCAAACAAGCTAATTTCAATTCAAGGGCAGTATTTTGAGAGATCCGTACTGCTGTTTATTATATCAAATTTTCACTTAATTATATTAAGTAGTTTAAAATTTATTCCAGTGAAATGAATTTCCAGTAGCGTCATTTGGGAGGCCGTATTGTCACCTTATTTTTGTATGTTTTATCTGAATCCGAGAGATTTCCCACATTCTTATCGGTGTGTTTTCCAACTTATTTATTCTGCTAGTTCCACATGACCGACACCCCGATATATACAAGGTGTAAATGAATAGTTTAAATTTAATTTAAGAAGTTATTCCTTGTCAAAAAATGGAGTGCAGCCCCTGCTTAGATACAGCACCCTAAAGATGGCACCATAAAACCAATTGTTTTTTTCCTGAAAAACAAAGAAACTGACAAGAATCAAATTGAAGAAACATTATATGCCAGCGAGAAACCACTCAAAGAATTTTTTGGTGGTATTTCCCTATTTCTGAAAGAAGTAGAAAAAGCCACCCCTAAACTTTGTTTCGCAAAAAACTTTCTTCCTTATTCATATTATACAATTTAAAAATTATTTTTTATATAGTATTATATGATAAGGAAACAATTTTAGGGGAGGCTCTTCATAACCCTTTTGGCATGTATATGTATAGTAAAAAAAAACAAAATTTTAAATGAGCATATCCTGGGAGTGGTTTAATTATGCATTTGAATAAATACGCAACCCCATCGAATATTCGAAGATTTAAAAAATTTCAATGGAAATATCAAACTTTAGTGGATATAGTTTGTTTGGAAAATTCAATAGTTAATATTTGCTCCTTTTTGGTGCTCTTGTTCCTCGGAACAGACTGAGTATCAATTTGCTCAAATGTCTGTAATTTTCGAATTTTTGGCTGAAAATGTTCTGAAACTTTTTGGTTCGACTCACTGATTGAATCTGTGGCAAAAAGCGATTCTGTACGGCCGTCCGGCTGGCTGTCTGAGACCCTAATAACTCTCGAACGGAATGAGCTAGACAGTTGAAATTTTCAGATTAGTTTTGGGAGATGAATATCTCGGTTAATTTCTTTATTGGTCAGATTCGGCCGGGTGGTTTCGGATTATTTTTAAGATGCAGTTTCGTCATAAGAATCCACTGATATAAATATCAACTCTAACAAACTAATACTTACGGAGATATGACTTTTCAAATTTTCAATAATTATTCTTAGTTCTATGATTTCATAGAATACTCTAATTATAATTTGTTGATGTATGTGTCCAACATGAGGTGAGACATAGACCTACGTTTTGAATTTAATTACGAAAATTATTGAAAATTGACGCACAGAGGCTAAATCGAATAAAGATTACAGCACGCGGTGTTCCCTAGCAGTCGCCCATCCAAGTAGTTACCGCTGCTTGGCTTCAGTGTTCAGACAATATTTGTTTCTCTAACTCTGCAATCATACTCATGATGCAGTTCTATCATAAGAATCCGTTGATATCATTCACAACTCTGAGAAACCAATTCTTTCGGAGACATGATTTCTCAAAGTTTAAACAAGAGCACCAAAGCTCCTATCCACAGGGCTTTCCCACATTTTTGTTTGTTTCATCTATATGGAAGAAGTATCATATCATGAGTAAGCATCAGCATATTGTGGTAGAGTGTATAATTTCTCCTTGCAGGGAAAAGAAGCTAGGAGGTGGTGCAATTCTTGATATTGGTGTGTATTCTCTGCAGTTCCAACAGTTCGTTTTCCGAGGTCTACAACCGTCTAAGGTAGTAGTCAACGGTTCTCTTACCAAAGATGGCGTAGACGGTACAACTGGCGCCGTCATATCCTATCCAGGTGGTAAACTGGCTTCAATCACTTGTTCTGCTGAAATACAGATGCCAAATGAGGGTGTGATCGTTGGTACTAAGGGAACTCTGAGATTGCCAAACTTCTGGTGCCCAACTCAACTTATAACCGAAAACGAGACATTCAATTTCGATCTACCTAAGAGCAAAGTGGAGTTCAAGCATCAGAATAGCGCAGGATTGTCTTACGAAGCTGAGGAAGTTAGAATATGTCTCGAAGAAGGTAATAAATTCCTTGCAAATATTCTCAGAATAAATATGAAAAAATCGTTCTGTAGGTAAGCTGGAGAGCTCTAGGATCACATTGGATGAAACTATTCAACTGGCGAAGCTGATGGATACGATGAGGAAAGAAGTTGGTTTGCAATTTCCCGAGGATTTGGAATGATCATAAATATTCTATGGTATTTTTGATATTGTGAAATATATTAATAAACTAATTTCTGTATCAGATAATCAATATTTTGTTGAAGATTAATTCATATCATATAATGGGGTGTTTCTAATTATGAGACTTATTGGCGCTCTAGTTCCTCGGAACTGAGTTCTTATCAATTTGCCCAAATGTCTGTAATTTTCTAATTTGTCGATGAAAGTAGTCTTAAACGATTTGGTTCGACTCACTGATCAAGAATCCGTGGTCGAAATTCATTCTGTCCGGCCGGCCGTAGGCACGATAACTCTCGAACGGAATGAGGTAGACTGTTGAAATTTTCAAAGTAGGTTTGGGAGATGAAT
Organism: Halyzia sedecimguttata; assembly: GCA_937662695.2. NCBI lineage: Eukaryota > Metazoa > Arthropoda > Insecta > Coleoptera > Coccinellidae > Halyzia > Halyzia sedecimguttata. The sequence goes on along the minus strand of OW569411.2, from coordinate 135,695,020 downwards.
ATCTCGACTTAGTTCGTTATTGGGCAAAATCGGGCAAATGGTTTCGGAGTAACAAAAAAAAATATTTTTTTTTACATAACAAATTCCAAATCATTTTTTTTTCAGTAAGCAGCTTCACCATAAGAATCCAATGATATCATTTTTAACTCTAAGAAGCTAATACTTTCGGAGGTATGATTTTTCAAAATTTCAATAATAAATCGTATTTCTACGTTTTCACAGAATTATATAATTATTCTATGTATGAATTGTCATAATGTCAACTTATTTTCCTGAGACATGACATTGTCTAATTCCTTGCTAATAGTTTATTCGAGAAACGTCAGAATCGACTTAGAGAGACAAGGGTAAAAACCGTCAAATAAACCCCCATGTGGCGATTTTATGTCGAAAAGTGAAAATTAAGAATATATATCCCAGGTAAGTACCGACGTTTTATTCTAATACCGGAGATCGACAAGATCGTACGAGGAGCCCGATAGCCGGTTGGTCTAGTCCGTCGGGTGTTCGGATTCGGAACGAGAGAAGGCGGGCTCAAATCCCGGAAAGTGAATTACACTTTTTGGCGCTCTAGTTCCTCGGAACTGAGTGCTTATCAATTTGCCCAAATGTCTGTAATTTTCAATTAAGATGCAGTTTCACCATTAAAATCCATCGATATCATTTTCAACTCCAACAAGCCTATACTCTTGGAGATACGATTTTTCTAAATTTCAATAATGAATCGTACGTACTTTTATGTTTTCACAGAAAGCTATAATTATTCTATCTAATCTTTATTATATGATCTGTGTTCACACTCGTACATTTCATCCTGTTCTATAAGAAAGAGTCAAATTCATTTCAGCTATTTTAATTTGATTTCTTCCATGGTGCAGTTTTCATTCTCAGATTGCTCATTTAATCTTGATAAATGAACTATTATTTGAATTTAATTTCCTTTATGATGCAGTTCTTTCACAAGAATACATTGATTTAATTCCCAACTCTGAGAAACCAATACTTTCGGAGATATAATTTTTCTGTTTGTCTGAAAATCTTGGAAAATTTTATCCTGCAACGATCCTGAAAGGTTGGGTGTTTTTGCGCGCATGTTCTGGGTAACTGCCCAGCAAACACACCCGTTCTTGTTACATCTCTGAGGTATATATAAGATATATCTCTGATATGTATGAAAATTAATATACCATTGCTGTATAAGTTTGAGAACATTGCTCTTTTTATACAGGGTCTTTCACGAGGAATCTCACCCATATTTATACGGGAAACTTCTGAAGGTATTTTCATGAAATTCAGCACTTATAAGTACTTCACGATGCTGATGAAATCTAAAATATTTTCAAGGCATGAGCACCTCCGGTTTTTCCGGAAATGACGTCAACCTCCGTTTTTCAAATTAGAACACCATTTTTTCATTGCAGAAATAGATTCTATAGAAAATTTCAAGTTATTTTGATGTAACATTTTTCAGTTTTGGTTGGAAAATTCTCTCTGAGCGGGAAAATTCGAAAAAAAAATCGAAAATAGAGCTCCGCTGAAACAAGAATAACTTCGAGGTTTTTGGATGGAAAATTTTCAGTTTTGGGATTTTTCAAGATGTAAGATTGATGTATCCACTTTAAAAATCGAAATCGCGATTCATGATACAGGGGGTGAAAAAATCGCTTTCAAAGTTAGGGATGACAAAATCGTGAAAAATCAATTTTTTCAAATTAGAACCCCATTTTTTTATGGCAGATATTGAATCTACGTTACAAAATAATGTGAGTGTATGCATCACACCCTTGCCCTAAAGTGAATATTTTCTGAGTTATTCACAAAAAACTGTTTTTCTTCTTGAATTTTCAGCTATTTCTTTTCCCTTCACGCCAAAAAGATGAAATTTTCAGGAACTGTTACTTAAACCATTTTTTAGATTTTACTACCCTAATATGCAAGAGAAAAAAATTACAGGTTGTTCCTAAATAGATGGCGAATTTTGATTCGAATTTGTATCGGAAACCTCTTTATTTCAACTAGTTGGCCATCGGTTTTCTCTCCAGTGATAAATAATTAATTCCTTATGAACCATATGCAAAAACTTATCATGTTTTACATTCTTTTTTTTTATGATAGATATCATTAATTACATCTGTCAAATTCCTCTTTATTCAGTAGCATTTTGTGTTTACTATTAATTTGGTGATAATTCGTATTTAGTTATAAAATCGATCACTATGCCTAATTTTACCAATGAAGATTATTTAAATCTCATTCTACTTCATGGAGAATGTAATAAAGTTGTAGATAGAACGATTCGACTGTTCATTGAGAGGTTTCCTGACCGACCCAGACCAACGAGAGATACCATTAACAGAACCATGACAAACTTGAGAAATGTCGGATCTTTCGTTAAGAAAAAAATAAACAGAGAAAAAAGTGTAGTAGAAGATGAGAACAACGAAATTACAGTTCTTGCATATTTTCGTGTGAATCCTCAAAATTCTCTCAAAGATGCCGAGATTGATCTGGGATTATCTCAATCGAGTGTTTGGAGAATATTAAAAAAACATAAAATGCACCCATATAAATTCAATAGGGTACAGCATTTGAAGGAAACTGATTTCGTCAGGAGAACAGAGTTGTGCGAAGCTATGATGATTCGATTTCAAGAGAATGAAAACTTTTTGGACTGTATAATTTGGACAGATGAATCTAAATTCACAAAGAATGTTTCTTTCAATAGGCATAACAGTCATTATTGGGATGAAGAGAACAACCACCACTTCAGACAATGGAACTTTCAAGAGACCTGGAGTTTCAATGTTTTTTGCGCCATCAAAAATAATGCAATTCTCGATGTTCACATTTATGATGGGACTTTAACTGGTAAGATAGAACACTACACATGTTTGCATTATTTAAAGAATGTTCTCCCTTAGGAGATAGATATTCTGACATATTGACTCAAATAATTGAGCCGCTTGTACAGAACCATAATGACTTATGGTATCAACAAGATGGCGCGCCTCCACACAATTCACTCAATGTGTCAAATATCCTCTACAGGCTATTTGAAGATCGATGGTTGGCGAACAATGGTCCACATCTTTGGCCACCACGTTCTCCCGATTTAACTCCTTTAAACTATTATGTTTGGGGTAGGATAAAAAATATTGTCTACTCAACTCCCCTGATTGATAAAGAGGACTGCATAGAACGAGTCAGAAATGCGTTCAGGTTTGTTTAGATTTTTAGATTCATAGTTTTGAAACTCAATTTGGTTTTTAAACACTTTTGCAGATCTCTTCCTCCCGATGAAATAAGAAGAGCAACGCACGAAGCATTCCTGAGACGTATAAATAAATGTCTAGAAATTAACGGTCAAAACTTTGAGCATCTTCTCTAGTTATAACTGCGAGAGTTTGCCATGGTTCTCCTAATAGTAACTTGAAGTCGGTTTCAAGAAGGGGTGAAAAATCTACAGCATGGTTCAAATAACAGTTCCTGAAAATTTCAACATTTGGCGTGAAGGGAAAAGAAATAGCTGAAAAACCAAGACGAAAAACAGTTTTTTGTGAATAACTCAGAAAATATCCATTTTAGGGCAAGGGTGTGATGCATACACTCACATTATTTTATAACGTAGATTCAATATCTGCCATAAAAAAATGGGGTTCTAATTTAAAAAAATTGATTTTTCACGATTTTGTCATCCCTAACTTTGAAAGCGATTTTTTCACCCCCTGTATCTTGAATCGCGATTTCGATTTTTAAAGTGGATACATCAATCTTACATCTTGAAAAATCCCAAAAATGAAAATTTTCCATCAAAAAACCTCGAAGTTATTCTTGTTTCAGCGGAGCTCTATTTTCGATTTTTTTTTTCGAATTTTCTCGCTCAGAGAGAATTTTCCAATCAAAACTGAAAAATGTTACATCAAAATAACTTGAAATTTTCTAAGGAATCTATTTCTGCAATAAAAAAATGGTGTTCTAATTTGAAAAACGGAAGTTGACGTCATTTCCGGAAAAACCGGAGGTGCTCATGCCTTGAAAATATTTTAGATTTCATCAGCATCGTGAAGTACTTATAAGTGCTGAATTTCATGAAAATACGTTCAGTAGTTTCCCGTATAAATATGGGTGAGGTTCCTCGTGAAAGACTATCCGCCGTATTCACAAAGCATTCAATCTCAGTTAAGTCATACCTGAGGTCCTCAGTTAGGGATAAATTGGGGATAATAAGGGACAATAAGGGAGAAAAGTGGTAAAACAGGCCTGTTTCACCACCGTTAAATACGTTAAGTGAGGTTGCGATTCAAATTTATCCTTAACTGACGACCTCAGTTAGGACTTAACGGAGATTTAAACACTTAACAATGCTTTGTGAATACGGCGGTCTGTATATCTGTTACATTGATAGAATAATATAACCTGAGTTATGTATTTGCTACATATCAAAAGCATATAATAATTCTACCATCTGGAAACATATGATATTTATGAAAGATATTTATATTCGCAGAAATGTCAACCATATGTATAACAACGATGTAACTTACATATTATTTTTGTAATGTAACGTTTTTGGCGCTCTAGTCCCTCGGAACTGAGTGCTTATCAATTTGCCCAAATGTCTGTAATTTTGGAATATTTCGATGAAAATGGTCTTAAACGATTTGGTTCGACTCACTGATCAAGAATCCGTGGTCGGAATTCATTCTGTCCGGCCGGCCGTAAGCAGGATAACTCTCGAACGGAATGAGCTAGAGAGTTGAAATTTTCAGAGTAGGTTTGGGGGATGAATATCTCGGTTAAGTTCGTTATTGGGCAAAATCGGACAGATGGTTTCGGAGTAACAAAAAAAAAATTTTTTTTACTAAACAAATTCCAAATCAATTTTTTTTCAATAAGCAGTTTTATCATAAGTATCCATTCATATCATTTTCAACTCTAACAAGCTAATACTTCCGGAGATATGATTTTTTAAAATTTCAATGTAAATCGTATTTCACAGATTAATATAATTATTATTCTATGTATGAAATCTCATAATGTCAACTTGACAGAAGGGAATATTGTAACTTCAAAAATATTGGGGTTGAAATACTCGTATTTTAGCGATGCAACGGGGACCTCACCCGAAAATGTTTGAAAATATTACGTAAATATTGAAAGCATAATTCTATAGTTTGGTGAACGTAGATCAGGAAATTTTTGATCGATTACAAGGTAATTTATACTTACTTATCTAATAAACTATTATTTGAATTGAATTTCCTTTATGATGCAGTGATATCATATGAATACATTGATATAATTCCCTACTCTGAGAAACCAATACCAGATATAATTTGTCTGTTTGAACTAGAGCGCCAGAAAGCTCCTGTCCACAGGGCTTGAACCCATTTTTATTTTTATTGTGGATATATTGCTGAAAATGCAAGATTGATATGTTATTAGCTTGCCTTGCAAAACTAACCACCATACTGGCAGTCTTTGGTCTAAGATCTTGAAAACGAAACTGCCCCTAGGTAAATGCATGAAATGAATATTTTTCTTTTTTTTTTACTAATGTGTATACCAATTTGTAAGTCGATCTAGAATGTTCTCTATTATGATTATGATATTTAATGAACATATTTATCCAATCAGGAAGCCTCGTAATTAAATATCCTTGATGATATTTTTTTATTAATCCATATTTTATTTTTATTTAGATTTTGCATCACAGCAGAACTGCTTTACAGAGAGCGCAGAATTTGCAAAATATGCCAGTAACCGGATAAGGCTCAGCTATTTGAGACATAAAAGACAGAAGTGAAGAAAGAGTGTGCATTATTTTATTTTTATATTTATATACATTAATCTTTTTGAAAGTATGTACCAATAAATTTAGAAATTAATTTTTTTCATTGTTTATTTATTTGTTAATGCATTTAATTTTTTATTTGTCATGTGCCAACTATTATTTTGAACAAAAATTATTATTAATATTATTTGTTTAACAGATATGGCATATATCCAAAACCCCAAAAATCAACATGCAAGCCGGAGAATACAATACAGGGTAATCATTAAAGGATACTGTGGGAGGTATACTCATTATTGAACGGTTTTTTTCTGGGTTTTCTCTCCCAAACTCTGAAAGATATCTATACAGGGTGTAACTAAATAAGTGTAAAATATTTAAGGAGGTGATTCCTCATCGAAAAAAAGATAGGATCTTTTATATAAAGAAACTTCATTGGAGCATCCCTTGTTAAGATACAGCCCCTTAAAGGGGGTACATAAAATTTGTTTAATAATTTTTTTCCCAAGCACTAAAAAAGTCACAATATTGAAATTAACCTGATATTTTTTACTACCAAAAAGACACTTAGCCAGTAATTTATTTGGTTTATGCTATGGTTGTAAGGGGTGGAAAACGCAACCCCTAAAATTTATTTCCAATGTAACTATTTGTCTTATTATTTGTTTACCAATTTAAAATTTATTTCCGATAACCTGTTTCATTCTAAACAAAAAATGTTTCTTGAATTTTTTGCCCAAAATAAACCAGATCGCAGCAAAACATTATTTTACGAACAACTACAGAGATACATAGTCATAAATGCGATCTGGATTTATTGTTATTTTGTAGTTACTACCTGTATTAAATGATTGAAGGGGAATAAACAAAACTAATATATTAATAACACTCATAGTAAATACTCACAGTAGTTAATAACAATCATAGTAATTAATAATAATCATATTATTAAACAAATTTTCTGTACCCCCTTTAAGGGGCTGTATCTTAACAAGGGATGCTCCAATGAAGTTTCTTTATATGAAAGATCCTATCTTTTTTTCGATGAGGAATCACCCCCTTAAATATTTTACACTTATTTAGTTACACCCTGTATAATAAAAATTAATTATTTTGTGATTTGCTTCTGCGTAAGAAACACAGGATATTTGTCAGAAGCAATCAATTGAACAATGTTGCCTAACAAACAACAACGAAACAACATCAACGAAGAAACAACTATATCGTAACGTTTCGGAGTCTATATCAGACTCCTTCGTCAGACGCTCAATGGAAATCGTTAGAATTATTTTGTTGATAGTTATTTTGTGATAATTCTTGAATTTCACAAAATAACTATCAACAAAATAATTCTTAGATTTCCATTGAGCGTCTGACGAAGGAGTCTGATATAGACTCCGAAACGTTACGATATAGTTGTTTCTTCGTTGATGTTGTTTCGTTGTTGTTTGTTAGGCAACATTGTTCAATTGATTGCTTCTGACAAATATCCTGTGTTTCTTACGCAGAAGCAAATCACAAAATAATTAATTTTTATTATATAGATATTTTTCAGAGTTTGGGAGAGAAAACCCAGAAAAAAACCGTTCAACAATACAGGGTGTTTTCAAAGGTGAGTCTCCTGTCCTGTATTGGACACTTAATTCGAATTTACCATGGTAAATTCGAATTAACCATGATAAATTCGAATTAAGAGTGTCCAATACAGGAGAATGGACAACATAATTTACCATGGTAAATTCGATTAAGGGTGTCCAATACAGAAGAATGGACAATAGACTTCACGTCAGTGCTTGGACCAATTTTATGAACTGTGTTTTCATGAAAACACTTGGGGAATCACCAGTTCAATTTGTTCCGCATGTTTAAGAAACAACCTGTATAGAGAAATAATCTGATCGGGACTGTGTAACTCTGAATTTCATACATTTGAACGAAATTATACGCTCTAAATCGCTCGAATTAGTACGGGAAGGGTTACAGAATTCCACACATTTCTTTTATAATTAATTTATTCTACATAATCATGATAATTTCTCTAACAATAATTTGAAATATTTCAGGATTACCAAGATTCGAAAATTTAATTGCACCTAAATACATTTCTAATTTCCAATGTGGAAGCTTAAAATGGCACAGACCATTGTTGGCGTAGTATAATCAAATAAAATTTCAACATTTTATGTAAGTAGAGAATTTAGTAACTCGTTTTTAGTTCATCCAAGAACGAATACTAAGCATACCATTTTGATTTCTCAGAACGGTTTCGGAAAAATGTATTGATATATACAGGTCTTAACCAAGAAATTTCAACCACGTATTCTACATAAAAAATAAGCACTAGTTTGTCAATTAAACATATGTCGAGAAATGCTTCCTCTCCGAGATACAGGGTGTTAAAATTATGGGAAAAAAAATGTTTTTTATTAATAACTTTTACACTTCTTGAAATATTTCTATGAAATTTAGGTCATAGTTTTTAAGGATCAAGGAGCACTTTTTGAATGAAATATTTTTTTTTATTCTGCCAGTGGCGTCCGTACTGCATCGAGACTAATTATTTTCAGACAAAAAAATGATACGCCACTGGTATTTACAACAATAAAAATCACTCTTGAAATCCTTATTTAATTTGAAGCAAATTCGTTCTCCTGACTTTTTGACGTACGAGGCATCGTTTCCGAGTAAAAAAGTCAAACACATTCTCATGCATGAGGAAATCGCTAAAATATCATATGGTACAATAATGATAATAGGACTATCTTTGTAAACGAAACGTGTAAATGCAATAAAATAAGCGTTAACAGCCACACTCAAATCCTAATTTAAAGAAGATGTTCGAAGTAAAAGAAAAAAAAAACATTTTTTTTTCTAATAATTTCAACACCCTGTATCTCAAACAGGAAGCATTTCTCGACATACATTTATATGACAAACTAGGGCTTATTTTTGACGTAGAATTCGTGGTTAAAATTTCTTGGGTAAGATCTGGATCACCCTGTATATCCTTACATTGAATACTGTAGAAGAGCGAGAATGTTCCTCAGTGAGCAATGAGCATCGATAATTCTTCTATGGTCTAGAGCGCTGATTCGTTGCAGTATATGAACAAATCTCTGTGTCTCAGCGTTATTGTCCAGAATGTGAACACACGTGGGACAAGTAGAAGGTTGATCCTTCCGTATTGTTATATGCCAACTAATGAGGGTATTTTCAAAGGTGAGTCTTTTTTTACAGAAGGTAGAACTCATCAAAATAAATCATTTCATCAAAAATTTCATATATAAAATATGCATGTTAGGGCTGCTATCCACCCCCGAAGTCGCATGCGATTCCATGAATTTTCGAGTACGGCTAGAAATGCTTATCTAAAGCTAACATTGTACGTTCAGGAACAGGTGTTCCTGTTCCCTTGGTCTATCTAGGTCTTTTACTAAAAGCTAAATAGACGTGCAAACTTACATTTCTGCACATATAAGCATTACTAATTTATATGTAACCTTGGGATTAAGTGTTTACAATGGTTGAAAGCTTGGGGGAGACAGAGCCGTACTCGAAAATTCGTGGAATCGCATGAAACTTCGGGGGTCTATAGCGGCACTATCATGCATATTTTATAAATGAGATTTTTGGTTCTACCTTCAGCAATCGCCTTGGTTTTGGATATACAGAGTGATTTTCGCATATTGAGTTCAATAAGTCTCGAGCCGATCAAATGAGTTGGCAGTTATATCACCACTCTTTTCGTCCGCTTTCGCTAATAATATCTGAAATTGGAAAATTCAGGACCGAAGTAGGAAAATCTTGGACATTTGCTAATTTTGTTAATATTAGTACACCCTGTGCGTGAACACTGAAATTTTTTCCACCTTTATGAGCGAAGAAGAGTAATTCATTAACAAAATCAAGAAATTATGGCTTGTCACTAACATACAGGGTGATTAATACATTTTATTGTTAAATAGACAGAATCTGACTCCATATTTTCAACAAGTTAGATTGATATTTCACCCTGTACCACAATAATATTCATATTCTTATATCTTACAACTATACAAACAAAGGATGACACAACTTTGAGCAATGTCTTAACTGAAAATTAGTTTGATATCTCACATTAATTTAATTTGTGTTCATATTTTTCGTTCTTATTTGTATATTGTAGATAATAATCGTCACTCGTTAATGAGGAAATTTTTGACCTATTAATTATTTGAATTAGCAAGTGAAATTCTTCTGACATTTTAATACCTACTCTCAAAGCAGATTAGTAGCATAAATATTCAATCATTGAAGTGATATGTAGAATGTGAAAGGCTAACAGGAATAACAAAATATGAGAATAAGTAAATTGAGATTAACTTGTCCAATTCTGTTTTGAGAGAATCGAAATGTCAGAAAATTTTCATTTAATAATTGTTATTTATTTACTAGTAAATGACGATAATTATCTACAATGTACATTGTACAAAAAATGAATAAAATGATTGAAAAATTTCAACAAAAACAAATATAATTTGAGAAATCCAAATAATTTATTGTCAAAAAATTGCTCAAAGTTGTGTCATCTTTTTGCCAGAGTAGTTACATTCTAGTCACCAAGTACCTTTTAGGACAAAACTTTTTAGAATTCTCCGAAAATTATGATAGAGTTGTCATTCGATTTGGAATGGCATGTAGATATTTTTTGAGAAAATTCAGGGGCTGCTCGCAAAAATTGCAAAAGTTATAAACAATTAGGTGAAAAAAAGGTTTGGTTTTTTGCATATATCTCAAAAACTATTTGATATCTTTCGAATTTGAAAAAAGATTTAAAAAAGGATGAATCTTCCCAAAACATTGTCCAAAGTCCCGCTGTAGAACCAATATTTATGATTTTCACAGAGGATTTAAAATACAAAAAGAGGAATACGGCTTGCGCAAGACCTTTAATGAATTGATATTATTTAAACTTATTATATATGAAAATTGAGAACTGAAAGAATTCAGAGGCTTACAGGATAGATCAATGAACAATAATCTTTGGTTCAAAAATTTTTCGCGGTTTTTGAATTAGTTATCCAGGAGTTAAGGTTAAAAGTGATAGTAAAATTAAACATAAAAAACCAGGTGAGAATAATGTAATGACAGAGAACAGAAAATTAAAAGTTCAATAAAAAACATATAATTTTTTTTAAGTGATACATGATTATTTTTGTTTTTTTAAGTAGAAATAGAGAATATACAGAGAAACTATTCATTTGTTTATAAACAATTGTTTATTAAATGAGCAATGAAAATTTTTAAAAAATCACTTTTTTAATATCAAAGACCAAGATAAATAATAATTTTTAAAGAAAAATGATCCCTTGATATTAATTGTAAGTGGTAGAAAAACATTTTTAATTAACAAATCCGTTTTTAAGCAATAACATTTTTTTTATAAAAGGATTCTTTTGTTAAACCATAAATTTCATCAAAGATTATGTTTCCAAAAAAAATTCTTAAATCATCTTATAAACAACTCATTTGTTTATAACAATTTTTTAAACAATAGGATATAAAAATTATTAAGAATCATGTTTAAGTAGCGTCTAATCATAAGAAAATGGATCAATAGTAACATTACAACGGCAATCTATTTCAAGGCTTTTGGAAAACATCTCCACGAAAGGAAAAAATTCGCAGATTAATAGTTTAACAATTATCGCACTTGCAATGTTAATGTTCGTACTACAAAAAATTGTTGGTTTACCTCATGGATAACTAATTGAAGAATTACGATAAAATCATAATTTTCGGAGAACTCTAGAAAGTTTTGACCTGAAAGACACTTGTTGACTAGACTACTATAGGATTTAAGAATTAGTATTTCATTGCCATACCGGGTGAAATATAAATCTAGCCAGTTGAAAAAATGGAGTCAAAATCTATTTTTACAAAAACAAAATTTATTTTCCACCTTGTATGATACTGACAAGTAACATTTTTTTGAACTTTGAAATTTCAATCAATATCTGAAAATATCCAGGACCAAGGAACTTAGGCGATTGAAAGACCTGGATACGAGTCCATCTAAATGACAGTTTATAGTTTTCGTTTCTCGCATTCCTCCTGGGACACCATTTATATAAAATACATCATATACCTATCCAATTTTTCTAAGTTGTTGTCCCAGAATATTTGCTACGAAGCACAGTAGAAGGTAAATTTCTGGAGATATTAGAGTTAAACCGATTTTGCTATGCAATCTATCAATAATTCGAACGAGTTTTAGTAGGAATTAACAAATTACAACGGAACATATACTCATTTTATAATAGTTAAATATTCAACTCAATTCAATTGTACATGGAATTTTCAACTATAGATTCGAGAAAAAGTTTTCCTGAGGAAATTTGTCGAGTGAGACACGAACACAAGAGATATGTGTTCGTGTCTCACTCGACAAATTTCCTCAGGAAAACTTTTTCTCGAATCTATAGTTGAAAATTCCATGTACAATTGAATTGAGTTGAATATTTAACTATTATAAAATGAGTATATGTTCCGTTGTAATTAGTTAATTCCTACTAAAACTCGTTCGAATTACATTCAAGGTTTACGTTATTTACATCAAATTACAAAAGTTATTCCAAAACTCGATTCTCTTATCTGTCTAGTCTATTATTCGTCACAACCTAATCCTGCTGACCAATTACATATACCTCCTATGGGATCGAAACTTAGATTTTTAGGGCAGGTATATTCCCAACCTAGCACTCTTCCTTTCTCCATCTTCGCGCAAGATATGAACTTCCTACAGGATGCTGGGTGTGGAAAATTGCCTTGGTCCAGACATTCTACGACGCCATTCGAGTGAAGTATCACCTTAGTATATTTTGGTAGTTGCCCCACATAGCTTTCCAACTCGTCATATTCTGGAAAACCTTCAGAAATCTTGAGTGTTTCTTTCTTAGGTGGTTGTGGTCGACGGATGGAGAATCTGTTGGTTGACGTCAGTATGATGGGTAAAGTTGAAGATATAAACCTTGTTCTAGGGCTTGTCACTGAAATCGGAAGATTTTGTTATCAGATATAAGTATTAAGTACCTACATTATGTTGCTTTTTAGGATGGTATAAGTGATAATGTTCATGTCTTAGTGAAGCGCTGAATTGAAACAATGAAAAAGTATCAGAAACATTTTCAAATTAACTCAAGCTATTGACGTCACTTGGGTGCGCTCATTCAATGTGCATACACAGTGAGCGTCAAAAGTATGGAATTATGGATTTATCTCGAGATTTATTTCCTCCTCTTTCAGGGACAGCGAAAAATGGTTTTATAGGTCAAATTACTTTATTGTTTAAGGAATATTTTCCCACAATTCTTATTGTTCTATCATCTATCATTATTCAATACCGTGAATTTATCATTTCAATTCTGTGCGACCAGATTTTTCTGTCGTCATACCAATGATGGGTATATAGCAACCTTCCGGGGATTCCCCGTTCTTTTTACGTTCGAAGATCCCGAGCCAGTCACTTCTTCCTACGCTTGTCGTAAAATCCCTTTGTTCTCAATAGTTGAGATGGAAGAAATAGGGTCTCAATATCTCTTAACAGTTTGTGTGATCATTTGTAAAAATATACGTTGAAGGTAAGTAATATTTACCTAAATATGTTTTTGTGATTTTGAAATTGCTTTCGGTAAATTAACTTACGTGATGATTTCAGATTTAAATTAGTTAATATTGTTTAGCACGCCATTTTTGTTGGAAAATATTGTAGAGCACTTTGTGTTTGCTTATTTGGATCCCTAATAATTTTTCTTGTATATGTGAATTGAATATTGATTTTCTAAATGAATCAGGAGAGAGTCCCTTTAATTTTCGAGGATTATATGCTTTGATGAATTCCTAACATAAAGTTTGTGTACTGTTAATTTAAGTTCCCTGATTCGTACAGAGAAATGTTGTATTTTGCAAAGTAGTATGTGTAACACTGGTTTCATTGTTTCTAGTTTTTGGCCGAGGTGAGAAACTCGCTACTACGTTTTTGTGAGGCTGAAAGCCTGCGTAGATAACATATGTTAAGTTGAAGCTATTGTTGAATTGAGGTGATAATCATCTTTACTGAACCCTTGAATATTTTAATGCTTGATGTTGAACTGCTGTTACCTACACCAATTCTGGAGAGATCGTGAGTTCCAGTTGGAAGAACCCATATTCCTCACCTGGAAGGATCCTGATCATCCCTCAGGAAGAATAGGTACCATAAATGTTTCCTTGAAAATTTAAGGTATGTGTTTTCTTTGTGATCAAAGGAATCTTTTTTTATTAAACCTTTAAAAACCAGTTTTATTAATTATCTCCCTATATTCCAGGAAGCATTAGTGTATCGTTGACCTCCCAGCAAGTCGGGCAGACATCTGAAGGGAGGTTCAGCATAACACTGTCACTATTTATTTCATATAATACATCCACCTGAGATCACACGCCTTTTAGAAATATATTATTCAGTTTGATGAGGGTTGTCATAGAAACAAAAAAAATCACATTAGATGTCATTGTATTGAAACATATTACGATTTTTTCCCCACAAGTTAGTGGCATGTCGATTTTTTGAACTCAAAAGAGACTGACGCAATTACCATCAACTTAACGGACATCTAATATCAAATTATTATATGAATCTATAATCATAGCCACGTCGTGAAATGTCAAAGATACCCTATGATTCTTCGAATTCCCACAAAACTGTAACTTTACTCTCTGTCCCTCTCTGATGAAACGGAATATCTTTTTGGGGAATAAACGAGGCTAAAATACAATTCTCTATTTTTACTACAGATCATTTTAAAATTCTTCCCCTGAGCTTTGCTCATCTACACACAAAATCCTTAGAAACTATTCGCTTGCCTCTATAATTGACATTGTTCATGAATTTGTTAGATAAATACTTTTTTTATTATAAAAAAATGAAACTAACTGAACTCCATCTTTTTTTCTTCCTGAATCTTTCAATAAATATTCAAAAAATACTTAAAATAAATACCACCACAATTCTTGATCTCCCTCATATGCCTCTTGGCTCAAAATACCAAACTTACAGACGCTAGATTATATCAATAGTAAATCGAATTCATGGCAATGAATAAAACTATATTTTCTGCTATAATACATAAGTGATATGTTTATCTGATTGGTACCAATTCATTAATATTATCGATGCCGCATATGAATGTGAAAAATCTGAGCAGAATCTGGCACATACTGAGATATTAAGCATTTTTTAGAAATGTTTCCTTTATTACTCCTAGTAATGCGATAATCACGAAATTTTGATGAATCATAAAGTCTATGATCAACACCTAAATATCAAATTCCAAACGGATGGAATCTGTAGTAAAGGGTAAAATTGGGAAAGTTAAGTTTCAAATGGGTATCTCTCCGAAATCACTGGACGGATTTTGCCCTTTCATGAACTTGCTCACCGCATCCAAATCAACCCTACAAATTTTGAGTCTTCATCAGTCAGTGAACAGTGAGCATGTTAGCTTTAAAATCAAGAACCTGTTAACTTTAAAATTCAAAAATCACAGATAATAGCGGTCTACAATGAGCGCCTATAGAAGCGATTATGCACCAAAACAACTTGCTTTGGTTCCACATGTCATTATTAATTTGCCACAATTAGTTCTACTTCAGTTTTAATACGCTTCTTCCATGAATTACATAAATACTATTTTCATGAAAATTCCGACTTGGGTATCCTGTACTTACCTCTGGGAAATATTGTCGAAGGAGTAGTAATCTGCACATTTATCTGATGAGGTCGTATACTGGAAGGTAATGGGGCTTTCTGTAATAATGAGAATGCAATATGAGTCAGTTCAGTTTCTTTCTCCAACAGCTGCTGATTCGAAGACTGCAAGGACTGGTCCATCATGGTAGTGATTCTTGGACTGAGGGTTCGTGATACATATTCAGAACGTGTTAGAGCAGAAGGAGTTGTCCCTAGAAAATGAGAAAAGTTATTCCAATCCAAATTAAACATGGTAATTAGTAGAATGCCAACGCGCAAATTTTTGCAGAATTTTGTGAGGATGATATATCTAGAAGATTTAAAAAAAAAATTGAAAAATATTTTATATCTCAGAAATTATCATACCGATATCGCTGAAATTTTGCGAGAGCCTACAAAACCTATTATTATTTTATTATTATTGATAAGGGGTTACGTTGCACCGCGACCTTGAGATCTATTGTGCCCCCCATCAGAGCTGTTCTCACCATTACGCCATCTACAGCTCGCCCTCCAGTTCCAGAGTATAAATGAACCTCAATATCTGGGAAGGCTTCAAGGATATTACGTCTTCACTCCTACAAGTTTCCTGTCCAAAGCATTCCTTTCGCTGACTTGCAATGGCGAGGCATTCTGTAACAAGGTGAAGAGGAGTTTCTTCCTCCTCCCCACAGAATCTGCACTCGTCAGTATCTGATGAACCTATTCTCATCAAATGCTTCCTGAGGCGACAGTGTCCTGTGAGGAAGCCAGTGACCAGGTGTAACTTATTCTTACAGAGATCCAGATACCTTTTGGATCTCACTTCTTTAAAGTTCCTAAGGAACTTTTTGGAATGAACCAAACCTGGAAGATTCCGCCAGCATGTTTCTCTTTTGGTTTCCTCCTTCTCCAGAAACTCTTTCTTATAGGTGCATTTTCCTATACCGCAGAAAGGTTCTGGGCCAATAAAAGGAGTTCGTGCTTCAAAACCTATCTTCGCAGCCAAGTTTCAAATTTGAGCACTATCGGATCTATATTGTTGGAGATCTAGGCAGCCTTGTGTGAGATCATTGGCTGGATGGGTGACCGTTGCCACTATAGCTTTCGAAAGGAAAAAGAGAGTGACTTGAGGATAGATTACGAATCTGAATGGGACAGTTAAGTTCGTTCTTGGGCATAATCGGCCCAAAGGTTTGGGAGTTATACCAATCTGGAATATTGATTTCTCTAGAAAATACAGATCCGATCGAGTTAATACTTTGCATCTATTTTGTAAACGCTGTTCCGTGGGCCTACTTATAACCATTTCGTTCCGTCATTTTGACACCTCATGAAATTCACAACAGCTCTCCACCATCGAGCTCGGGGCTATTTAAATGCGTAACCTTTGATGAGATAATCCTGAATCGAAGAGTGAAATTACCATGTTTTATATTATTATACCTCGCAGGCATACCAGAATAGGAGAGATGAGCAATACATTTTCGTCCCGTATGTGATCAAAGTGATGTTTTATGACATACCCACAAGCACACTGTCCATTTTTCCGTGTTAAAGGAATTAATTCGTACAGATCCTGATTGAATAATTTTCGTTTGATATTGGTATATACATATTCTTAAACTAATAATTATGTATAGCTATGAAGATTTTTTTTCGGGACACCACATGCCTTGATGATGGGTGTTCTGATAATCAATCTTCCTGTTACTATTCTACGACGAGAAACTGCTAACCACACACCAACTTTTTGCGAATGTAATGGAGTCTCAATAAAAGTATTCAAATCACTTTACATCTCCTTTCCTTTGGTGATTTCAAACGCAGTGTACAAGAAAATAATATTGAAAACATGTGGATAGTGGAGATGAGAAAAAAATGCAACACCTTGTACTTCTGAAAATATATTCAAAATGGAGTCTAAAATGGGCCCTCCGTTAACACGATAAGTCTCGAACGGAATGAGCCAAACAGTTGAAATTTTCAGAGTTGGTTTGGGAGATATATATCTCGGTTAAGTTCGTTATGAGTATTTCAGAGTATCGAAAAAAAATTCTTTTTCACATTACAAATTTCGAATTCAATATTTTCTAACATGCAGTTTCACCATAGGAACAATTGATATCATTTTCAACTCTAACAAGCTAATACTTATACTCATACGGAGATATGATTTTTCAAAGTCTCAATAATCCATCGTAGGTAGGTAGGTACTTCTATGTTTTCACAGAATGCGATACTCAATTATTCTATCTATGAATTATTATCTGATCTTTGTTTACACATGACATCTTGTTTATCTACAAGAGACATGTCAAATTAATTTCTGGTTCGTTATTCTTGATATAAAATACCTCTCCTGTTCTACAAAATAAAGTATGATTGCATGCAAAATAACCTCAGCTATCGTAGAATTTTGAGGGGTTACATGATATTATACTTTCAAGGTGATAATATAATGCCCGTGCATAATCCATATGATGATGGAGAGATACTTTGGTAAGTTAAACAAATTGCGTTGAGAATATAGCCAGTAAAAACAAAACTGGGATTGATATAATATAATTTCCAGAGTAGATTCGAGGAATGAATATCTCGGATAATTTCGCTATTGGGTAGAATCGGTTAATAATTTTTCTTACTCTGGTTTTTTTTTTATTTAATTTATTTCATTATGTGGTTCTATCATAAGAATCCATTTATATCATTCCCAACTCTGAGAAACCAATACTTTCGGAGATATGATTTGTCAAAGTTTTTTCATATAGAGGGTCAGTCTTCGAGTTGTTCATTAATTCTAACCATAGATTCCTTTCATTAAATAAAAAATTTTTTCCATCTACCATCTTTGCACATTCTGCTCAGATAAAAAAAATTCACACTGTTGAAATTGTAGGAAAAAAATTGTTTTTCTTGTGTACATTTGACATGGATATTCAAAATGAATGGAAGTTTGGTGTGAACTATGAGACATATTCTCCGTCTACCATTTTTGCACATTCCGCTCAGATAAAAAATTCAAGCTGTTGAAATTGTAAGAAAAAAATTGTTTTTCTTGTGTACATTTGACATGGATATTCAAAATGAAATGAAGTTTGGTGTTAACTATGAGACATATTCTCCGTCTACCATTTTTGCACATTCCGCTCAGATAAAAAAATTCAAGCTGTTGAAATTGTAGGAATAAAAATTGTTTTTCTTGTGTACATTTGACATGGATATTCAAAATGAAATGATATTTGGTGTGAAATATGAGACATATTGTCCGTCTACCATTTTTGCACATTCCGCTCAGATAAAAAAATTCAAGCTGTTGAAATTGTAGGAAAAAAAATTGTTTTTCTTGTGTACATTTGACATGGATATTCAAAATGAAATGAAGTTTGGTGTGAACTATGAGACATATTCTCGGTCTACCATTTTTGCTCATTTCGCTCAGATAAAAAAATTCAAGCTGTTGAAATTGTTGGAAAAAAAATTGTTTTCCTTATGTACCTTTGACATGGATATAATAGACTACAGGCCCATGTTGAAAAAATTATGGGTCATTTGAACCACCAGGTGACCTATCTAGAACGATATAAGAGAATAAAATAATACGATTCAGCACTATGCCGTCACTTGTAAGCTGTCCAACTGAGTGCAGGTGAGAATTCGAAAGTACAGGTAGAGTGAGTACATTTTGGTCACATATTTTTGTACGGCATTCTTACCACCGATAGATCCATGAAAAATAATAAGAAAACGTGTAGTGCCGTAAAAAAATGGTGCGCCACAAAGTCGGAATTCTTTTTTATTTTCCGACAATTACCAGGGTGGTCATTTGATTGTGTCATACTATTTCAATAGTGCTTCTAATCCATTATTCCGCAACGCCGTACAAAAATCATGCGACAAGGGGAAAAAATCGAGGGTTGCAATCCCCTCTCTATCCGTGTTCCAGGGAATGATTTGAAAAAGTACGGCCCCGGTTCCAAAACTTTATCTAGCACTCAAAAGTACTATTAACAAGCCCTGTGGACAGGAGCTTTCTGGCGCTCTAGTTCAAACAGACAAATTATATCTCCGAATATATATTGGTTTCTCAGAGTTGGGAATGATATCAATGTATTCTTATAATAGAACTGCATCATAAAGGAAATTCAATTCAAATAATAGTTTATTTATCAAGATTAAATGAGCAATCTGAAAATGAGAACTGCACCATGAAGAAATCAAATTAAAATAGCTGAACTGTATTTGACTCTCTCTTATAGAACAGGATGAAATGTACGAGTATGAACACAGATCATATAATAAAGCTTAGACAGAATATTTATAGCATTCTGTGAAAACATAGAAGTACGATTCATTATTGAAATTTAGAAAAATCATATCTCCGAAAGTATTAGCTTGTTGGAGTTGAAAATGATATCGATGAATTTTAATGGTGAAACTGCATCTTAAATAAAAATTGAATTTGAAATTTGTTGCTTAAAAAAAATTTTTTTTTTCGTTACTCCGAAACCATCTGGCCTATTTTGCCCAATAACGAACTTAACCGAGATATTCATCTCCCTAACATACTCTGAAAATTTCAACTGCCTAGCTCATTCCTTTCGAGAGTTATTGTAGAAATTCTTTTTTTAATTTTGAATTTTTTTTTTTTACACTTTGCGGTAATCTGGTCAATACAAAACTTCACATGGGTATAAAGGTTATGATTCTACAATTTGATGCTAAATTTCAGATAGATCGAATGATCAGTTTCGGAAATATTCATATAAAATGTGTTTTACTAAAATCGGCCATAACTCCGAAACCGAGCGATGGATTTCGCCCATTAACGAACTCAACCGAGATATTTACGCTCCAAACCCACCTTGCAAATTTCAATCCTCTAACTCCTTTCGTTCGAGAGTTATCGTACCTACGGCCGGCCAGCCGGCCAGCCGGCCGGACCGGCCAGAATCGATTTCAACCTCGGATTCTTGATCAGTGAGTCGAACCAAATCGTTTGAGACCATTTTCAGCCAAAAATTCGAAAATTACAGACATTTGGGCAAATTGATGAGCACTCAGTTCCGAGGAACTAGAGCGCCAAAAATAATGCCGTCAAAAAATGATTGTTCATTTGACTTTATATCAATAATTATCTTAATATCATCGTATCCTTGATTTATAGAGCTGTAAAGTCATTTGATCCTGTACGGGAACTTTTTTTTTAACATGATATTGTAAAATACAATTGTTATATGTTATTGCCGTTCAAAAGAAACAGTTCTGAAAAAAATTATAGAGAAATACATAAACTGTAATTTTGAAAATTATTGAAAAAGTTTAAATATCATAGATTAATGAAATATAGCAGTTTTATACATTTTATCCCTTGTTTTAAATAGTATTAACATAGATATATTAGGAAAAAATGATGCCGTACATTTTTATGCAGACCATGTCTATTCTTTTAGGGTGATGAAAGTGACGCTACAATTTTAAGGGTACTGACAGAAACGGTGTGTATATTATGTCCAAGAATTGAAACTTTCAATCCCAGTATCAACAGTTTTATATACTTTTTGGTTTAATATATACTTCAAACATTATTGATACATACATATAATTGATTTGTCTCATTGTAATGATGTGAATAAATAAAACAATCCGAATAAAGTACGATATTCCCTACAAATGCTAAACGTCGTAACAGAACGTCGCTCCGAAAATGTGCGAGTACTTATGATACTGAAATTAGCAGACATGTAACAATTTTTATGATTTTTCTAATTGAAAAAATTATTTTTAAAAAACTAAAAAAAAAAATTGCACATCTACATAATTCAAAAAACTGTAAGTACAAATTTGTTTAATTTTTTTTTATTCCATACTGATACATTATGAAGAAATAAACCCTTAGTTACCGTAACTATAAACATGGTTATAACACCCTTGGGAGTTATACTCCCATACTAGGCAGTTATATATCTTTAACTCCCTCTAATGAAACAAATCGACAATTGTCATATTTTCAAACAATCAAATTTTCAATTGTTAAATTTTTTTCATTCAGTATGAAATAAAATCAATTATCTATCACGTGAGTTATTGGATGTTAACAACCTCGGGCAACTTAACAACTTGCAATTTGTTGCCCTCGGTAGTTAACATCCTCATAAATCCCTTGATACATAAATAATTATTTCCACTTATTCATTTCTGAAATAAAAGCTTAAATTTTACAGGTGTCTGCTAACTTCAGTGTCATGAGTACTTCTCAAATATATGTTTTATTTTGGAATTATCAGTGCAACATGTCTATATTTTGGTATAAATCGATAGTATACAAATCCATATTCAACATAGTTTCTAACTAGGAACCTAGAATCAAGAAAAGACTATGAAAATTAGTATAAATAAACTATCTAAATGCCGTATAAAAAAAAATTCACCTTACATTTCGTTATATGGATTTTTTTTTTCAATTTTTTTTCCCCTTGTGACAAACGAAAATGTACGGCATATGAAAAAATATTATCTATGCGTAAACTACTTTCAAAATAAATTTATTTCATGTTGTGTCAAATCACCCCCTGGACCACGGAAAGAGAGAGGATTGCAACCCCCGATTTTTTCCCCTTGTCGCATGATTTTTGTTCGGCGTTGCGGAATAATGGATTAGAAGCACTATTGAAATAGTATGACACAGATGCCGTACAAAATCAAATGACCAAATTTACCCTGGTAATTGTCGGAAAATAAAAAAAAATTCCGACTTTGTGGCGCACCATTTTTTTACGGCACTACGCGTTTTCTTATTATTTTTCATGGATCTATCGGTGGTAAGAATGCCGTACAAAAATATGTGACCAAAATGTACTCACTCTACCTGTACTTTCGAATTCTCACCTGCACTCAGTTAGACAGCTTACAAGTGACGGCATAGTGCTGAATCTTATTATTTAATGCTCTTATATCGTTCTAGATAGGTCACCTGGTGGTTCAAATGACCCATAATTTTTTCAACATGAGGCTGTAGTATATAAATGAAGTTTGGTGTCAACTATGAGACATATTCTCCGTCTACCATTTTTGCACATTCCGCTCAGATAAAAAAATTCAAGCTGCTGAAATTGTAGGAAAAAATTGTTTTTCTTGTGTACATTTGACATGGATATTCAAAATGAAATGAAGTTTGGTGTGAACTATGAGACATATTCTCTGTCTACCATTTTTGCACATTCCGCTCAGATAAAAAAATTCAAGCTGTTGAAATTGTAGGAAACAAATTGTTTGTCTTGTGTACATTAGACATGGATATTCAAAATGAAATGAAGTTTGGTGTGAACTATGAGACATTCTCCGTCTACCATTTTTGCACATTCCGCTCAGATAAAAAAATTCAAGCTGTTGAAATTGTAGGAAAAAGAATTGTTTTTCTTGTGTACATTTGACGTGGATATTCAAAATGAAATGAAGTTTGGTGTGAACTATAAGACATATTCTCCGTCTACAATTTTTGCACATTCCACTCATATAAAAAAACTCAAGCTGTCGAAATTGTAGGAATAAAAATTGTTTTTTCTTGTGTATATTTGACATGGATATTCAAAATGAAATGAAGTTTGGTGTGAACTATGAGACATATCCTCCGTCTACCATTTTTGCACAATCCGCTCAGATAAAAAAATTCAAGCTGTTGAAATTGTAGGAAAAAAAATTGTTTTTCATGTGTACATTTGACATGGATATTCAAAATGAAATGAAGTTTGGTGTGAACTATGAGACACATTCTCCGTCTGCCATTTTTGCACATTCCGCTCAGATAAAGAAATTCAAGCTGTTGAAATTGTAGGAAAAAAAATTGTTTTTCTTGTGTATATTTGACATGGATATTCAAAATGAAATGGAGTTTGGTGTGAACTATGAGACATATTCTCCGTCTACCATTTTTGCACATTTTGCTCAGATAAAAAAATTCAAGCTGTTGAAATTGTAGGAAAAAAAATTGTTTTTCTTGGGTACATTTGACATGGATATTCAAAATGAAATGATGTTTGGTGTGAACTATGAGACATATTCTCCGATAACCTTCTACTGGTTTCCTACTTATAGACTGGGGGGTGAAGTTGATCGCCTGCTCGTGGTGCCCCCTGCGTAATCCAAACGATCAACAGGGCGGTTCTGAAGCACCAACCCGAGCGTCCCCAGGTGGCGAATAGGGGAGGACCAATTGTGGATGATCGAAAGTGACGCAATCTGGTCTACAGGGCGATAAGGGGGCTCGTTCCGTTTAAAACCGGAATTGGAAGACCACCGAAAACCCTGTCGTGGACCAACTTCCCTGACCCAGCTGTCGTGTCGTGGCTAAGGGTTTGCACACAGGCACAACGGCACCGATTACCGTATGACACGGTGATCGACATACCATGCCTCTGCATGAGGGTTCGTTACTAACGGCCAGCATGCAGTGGCGGGGGGCCTTGGCTTCATCGCCTGGGCCAAGAGGAGTAAACCTTATAAAAAATCCCCAACTCTCAGTGGAACAGCTTGCGCTGAAGAGTTGCTTCTTTTGAAGTGGCCCTTTGGGAAAGAAGAGGTCTCTTAGTAGGCGGACTCCGGACACTTGCCGACCTCCGGTTTCAATAATGGCTTACCTGGGTACGGGAGCACTGCCCAGGCGGACTTTTAGTTCTTCCCATACTCGTGGGATCTATTCATGGACCATAAAAATAAAAACAACAAAACACAAACCGACGAGGCGGTTAATCCCGAGCCTCTTTTAGAGGAACCGATGGAGGAGGATGAAACTCCCCCTCTACCGGACCCACAGCCGCTGATGACGGCCTCGGAGGACACGGAACTCTCTGAGTTCTCAGACACCACCGAGGGTGAGTCAGTGACTGCTGCGGAGCCTAAAAAACCCCGCAAAGGACTATCAGGCAGCAGTAAAAAGCGCCTGAGACGCTTGCTGAAAACAGGGCTGGACTTTAACACTGCCCTGGAAAAGGCACGAAACCCCGACCGGCCCTTAGGGCCGATCGGAGAGGAAACTAATCCTCCCCAGGGTCCCTCCGACAAGGGCAAACGTCTTCTGTCGGACGGCACCCCTGAGCAGAAGCCGAAGAGGCACTGCCCAGAAACCAAGAGAGCATCCGACAAGGGGGCTAAGGTGGCCTACAAAGATGCTGCGGCTGGGATTAAGATTGGCATAGTCCACTCAGAATACCCGGCTGCACAGCTGACGGCAGAGCAGAACAAGCTACTGCAAGAGGCAATACTGGAGCAGCTATGCAAAGGTGTCGAAATGGGGGTACAGGTCCGCTTTTTGGGCTCTGCCCTCAGACCAGGCTGGCTCCAGATAACCTGCGCGGACGAGGCCAGCGTCTCGTGGCTGAGTACCGACTCTGATGCCGTGGGACGGGGCAACGCTACGCCTGGTTCAAGGAGCGGACTTACCGAAACCGCAGGTCTGTGTAGCGTTCATTCCGGACCCCTCGGCTAATAAAAGGCTAAGGGCGGATATGGTGCTCACAGGCCTCAGAAGCTCCAACTCTGGGCTTACAACCCAGAGCTGGAATGTAGTCAGACACGAAGTGTCGGGGCCGGGACAGACATGGGTCTTCGCTATGGATGACCCATCTGTTTCGGCTCTGAGGGCTCTCGGAATGAGACCCTACTTTGGATTCGGAAGGGTAACCTTCCGAATCAGACAAGCAACCGCACCTCTTGTGGCCCCGGGCCCCTCTGATGGTGGAGCGGATGGCGGGAGTGGGAGACCACAGAATCTGCCTCGTGCTTCATCGTCGGGGGGTGATACTGGGGCTGCCGGGGTCGGGAGCAAAGGGGGGGACCAAGCAGGGCCCTCCGGAATGGTCGCTGGCCCGTCTGGGTCTGGTGGAGGAGGCAGGGTGCCTCTGCCCCCGGCACCGACTAAGCCAGGGACCAAAAACGCTGGCAAGGGTAAGCGCCCTGCCAGCGGCAAAACCACTGGGAAAGGCAAACAACCCGCCAGTGGAAGACTGGCACCTGTGAAGACTAGCAAAAAGGATTCACAGGGAAAGGCTACCCCTCCCCCTGGGCCGTCAAAATGATGCCCCCAGGGGTGAAGTGCATACAGGCAAATTTACAACACTCCAAGGCAGGATCATACCTCCTTGGGAAGTGTATCCTTAGTGAGGGACTGGATATAGCCTTCATTCAGGAACCATGGCTGGCAGGCACAAGCGTTTGTGGGCTTAGTAACCTGCCAGGCAAGATAATCTACAATTGCCCTGGGGTCGAACCCAGAGCCTGTATATTTATCAACAACAGGATTGAGAATTTCATCCTGACTAAATTCTGCACAAGGGACGTGACAACAGTCTGTGTGAATGTTCCGGTGGACTGTGGCAGACTAGAGATAGTGGTCTGCTCAGCCTACTTTCCGGGCGATTCGATAGAATGTCCACCTGTAGTGGTCCGACAGCTGGTGGACCACTGCAGTAGGAAAAACTACCACCTATTGGTGGCATGTGACGCAAATGCGCACCACACGGTGTGGGGCAGCACAGACGTCAACTGGAGAGGGGAACGTCTACTTCCTCATGGCAGAGGCTCTCTTAGTTAATAACAAGGGAGCCGAACCAACCTTTGTGACTAAAAACCGTTCAGAGGTACTGGACATTACGTTCAGCTCTAACTCTCTGGGAAACAAAATCTTGGATTGGAGGGTCTCCCGTGAACCCTCAGGCTCGGACCACAGACATATTCAATTTTTAATTGAGTCTGGCCCAAGAGCGACGGTGGAATATAGAAACCCTAGAAGCACCGATTGGGGTGGATTTAAACGCTCCTTAGGTGCCCACCTGGGATACATTTCTACCGTCACCAACTCTCGTGAGGACGTTGAGAGACTAGCTGAGGACCTAGTCCTCACTATAAACTCGGCGTATGAAGAAAACTGCCCACTAAGGAGGAAACCTGATAACAGGAAAACTGCTTGGTGGAACCCAGCCCTTGAAAAACGAAGAAAAGAAGTTCGGAGACTATTCAACCGAGCTAAGGTATCCGGCAACTGGGACAACTATAGAAACACTCTAACAAACTACAACAAAGAAATAAGAAGGGCAAAGAGAGATTCCTGGAGGAGGTTCTGCGGGGAAGTCAAGGCTACCCCGGAGAGTGCCAGACTCCACAGAATCCTCTCCAGAGATCCGTCAGGAGGGCTGGGATCTATCTCTAGATCTGATGGTCGTCTTACAGACTCTGGAAAAGAGACGTTAGAGATCCTTGCGAGGACACACTTCCCAGATTGTCGCATACTTGATGAGTCGGATAGCGGTTCTGCCTGTGCTTCCCAGGAGCGGCGTTGTAGGCCGTGCCGGGAAGACTGGAGAAATGCCAAACTGATCATCAACCCTGGGACCTTGAGATGGGCGATTCGCTCGCACAAACCGTTCAAGGCCCCCGGCGAGGATGGCATCTTCCCTGCTCTGCTTCAGCAGGGGGAAGATGACCTCCTTCCGTACTTAATCAGACTCTTTAGAGCCAGTGTTGCTTGGAACTTTATCCCGACAAGCTGGCGTAAGGTTAGGGTTGTTTACATCCCTAAAGTGGGCAAAGTTTGCTCACAACCTAACTCATACAGACCGATAAGCCTAACGTCTTTCGTTCTGAAAACCCTCGAGAAGATACTGGACCGCTACGTCAGGGGCAGTGTACTAGCACTGAATCCTCTGAGTGAGCACCAGTACGCCTTCCAGAGTGGTAAATCAACTGACCTGGCCCTAAACAACTTGGTGGGAAGGCTGAAGCAATCTCTGGACCACAAGGAGACTGCTCTAGTGGCCTTCCTGGACATCGAGGGTGCTTTTAATGCACCGCTCACGTACTCGCTCTGTGAAGCAGCGCGGGCCAGGGGAGTATCAGACCTCATTGTGGAATGGATAAGATCCATGCTGACTAACAGACTCATCTCCACGTCCCTGTGTGGGGACATAGTGAGATTCGTTGCCAGAAGGGGCTGTCCGCAGGGAGGAGTACTTTCCCCCCTGCTGTGGTCTCTTCTGGTGGACGATTTACTGGCCATAATAGGCACGCTGGATGTATATGTCCAAGCGTACGCCGACGACATAGTCATTATGGCCACGGGCCGGGACGATTCAGTCCTGGTCGAGAGCCTATCAGAGGCACTGACAGCAACACAAGGCTGGTGTGAAGGGGAACAGTTAAACGTGAACCCTCGAAAGACTTTGATTGTGCCATTCACTAGGAAGAGGAAATATAGTTTCCATTACTATGAATGGAATTAACATCCCGTTTGCGGATGAGGCCAGATATCTGGGCGTTATCCTGGATAGAAAGCTAAACTGGAACTCACACCTGGATAGGGTGATCCATAAGGCTAGGCACTCTCTATGGGCGTGCCAGCGGACTTGTGGAAAGAGGTGGGGACTGGCTCCGGACCAGCACCACTGGTTGTACGTGATGGTGGTGAGACCACAAATCACTTACGGCAGCATTGCTTGGTGGGAGTGTACTGTAAAGGTGCAGTCTCAGCTGAAGCTTGCAAAAATTCAGAGATCTGCGTGCTTGATGGTGACAGGGGCTTTTCGCTCCACTCCCACCGCAGCCATGGAACGCCTAATGGACCTCGCCCCTCTTCACCTGGTGATCAGGAGCGTGGCCCGGATGGCGACATACAGACTTCTGCATACGGCTCGCAATGAGCCAGATGCGATCGGCTACGCGCCTAGTTCTCTGCAGGCTGAATTGGAGGTCAACGAGATAATGGGCATGCGATCGGACGTATCTAAAACCAGAACCTACACAGAGTGGCCCTACCGAGTCGTTTTTCCCAGCAGAGACGACTGGGCCGTCTCTGAGACCCAACTGCTTGAGGGTCCCTGTTGGTTCACAGACGGCTCTGCTACCACCCAAGGGGTGGGAGCGGGAGTCAGCGGTTGCAGAATTGCTAGGGGTGAATCCATCAGCCTGGGTAGTTTTGCGACTGTCTTTCAAGCAGAAATTTTCGCCATTGATCACTGTGCGAAGCTCATACTTGAGAAAGGTTGGGCTCAGGGATCAGTCAAGATCCTATCGGATAGCCAAGCAGCCTTGAAGGCCTTGACTTCATACAACTGCAAATCCCTGCTTGTGCAGGATTGCCGGACCACACTCGCTGAACTTGGAGGGCGCTGCAGGCTGCAGCTCCTGTGAGTCCCAGGCCACTCGGGCATAAAGGGTAATGAGATGGCGGACTCATTGGCGGCACGAGGGGCTTCTATGGGGCTCATTGGACCAGAACCGGCCTGCGGCATCTCTCTCGGAGCAGCGGCGAAGGAAAACAACAGATGGGTGGACCAAAAGGTCCAAGAAATCTGGAGCAGCATACCTGGACACAGACATGCTCGCTCAACAATTACTGGCCCATCAGCTGAAAGAGCCAGGAAATGGCTCAAATTCTCTAGGGTGGACCTGAGAATCCTTACAGCTGTATACACGGGCCATTGTGGCCTCAGGAAACACCTCAATACACTGGGGTTGACTGAGGACTCCGTGTGCAGACTTTGCCTGGAGGACGACGAGTCTATCGAACACATCATGTGTGACTGCCCCGCTGGGGACAGGATCAGATTGGAGGAACTAGGAGTCCACAAACTGACACTGAGGGAACTGGACAAGTTCTCACCCACCAGAATCATATCCTTCATCAAGAGACTTGAGCTTGTGGGTGAAGTATAGATTAAATACTAAAGGTGTGCCACAATAGACCGATTGGTCGCAGTGGAGGGGCGGGTTCAGTCTGCCCAGCACAACCCATAATAATAAATAAAATACTTATAGACTGGCGGAAAGAGACAGCGACTTGACATTTTTAGGGTAGATGGCGCGTCCAAGTAGGACGGACAGGTTTGGTAATGGGCATAATCGGCACAGTTTACGATAATAATTTCATTATCAACCAAGACAGATCCGATCGAACTGAAACTTGATAGCTAGTTGTAGAATACCGACACAAAAATGTTTGTGAATTTTTTTGAGAATCGTATAACTAGAAAATTAAGAAAAAATTATTAGAAGATATTATATATATATCTCACGATATCCTGCGAATGGAAATAGATAGCGCCTTGAAATTTTCGGAGTAGGGTGGGCATCCGACATTTGAATTCGTTAATAGGCATAATCGGCCGAACGGTTTTGAAGTTATACCCATCTGAAATTTGCTGTTTTATTTTCTCGATAACTCGAAAAATATGAATCCGATCCTAGTAGAACAAGGTAATTAGTTGTAGAATGCCAACGCAAAAATTTTTCAATATTTCGTTAGGACCGTATCATTTAAAAAATTATTGAAAATCAAAGAAAATTCTATATATCAGAAACTATTCGTCCGACATCGCTGAAATTTTGCGAGAGCCTTCAAAACCTAACTCTACCTCCAAGTACCAAGTTTGAACACGATCGGATCTATATTGTTGCAGATCCGAGCAGGGTATATATCGATGCTAAATTCGATTAAGAATGTCCAATAGAGGTGAATAGACAATAGAACATGCGCTCAAAAGCTTCTGAGTTCACGTCAGTGCTTGAACCATTTTTTGGCGCTCTTGTTCCTCGGAACAGAGTGCTTATCAATTTGCCCAAATGTCTGTAATTTTCGAATTTTTGGCTGAAAATGGTCTTAAACGATTTGGTTCGACTCACTGATCAAGAATACGTAGCCGAAATCGATTCTGTCCGGCCGGCCGTTAACACGATAACTCTCAAATGGAATGAGCTAGACAGTTGAAATTTTCAGAATAGGTTATTGGGCAAAATCGGTCAGATGGTTCCGGAGTAACAAAAAAAATTTTTTTTTTACATTGCAAATTTAAAAATAAAATTTTCTCAAGATGCAGTTTTACCATTGGAATCCACTGATGTCATTATTAACTCTGACAAGCTAATACTTTCGGGGATATGATTTTTCAAAATTTCAATAATAAATCGTACTTCTGTGTTTTCACAGAATGCGATAATTATTCGATCTATGAATTATTATAATATGATCTGATAACTTATTTTCCTGAGACATGATATGTCAAGTTTTGATATTTATTGCCCATGGTTAATGCATATGATGATGGGAATGGTAATAGTAAGTTAATAATATTGAGTTCAGAATATCTCCAGTAAAAAAATAACTGAAATATTGGCTAATATAAGGTTTCAATTGATATAATATAATTTTCAGAGTGGATTTGAGGAAAAAATATATCGTTCATCATAGAGTTGAGGAACGAATATCTCGGATGAGTTCGTTGTTGGGTAGAATTGGTCAATTGGTTTTGGATGAATAATTTTTGGCACTCTTGTTGAATTTGAATTCTTTTATGATGTTTGAATTTAAATTCTGCTATCATGAAGTTATATCATAAGAATCCATTGATATAATTCTCACCAATACTTTCGAAGATATGATTTGTCAAAGTTTGAACAAGAGCGCCAAAGGTCCTGTCCACAGGGCTTGAACCAATTTTTTATATTTTATTCTCAAGAATAATCAACTTCAAATAGAAGTTTCATTTTGTGATTTATGTCAAACTTTCAATTTCGGTTAGATAAGCAGGAGTCGAATACAAACCTGTAAGAAGGTGGGATACTTCACCCATTACCTCACCTTGACTTTCTATCCTCGTGAAGTGTGGATATTTTCTGCGGTTTGTCTTGCTGGTCTTAGTCGTTCTCGGTCTGCCCGGAGTGATGGTGTAACTGGGGTATGTAGCACGTGCTGACGTTGGTTTTAGCGTGGTTTTCGGTCGCGTTCTTATCCGAAATCGAGCCGCTGGTCTGGTGTTCTGAAACTGAAGACTGATTATTTGAAAAAATAAATTGTGGGTTATTATGTGGTTTTTTGAAATGTATTCTCAAAGGTAATAAAGCTAATTGGTTGTCGAGTTTTATTTGGTATCCCTATAATTTACTCATTGCTATATGATAAGTTTATTTGAGTTTTTCATTGAATTGTATTTTTCAAGATTAATTCAACGATTCTGATAATTAAACATTTAAACAACTGGGGACCATGGAAGTAAAAGGGTTTAAGTGCTTTTTTTGGAGTTCTGAGATAAATGGCTTCAAAGTTAACTTGAACTTAAAAATTCCAGGAATTAGTTTTGAAAACTGTTTTAATATTTTAGATTTATATTTGAGTTACCAATGGAGGTGAATAAAACATTATTATCAGTAATTTTATCCCTCAGATGTAATATTCTGCACTTAGATCATTTTTTTTAAACTGCATTTGAACCGTTTTACTTCCAGGCCTCTCAATTATTATGTTTGTTCCTATACGACTAGACATGTTTTTCAGCAGAGTAATATTATGGTGATGCAGAATGTGGGTTGTTCAGAATTTCAGATGTCATTGGTTGCAAAAGAAAATAAAAATTCAGAAAGTGCATTTCGATTTGGACTCTGATTGAATCACTTACGTTACAGCAAATACACAGATTGTAATTGAGTTATATCTAATTTCTTTACAATTCATTTTTTAATGGATAGTTAAATTTTAAATTGTTCACTAAGCAGGTTTACCTAAATGATCAGTACGATTAGATATAGCTGAAATAGTTCAAAGAATACTCAATAAAATGTATGGCTATAGCTGTATTTACAATGAAATATCAACACATTTCCGACTCAAAAATTCATTTTGGACAGTCGAGGAGGATCCATTAAATCTTTTGAATTTTTTTTCAAAACAAAATGATGAGAGATTGCATAGGGAGCGTAAAAACTATGAGTAATGCTTATTTTGCATCCATATTCTCTGGAATAATAAATCTGTCGAAATAAGAAGCGATAAAATTTTCCTTAGATACCTCAGCTGAAGTTTTGACACTTGACGTTTTAAAAAACGGGGAATTGAAATATCGAAAAATACTCAACTTCAAAATGTACAGGTAGTATCATTTTCTATTCGCCGAGATTCATTCTAATTGTCTCTTATGACTGGATTTCTCACCAATACATAAAATTCATTCTTAAAACTAGAGAATTATTGATCGTAAAACATAGAATTCAAGTTTCATACATTGAATAGGCAACATGAATTTAATCGTTCATATAAATATGTTAATATGTAAATGGTTTTTTTTTTCACTTGCATCCCCAATTTCTGATCGTGAATTGATCTGGTTGAGAAACTGCACCTATTGAAAATAAATTCGGTTATTGCACTTAGTTTGATAAATTTTCATTCAATAATTTACAAGACAAAAGGTGAACATACTGCGCCTCACAGGAATAATTATTTCAACATTCAGTTTACAGGTTTACTGGAATTTTGTGTTTGAAATTTAAAAAAAAATCCCAAAAGCTTATCAAAGGGTTTAAATTAAATTCGGAACTTGTATTATTCTAGGAATGAAAACTACGTAAATTTCCACTGCGATATTCTATGATTAGGGAAGAAACAGATCGTAAAACCGCAGAGTAATTAAACATAGCGACGAATTAAGAAAGTTGGTACCTACATTTTGAGAAGTAATAATTTTTGCAGCGTATTTGATTCTGATATTGGAAAAAATTGTGTATATCGCACCCTTTTGCTTAACAATATTTATTTTGCATGAGTAAGAGAAGGTCAAATTTAATAGCGTTATAAATCATTATATTTCATTCAGCACGAAGTCTAGTTATAATCGAAAAATCTTCAAGTAGATCAGAAAACACATGTTCATGGTACGCTATAGATTTTACTCATAAAAAGATTCCATTCGGTTTGGATTGTTCAAAAATGAACAATATTCACCTGGACTGAAGTTATGGTTACTGATTATTTATTATGAATAAATTGGAATAGGCTCATATGATAATAAATTCATATTTATGTGCATATAATCTATATAATTTGAATCCATAATACCAAAGGTTTGAATGATAAAAAACAGAAATTGATGTAACTAAATTGAAATTTTTTCATAACAAATTCTAATGAAATCAATGATTATAGCATCTTACTTTCTGAATGTTGATGACGAAACTCTTTGGACTATTTAAATTATGAATCGGTGTAAAATATTGAAGGTTGTTATTTTAGAGATTGAGAACAGAACTTAACATTTCATTCAAGAATTATTCTGCTCACGGTCACGGGAGTACGTTTGAATAACGAAAAAGCATTGGACTATAAACTTTTCAAAACAAGTGTTGATGTTAATCTATAAAATTCCAATCCTATCCAATAATTGTATTACAATTAATACTATTAAAGGAAGAAAAAATTGATGCACAAGCTCATAAACTAACATTAAAAAAAATAAATACAGTAAGTAACTACTTCAAGGGTAGAAAACGAATTACCTACATTGAAAAAATATGAATAACTATGCGGTAATGACAAAGTCAAATATTGGTTCAAGCACCCTTATACACACTGCCCTTATAAAGTCAATTGCCAAAATTTCAAACCCCACCCCCCCGAATTCAATTCCTGGCTACGCCCTTGTTTGAAACTATTTTAATGACAGCCTTGAGTAATGAGGTAATCGTCTATGATTTTTGATTCTGACATATTATGTATTTCATTGGAATTGAAATTCCTTAAATATTTAATAATATACGAAAAAACTTATTTCTCAAGTAATTTCACGATACGATATTCACGTAATCCCGAGAAAATATGCGGTTTTAATTGGAATGGATTTATATGTTTTGAATTATAGATGAATTAATAACAAAAATTTAGCCATTAACCATTTGGCCGATTATGCCTATTAACGAACGCAAATGTCGCATACGTATGCGTAACCTACCCTGAAAAACACTAGTTTCTAACTCTTTCCGTTCTCAAGTTATCGTGAGATACATAATATTTTTTATAAGTTTTTTTAAATTTTCGAGGGATACGATTCTCACAAAATTTCACATACGCCTTTACAACGGTATTCCACAACTAGCTGCCAAGTTTCAATTCGATCGCATCCGCATTTTTAGAACTATCGAGAAAATAATATTCCAGTGGGTATAACTCCGAAACCATTGGGTCGATTAAGCCCAACAACGAACTTATCTATCCCACTTGGATGCGAAACCTATCCTGAAAATAGCAATAAGTTGCTATATTTCCGTTCGAAAGTTATATTGGCCATAGTGACCCATCCAGCTACTGAACTCACTCACAAATGCTTGGTTCTCCAACAATATGAATGCGATCGTGTTCAAATTTGAAATGTAGCTGAAAAGTTAGGTTCTGAAGGATCAAGCAATTTCAGGGATGTCAGACCAATGGTTTATGATATATAGAACATATTTTTTTTATTAGAACACGCTGTTCCCATGAGCATGAGTGCAAAAACATTAAATGGGTATATTTTCAGACATAATAAGCAGAACTAAAATTGGTTCAAGCGCTAACGTGAATTCAGGAGCTTTTGCGCGCAAGTAATTTTTTTAAAATTTTCTAGGGGTATGGTTCTCACAAAATTTTATACACGTCTTTATGTCGTTATTCTATCACTAGTTACCAAGGTTTAATTCGATTGAGTCTATATTCTTAGAGTTATCGAGGAAATAACACTCCTGTGGGTATAACTCCGAAACCCTTGGGCCAATTATGCCCACAATAGAACTTAACTCCCCAATCGGATGAGCAACCTACCCCGATTCCCTATCTCTTTTCGTTCCAAAATTAACAAGGCAACGGTCACCAATCCAGCTAGTGAACTCACACAAGGCTGCTCGGATCTCCGACAATATAGATCCGATCGTAGCCAAACTTGGAACTTGGCAGTAGAGTTAGGTTCTGAAAGCTCTCGCAAAATTTCAGTGATGTCGAAAGAATTGTTTCTGTTATATAGAATTTGTTTCAATGATTTTTTTAAAATTTTCTAGTGAGACAGTCCTTACAAAATTTCGCAGACATTTTTGCGCTGGCATTCTGCAACTAGTAACCATGTTTGAATTGGATCAGTTCTGTATTTTTCGAGTTATTGAGGAAATAAAAACCTAATTTCAAATGGGTATAACTCCAAAACCGTTTGGCCTATTGTGCATTTAAACAAACTCAAATGTCGCATTCAGATCCACAACCTAACTTGAAAATTTCAAGTTGCTATCTCTTTTCGTTCTCAGGTTATCTTGCATAAATAATATTTTTTATTATATTTTTCTTAATTTTCTAGTGATACGATTCTCACCAAATTTTACGAACGTCATTAGGTTTGTATTTTATAACTACTCACCAAGTTTCAAATCAATCAGATTTGTATTGAATCAAAACAAAATTATTACTCGGAAACCATTAAAAAACTTGTCAGTCGTATTGGGATGCGCCACATACCCTGAAAATTTCAAGTCGCTATCTCTGTCCGTTCTTAAGTTATCGTGTCAATGACCGGCCGGACAGATTCAAATTTGACCTCGAATTCTTCATTAGGGAGTCGAACCCAATAGTTAGAGACCATTTTCGAAAAAAAATCTGAAAATTATAGACATTTGTAAAAGGATAAGGTTCCTCAGAACATACGCGCAAAAATGGAGTTTCAATGTCTGTTCCTGAGGTGACATTTGAATCATTTTAGGTTTTAATATAAAACTGCCATTTTCAACCTGATTCAGGAGATGTAGTTAATTAATTGAATCGGTAAAACTTATTTACCACACTTTGCAGACGATATTAAGGTAATTTACTTCTAACCGAATTACGAAAGGTAAGAGCTGGTGAATAAAAATATACTAATTATATAGGCATTAAATCTCCGTAGAGATGAAAATAAATGAGATAGTAGGTATGGGAAGAGAACAAGTATTCCTAGACTCCAGTAAGAATTCAGCCGAGTGCCCCAGTTATAGATATGGAAAATTTCTCGTCTTCTCGAATTTTTTTCTATAGAATACCTACCTTTTGTATCTCTCTCCAAGTTTTAAGTCATTATATAAATGATAATGGGTTTATAATCGTGATGAAGGATGATTTCTATTCTTCATTGAAGTTTTCACACTTAACTACATCATTATGTCAGGCAATTGAAAAAATCGTTCCAGTGAGTAGGCGGTAAAAAATTATACATCTAAACATCATAGGTGAAAGTCTATTAAGAGTTACCAATAATAGATTGGATTTTTGATTGGGTTATATGACTGATTTTTTCATGACAACATGAAAGTTGTAGGCTGCTTTGTTGGGGTAACGTTCTCATTAAGAGTTTCTGATCAAGAAATACCGTGTTTGGATGTTGAGTTCTGTAGCTGAATATGGTAATATTTTTGTTTTCAATGATTATCGAAATATATAGTAGATAGTTGACTTTGGAAGATATGATCCGAATACAATACAAAACTTTTTCATTTCAGCATGAAGAGATTCATATTTAATCCATATAAAGTACAATAATGCTTTCGCGCTTTACACGCCATCAAGAATCGAAATTGGTTTCAAAATATGAAAGGCTAGAAGTAATTTTTTTTTAAATTTATTACCAGTTAAGTACCGCGCGCATATTAATATGAAACAAAGAGTTCAACCTAATAATTATACGTATACAGGCTGGTCAAATCTTGAATGTGGAAAATTCAAAATTGTAGGAGTTTTTTTCATGAAGGAAATGCTTTGTTTAAAAATTTCAAGTTTGCTATACAAAAATTAGAGCTCTAGATATTTGAATGGAATTTTATAGAGGGTATCTGAAATCGATGAAGCATATTTCCTAATCAAAAATAGTATTTTTGTTTTTCCAGTGGCATGCGTACTAGCACGCCACTAAACATGTTTTCTAATCAAAAATTGCTTCTCCTTAAAATATTAATGAGTTATACCACAAACCGTTTTTGAGAAGTAAATGATTAAAATTAATTGACAATACTTCAATGGAACTGAAACGGAATAAAGAAAATGTTTGCATGACAATACAGTTAACAGCTTGAGGTGAGAAACTTGTTCAAAAGCCACCTCGATATATTGTTGACCTCAAATTAATAAATTTATTGTAGCTGATATTTAATTTTGACTTATCACTGGAGGCTTGCTTAATCCTAAATACTAAATAATCAAGAAGATAGAAGCCTGGTGATGACAAAAATCGAGCATGTTACACAAAATCAGATTTATTTGTAAAATTAATTTGAAATAATAGTAATTGCAACAGTATTGTGCTAGTATGTACGCCACTGGCAAAAAAATACGAATTTTAATTGCAAAACGTATTTCCACTATCGCGATCACTATATTTCATTGAAATTGAAATATATTTGCTTTTTGAAACCAATTTATAAATCTGTAATTTAACAAGGAATATTTCCGGAATATACAAGGTTCATAAAAAACCTATAATTATTTAATCTCTATCGTTCCCTGAATTTTCCGCATTGAAAACTGTATCACACTGTAGATTTTCTGTATCTTTAAATCTTTACTTCCTAGATTTTTGAACTATTTCATGTGAACTCGATGAATTTCATTAAAAACATTGAATAAGAATCTACTTTAATGGTATAAAATAAATATCAAATGGAAGAAACAAGCAATTAATATAACTATGTCTTACCTAGGTATCGCTTTGAATGAATGATATGATTTCTATAAAATTTCTCTTAATTTATTTTGTGTTTTCTTTATATTATCCCTATTTGAATTCGGTTCATTTCAAATTCTAGAAACAATTGAAAAATAGTTCTTTCTGTATAATGTTTTAACTTTATTTGATTTCTTGCTCTTTGATGTAAGCATCAATAGAACAAACTTTTATGTATTAAAAAAAATGGAGTTCATATATACAAGTACAATTTACAATATTCTTATGAACCAGTTGACAACAAACAGACCAAGCTCAATATAATTAGTAATAATAATAGTATAATTATTTATACTATAACATGTATTATATATATTTTTCTGCAATTAAAGTACAAATACCAAGTACAACAAAATAATTTTTGTTCGCTCGCAGCAGGATGCCATAATTTCGTCCGATAATTTGTATTTGTGATATTTTTCTGCCCGGAATATACAGGGTATTTCGAAGGGGAGTTATTTCTATCACAGAAATCAACCCCTTCAGTAT
Source organism: Halyzia sedecimguttata (assembly GCA_937662695.2). NCBI lineage: Eukaryota > Metazoa > Arthropoda > Insecta > Coleoptera > Coccinellidae > Halyzia > Halyzia sedecimguttata. The sequence continues at coordinate 135,656,472 of OW569411.2, read as the reverse complement.
TTTTCAACAGAACAATTGATACCTAATCATTTTTCAACTTAAAAAATACATTAAAAAAGAATTTAATATGCTCCCTTAATCGAATTTACCATGGTAAATTATGTTGTCCATTCTCCTGTATTGGAGACTTAATTCGAATTTACCATAGTAAATTCGAATTAAGAGTGTCCAATACAGGAGAATGGACAACATAATTTACCATGGTAAATTCGATTAAGGGTGTCCAATACAGAAGAATGGACAATAGAAAATACGCGCAAAAGCTTCTGACTTCTGACGTCAGTGCTTGAACCAATTTTTTGATAATAATTTTTCGAACAATTATTCTTGAAATCCAAATTATATTTGAAATTTTAAATTTTATAATCAATCAGATATAATTAAAATGGAAGAAATTGCTTTAGCCGAAAAATACGGAGCTTTACTTTCTACATTTGGAGGAGACCAAGCTTGTCTACCAGATTTTATTGAACAATGTAAATCTTATTTAAATAAATTTTCGAGTAGCTCGGAATCTGCCAAAACTTTCTGCATTCTATTGATTAAAAGTAAAATAATAGGATTAGCAAAAAAGGAGTTAAGTGTCTCGAACGTACCAGACACTTGGCTAAATTTGAAAGATTTTTTACAACAGAAATTTGGAGATTGAACTAACATTTTCGTTCTCAATAATCAATTGCAAATAATGTGAAAAGCACATAATGAAGAGATATTTTCTTTTATGGAGAGAGTCAGAAATTTCAAGATCAGAATTTGCAGTAGAATAAGTGCAGATGGACTCACAGAAATTGATGAACTTTGCATGAAAAAACAAACTGACCGGTTAGCTACCGAAGTTTTATTGCGTAACGTATCGTTAGAATTAGGGAGTTCTTTATTTTTCCAGAAAAATCTCAATACTAATTCGAATTCTTTAATAGAACGTTTCCATTCAACATTTTTGGAACAACTTAGATGTCTTTCGGATAATAAGAATTCAACATTAGAAACTAGATTAGCCAGAACAATATTAGCTTATAATAATTGCATCCACACTTCAACGTCATTCACGCCCATGCAAATTATTAAAGGTGACCTGAATTATTCTCTTCCCATTGAAATTACAACTAACGAGAAAATATCTCGATATTTGGAAAACTATAATGATAATTTAAAGGAACTGAAGGAACACGTTGATATTAAAAAAAAATACATAACGAAAAATTTCAGAAAATTAATGAAAAACGTTCAGAACCACCGGACATTGATCCAAATAAACCAGCTTACTTACGTCAATCAAATCAAAAGAAAACTTTACCGGTTTATAAGAAAATTCCTATTCAAGAAACAAGTGACATAGCTGTTCAAAATACTTCAAATAAACATCACTATCACAAAACAAGGATTAAACAAAGAAAATAATTTTTCTTTTCCTTTTTTCTTTTTCAGATGCTTCAACGCATCCCAATTTTTCTATTTCTAATATCCCTCAACCTTATGTTAGAATATACTGAATACAAGCACAATATATTACCAATTAGATTAGGAAAGATTTATGTAGCCAATCACGCTAAACACTTGCTATTTCACTGTAATATTAGTTCCATTGATAACCTGCTTCTAATACAAAAAGAAATTTTGAATAAATTTTAAAACCCCTCAGCTGACTATTTTCAAATTGCAAATAATTTAATAGAAAATAATAAAATGAAATTTAATAACATAATACTTCAAAATATCCGTGAAAAACGTGGATTGCTCAACATTGGAGGAAAAATATCGAAATTTCTATTCGGAACTCTGGATTCCGACGATGAAGAGATTTATAATAATTACTTTCAAGCACTCAAACATAATGAAAATATTATCTTGATGAATCAGAATAAAATAATCAAAGTGAGCCAAAATATCCAAGATAAATTTATATCAAAAATCAATAATTTAACACGAACAGTTACAGAACTCCAAAATTCTGATAATCTTATCATAAAATTGACCATTCTGATTTTTCAATCTCACGAACTTGATATATTATTGAATGAACTGGAAAATGCTATAAGTTTTGGAAGACTCCATTTACTTCACGAAAATATTTTACCTCTAATAACCTTCAAAAAAGTATTAGGAGATGCTAAACTTTTACCATTTTGTCATTTGACAGATTATTATTCAATTTGCAATAGCAGAGTAATAGTCAAAAAGACAGAAATATTGTTTGTTGTAACAATTCCAATTTTTGAAGAAAAACCCTTTGAGCTTTTTAGGCTATATTCATTACCTTACATGAATACAATCATTCCAAACACCCCACCTTATATCCTATCGAGTAATGAAGCAATCTAATGGCAAACCAAAATCGTTCAAGAACTGGAGGATTTCTACATCGCCAGACAAGAAGATTTAAATTACCCTCATGAATGTTTCGGAACACTGTTCACACATCTAAAGGACAATTGCTCCAGAATACGAAGTTTCGGAAAACCAGAACTGCTGCAAATAGAAGATGGATCCGTCATTTCCATTGCCAACAACGTTTTGAAAGAAGAATGCTCTAACAGCCAAGTCAAGTATGAAGTATCCCAAATAGCCCTCATTCATTCCAAGTGTAAAGTTACAAATGGTGACAAGGATGCAACTTGAAGAACATTCAATTCTCCGACTAAGCCCCCTTCACATCAATTTGACCAAGGTGGAAGAAGACTTCTTGCAGAGGACTGAGATCCCGCAGATTCAACCAGAGATTCAAGAATGGACTGTTTTACATTATGTTTCCTACTTTAATACTTTTTTTATTTATTGGATAAAAAACACACAAATTCGTCTCCACATAAATTTAATCTTACAGGATCAAAGTCCTATTCACTAATAAGACATGTTTCGAGTGTATACACACCCATCATCAGTTAAGTACAAGAGCTGGAATAAATTTTCACAATTAAACATTTTTTTATTATCAGTTCAATTTTGATCATTTTTGTATTTTTACTTTAATTTAGAAAATTCATTTTTTCACCCAAAAGGGCTGACAAAATTCTCAAAAAGGGGAGGAATTATTTAATTTGAGTCCGACCCTGGATCCCTTAACGAAGAGATTGTAATACGAACTGCATATTTCAATTACTTAGAATTTAGATCGCTTCCCTGCAGTTGCAGTGTCAGCGGAATTTTATCAATCCATTGTGGAACAATATTCCACAGGGACAAAGGCAGTAATGTTTTAGAATCGACATCGTCGACTTGTCAAATAAAATAGATCTTTTTAAAATAATGTCCTCTTGGTCGAAAATATCAAAATTCTAGATAAAATCTGTTTGGTAATAACAATAAATGTTCGGTGAATCGGTTATAGAGAAGGTAATTTATTCTGTTAGTTTTAATATCCCAACGAGCATAAATCATGCAAAAAATATTATGTAACAACAGAAGTGCAACAGAAATAATATCATTGGAATTTTTGAAATGTATCAATACTTTTTGGAGCGCTTGTTCACTTCAACAGATTGTCTATCAATTCGAATTGTTGGCCTACAATGGTCTCAAACGAATAATTTCAACTCACTGATAAAGAACCCAAGGTCAATTCTATTCGTGTGTCAGCACGATTAAACTCGAACGCGATGAATTAAAGAGTTGAAATTTGCAGGGTATGTATGATGTCCAAATGCACCGGTTAAGTTTGTTAGTGAGCAAAATTCGCAGAGCTATTTCGGACTTATAGCCATCTGAAATTATGTATTCCAAATAACTCGAAGAATACTGATCTGGTCGAATTAAATATCGGTTGTTAATTGATAAATATGGACACGGAGACTTGTGCAAAATATCTTAAGGAAAGTATACAGGGTGTCCCAAGTTCGAGTGCCTATTAGAAGTTTCTGGAGAACTGGACATATTTGAAATCTGAAAACGGGATTATGATATTGCTTGAAATTCTCTACAGAGCTGAAATATTTTCGAAGCCCAAGCACTTCCGGTTATACAGGGCATGAAATTTGATGAAAAAAATTTGTTTTCAAGTGTTGGCTTCCTGGTATGATCAGGTAATCAATGTTGAATACATTTTATAAAACCATTGTATTCATTCGAATAGTTTACAAAATATCGAAAAAAAACCGGAAAAAAAGTTATACGCATACGTTTAGTCAGTATTATGGTCATTATTCTTATTTTAAACATTCTGAGCGTAAACCGTTTTTACAACATCGAAGAGGAAGAATGTGGAAAGGTCATGCACCTTTTGAATTCCAGATATGTCATCACAGGGTGTTTCAAATTTTTTGTCGAAAATTGTGATCAAAAATTGGCCATAACTTCTGTTTTTCAAATTTGAACCCTATTTTTTTATGATTGCGTCGGATTCTGCGGTGAAAAATAATTATAGTTTTGTTACATGATTATGCTCCTAAATTCAATAATTTCTGATTTTTTTAGAAGTATAATCATGTTAGATAACTATCGTTATTTTTCACCGCAGAATCCAACGCAATCAAAAAAATAGGGTTCTAATTTGAAAAACAGAAGTTATGGTCAATTTTTGATCACAATTTTCGACACGAAATTTGAAACACCCTGTGATGATATTTCTGGAATTCAAAAGATGCATGACCTTTCCACATTCTTCCTCTTCGATGTTGTAAAAACGGTTTACGCTCAGAATGTTTAAAATAAGAATAATGAACATAATACTGACTAAACATATGGGACTTTTTTTCCGGTTTTTTTTCGATATTTTGAAAACCATTAGAATGAATACAATAGTTTCAACAGAAATGTATTCAGCATTAAATACGTGATCATAACAGGAATGCAAAACTTGAACAAAATGTTTTTTCATCTAATTTATTTTCATTCCCTGTATAACCGGAAGTGCTTCGAAAATATTTTAGCTCTGTAGAGAATTTCAAGCAATATCATAATCCCAATTTTCAGATATCAAATATGTACAGTTCTCCAGAAACGTCTAATAGGCACTCAAACTTGGGACACCCTGTATGACCAGAAAATAAAAAAAAATATATTTACAAACATTATTTCTTTAAAACCTCATTTCATAGCCAAGTTCTAGATTTAATATCCATTGGATCTATATTGTTGGTGATGTTGGCGAAATATCGAAATATTATAACGATTCCAGTGTAGTACTTGTTCACTCTTTTACAAGTTGTCAACGGTTTCTTATTCTTGATGAGTATGGAAATAATTTTATGATACAGCTTGAATTTAAGGAATAGGAAATGTCATGTCTGTGGTCACATAATTTTTATATGAGAATAGCAATTTGTATTAAAGCGATTTTAATTCGATATTCAATACTCATCACGGGTCGAGACGAGTTAAATAAGGTACTTATGGACTTGAATCGTATTTTTATCCAGATATATTATATGGTACCCAAGATTCGAGGAATTGCAAAAATCGGAAATATTCTACGTAATATAAAACAACAACAAACAATGGAAAAGCATAAGTAACTTATATCCTTTAAGAATTATTACGAAAAGTTCTTAGGAATTAGCTTATGTTCTAATGTTGAATCAAATAGAAATCTTCTCCATTCATAGAAGATTCACGATTTCAATGATTTCATAGAATGTTCGTGATATTTTTTGACATATATCACAATTCAGATGTCGCGGGAATTTTGCAACAGCCTTCAAAACCTTTATTTACAGCCAAGTTCTAGAATTAAACTCGATCGGATTTATATTGTTGGAAGTATTGGGCAAATATTTTTTTCCTGGAAGCCAAGGCGAGTTCAGTACCTGGATGGGTGACTGTTCTCGCTATAAATTTGAACAAGTTCACCAAAACACTTAACCTCATAGCTTTTCCAGTTAGTTATTGCTTAGGTTAGTTAATATCGAATTGACCTAATAATTGTCTTTATTCTGATCTATGATTAAGAGCTGTCAAAGCTTTGTGAAACCCACCGTTAGTATTCAGCTCAACTATCGAATTGTAGTGTATATATCCACAATAAGGTTTGACAATCTTTTATATTATATAAAAGATCGTCAAACCAAAGGTTTTCACGGTTGATAGAAAATAATAAGTATTCTTTATTCTTAGGCAAGTTCGTAGCAATATTATATGTCATAATTCTCGAAAATGGTGTCTGAATAAAATCTCAGGGTAATATAGTTTGGAAGTAATATCAAATAAATAGGTATACCCCCTTTCACAACTTTATAAGGAAGTTTCGGTGTCTTCCCCAATCTTGTTCAGTTGTCAATAACAACCAAGGAAACTGCAAAATCTATTCATTTAGAAGAAAGTTTTTAAGTAAAAAACTAATAACCCCTTGTATCCAATTATAACAGGTTGGTATTATTTTTTAATCCAATTAAGTCAGTTGAGGCTAGGATAATAATTAAAAGTGTAAGAAAGACCGGATTGAATAGCTGTATATTCAGTCAGAAATTGAATTTCCATTGGAGATTTCAGTCAACAAATTCATAACTTACAGAAATTAACTTTAAATACCTAATAGGAAAAGAGAGTTTCCGCTCTACCCTCGGGATTATTTTCTCTTAATGTCATATCTAGGATAGACTATCGCACCTTAGGCAGTCCCATCTAACTACTGAAATGTTCATCCGAATTTTCTATGATTTTGGAAACATTGACTTATTTTTGTTTGTGAACATAGAAACTTTCCCCCGTGTATATTCCTTATTTGATTTGAGGTTATCAGTGTTAGATTCGTACAGAGTAAATATCTACTGTTCAGGATTTTATGTGTTCACGAGCAAAGTAAGTACTAACTATTTTATATGGAAATCAGGCAAAACACATTTTTTAGTTACATTTTCCCACATTCCGCTCAGGTAAAAACTTACAAGAAAAATTTAACAATATGCCAATACTATCCTGCATTGCACCATTCAACATAGAAAACTTTTACTGAAATCTATTGTAGAACAACAGGAAAACTTGATCATCTGATGCTTGAAATTCAATTAAATTGTTTGAGAAAACTTATTTACCAACTTAATGATCATAATGCAGCATTAAATAATATCCCACTAGTGAAACAATGAACTTCAAAGTAATTTCCATACAATATCCATCAATTGTTTCCACTATAAGATTATACTTAGTTTGGTCATCGCCCATTCTTGAAATATTATTAATGTTCTAAAAAAATAGGATAATGCGGACAATTATATTTAAATGGAAAAGTATAACGGGTAATTCCGGAAAAGGAGTAAAGAAAATAGTTCTGCTGGTACCTGCCGACACATGTTCCTGCTAGTTGGCTTCTTCAGGACAGGGCAACCAAGAAACCAAAAAATGGTGGAAAAATAACTGAAAACAGGTGGCACCACAACAGGAGCGAGCAACCAATCTGTGCCTTCAGCTCTAGGACCTCCAATTCGGAGGTAAACGATGGCATCGGCACGAATGAAGCATAAGCTACCTGTGCGATGCGACCTCAACCCGAGGACATGTACTAAAGAAAATAGGATAATCCAATTTCTATTTTCTTTAGTACATGTTCTCGGGTTGAGGTCGCATCGCACAGGTAGCTTATGCTTCCTTCGTGTCGATGCCATAGTTTACTTCCGAATTGGAGGTCCTAGAGCTGAAGGCACAAATTGGTTGCTCGTTCCTGTTGCGGTGCCACCTGTTTTCAGTTATCCTGTTTACTTTAGTACATGTCCTCGGGTTGAGGTCGCATCGCACAGGTAGCTTATGCTTCCTTCGTGCTGATGCCATAGTTTACTTCCGAATTGTAGGTCCTAGAGCTGAAGGTACAAATTGGTTGCTCGCTCCTGTTGTGGTGCCACCTGTTTTCAGTTATCCTGTTTTCTTCAGTACATGTCCTCGGGTTGAGGTCGCATCGCACAGGTATCTTATGTTTCCTTCGTGCCGATGCCATAGTTTACTTCCGAATTGTAGGTCCTAGAGCTGAAGGTACAAAATGGTTGCTCGCTCCTGTTGCGGTGTCACCTGTTTTCAGTTATCCTGTTTTCTTTAGTACATGTCCTCGGGTTGAGGTCGCATCGCACAGGTAGCTTATGCTTCCTTCGTGCTGATGCCATAGTTTACTTCCGAATTGTAGGTTCTAGAGCTGAAGGTACAAATTGGTTGCTCACTCCTGTTGCGGTGCCACCTGTTTTCAGTTATCCTGTTTTCTTCAGTACATGTCCTCGGGTTGAGGTCGCATCGCACAGGTAGCTTATGTTTCCTTCGTGCCGATGCCATAGTTTACTTCCGAATTGTAGGTCCTAGAGCTGAAGGTACAAAATGGTTGCTCGTTCCTGTTGCGGTGCCACCTATTTTCAGTTATCCTGTTTTCTTTAGTACATGTCCTCGGGTTGAGGTCGCATCGCACAGGTAGCATTGCTTCCTTCGTGCCGATGCCATAGTGTACTTCCGAATTGGAGGCACGAATTGGTTGCTCGCTCCTGTTGCGGTGCCATCTTTTTTCAGTTGTCCTGTTTTCTTTAGTACATGTCCTCGGGTTGAGGTCGCATCGCACAGGTAGCTTATGCTTCCTTTGGGCCGATGCCATAGTTTACTTCCGAATTGGAGGTCCTAGAGCTGAAGGCACAAATTGGTTGCTCGCTCCTGTTGTGGTGCCACCTGTTTTCAGTTATCCTGTTTTCTTTAGTACATGTCCTCAGGTTGAGGTCGCATCGCACAGGTAGCTTATGCTTCCTTCGTGCCGATGCCATAGTTTATTCCGAATTGTAGTTCCTAGAGCTGAAGGTACAAATTTGTTGCTCGCTCCTGTTGCGGTGCCACCTGTTTTCAGTTATCCTGTTTTCTTCACTACATGTCCTCGGTTTGAGGTCGCATCGCACAGGTAGTTTATGCTTCCTTCATGCCGATGCCATAGTTTACCTCCGAATTGGAGGTCCTAGAGCTGAAGGCACAAATTGGTTGCTCGTTCCTGTTGTGGTGCCACCTGTTTTCTGTTATCTTGGCCCCTTTTTGTTTCTTGTTTGACCTGTCCTGAAGAAGCCATCTAGTAGGAACACGTGTTGGCAGGTAACAGCAGAATTATTTTCTCTGCTCCTTTTGCGGAATTACCCGTTATGCTTTTCCATTTAACTACTAATGTTATTGAAAATTCCATATACAGGGTGAGTCTTTGACCACTGCATTAATTATAACCAAAGATTCCTCTCATCAAATGAAACACTTTTTTCATTTACCATTTTTCCAGATTCGGCTTAGGTAAAAAGTTACAAACGTTTAAAGATTTCACAATGTGCTAATACACTCCCGCATATAAATTATCTATGACATTGTTGGCGGACGAGAATAAGGCATGGTAACGTGGTTTACAGCTTGATTCGGGATTCCAACGCTCAGGGACGGATCCATAAAAGTAGTGAAATTTCTCTAGTTTTCCATTTCGAAACATTCAATGAAGAATATCTCGAAAACGGTGCGTTTAAGGAGAAATGATGAAGAATAATTTTAATGTTCTAAAACGATGGAATATTCTTGAAATGACTCAAGAAAAACTTTATATGCTTTCTTTATGCTAATTTCGTTTAGTTTTATGAATCCACGAGTTCATAACTAGAAAACCAGTAGAAGTAGAAAATAACTAGTATTTGGAAAATATGTATCATAGTTATAGGGAACTTTACGCCAACATTCATTGAATTCGAAAGAAGGATGTCAAAGCTACAAAATAAAAACTGATTTTTTTTCAAAATTTCAACTGTTAGTATCTTTTTACCAGTGCTGAATTTGGAAAAATGTTAAATGAAAAAAGTGTTTCATTTGATGAGTAGAATCTTTGGTTAAAATTAATGCAGTGGTCAAAGATTCGCCCTGTATAAGGTGGGTGGACCATGGAAGGCCATGCTCCTTTGAAGGCCAACTATAAAAAATTCATATTTATAGTCAGGTGATAACAAATTATTTCTGCTCACAATAAGCTTCAACAAACTCAAGGATACAGACGCGGCAGCGAGTCGCTCGCGTTGCTATTTTGTCCGCTTCGTAGACCTCGTTCGGCGACTTTCAAATTGTAATTCACGGGCTCACCTAAAGGTAAGTTTTTATGTGAATTACCCATTATTATTGTATTCTTTTTACTGTAAATTGTTATGTAAGAATTTTTTGTGGTACTAAAGAAAAAATATAATGATTCTGCTTCGATCAAAGTTGAAATATTGGCAGTGTTCCTATGAAAGCCGGTGGTTCTTTATAAGGCCAATAAAAAAATTTACGGCTGGCCTTGCTAGGGTACATGGGCCTTGCTAGGAACATTTACTAATGAAAATGTGAACTCATTTTTTACTTTGACGAACCGTTTGGTTCTTAAAGCAATGTTCAATGATTATAATTTTATCATTCATGAGGATTATTCAACTTTTTAACTTAGACTTTTTAGGGACATTTTGGCCTTACAAAGAACGGACCCGTAAGAAGGCCATTATAGGTAAAAAAAACTATTTATAATTACATTGTAAAACGCATTTAAAACTTATTTGTTATCGATGTAATACTCGTTACTATAATTTTTTTATAATTTCCATTAATATATCCTTAGTTATGAGATGGTGTTCAAGAAAGGTTCGTTGAGTTTTTTGAAGAAGATTATAAAGTGTTAGGCATTCAATTTTTTATTTAAATGAAAGAGCTTTTTCTGTGGTTTTAGTAAAAGTGGATATTTTGATTATTACAATTCTAGTTGTAAATTGAACGACTGATTTATAATATTGGCCTTGTTTGGAGCCTTGTTCCTTACAAGGCCGTTTAGAAGAGCTTTATAAAAGTTTAGTTCCAGAAATAGTGATTACATCTAGAATAAAAAAAAGTAATTTATATGATACACAATAAAACAAAGTGTTTATGAATGAGTCGTTTCATTTATTTATCTAGTAAATGAACAAATAAAAACTGTTTATTCGTTAGAGTGCCCTTCCATGGTCCACCCACTTTATGGATTAGTCCATTCAATCACAAAAAAAACTCAAATCGAATAGTTGAGAAGTGATTCCAATTGACAGAATAATCATAATAATTAGTGGGTAACGTTCAAAGAAACGACACAGAAACTTATGGGATCATAGACTTTTTGTATATGTTTCCGTTCGCCGTTTGCATATGGCAGTGTCAGACTGTGAACCAAAATTTGATATGTTAGTCAATCAAGGAGCATGGGTTTTCTATATCTTTTAAAAACAAGTAAGTGGAGCAACGTACAAATACATTGACTCAAAGCCATCCTAGGTCAGGAGCGGTTCAACCAACATAAGTCAAATGCTCAAATTTTTATCAGATTTCATAACATTCAACATTGAATATCTCAAAAACGAAGAGATTTAGAAGAAATAATGAGGAATAATTCAATTTCCTAAATAGATATAGTTTTATGAATCCGCGAGTCAATAACTAGAAAATCAGTGGAAGTAGGAAAAACTGTTAATCGGAGAATATGTGTCATAGTTATAGAAAACATCACACCAGAATTCAATTTTTGCCATTCCTTCCAGCTCGAATTTTATGCAGTCACAAAGCAACATTCTATTTAAATGGAACTGTCAACAGACAAAACTGGGAAACGGTAAAACAATAAGAATTACGGGAAAAAATTATTTAATTCGATCTATCAAACCCTTTTTCGCTATTCCTTCCAGCTCGAATTTTATGCAGTGACGAAGCAACATTTTATTTAAATGGAACTGTCAACAGACAAAACCCTCGCTATTGGTCAGATCACCATCCAAACTAATTGATGGAGGAACATACACACAATTTCCTGAAAAAGTGAATGTATGGAACTGCTAGAAACAGGGTTATAGGACCTATATATATTGAAGGACCGTTAACAGATCCAAAATATTTGGATATATTGCGGGATGACCCGATTCTGGCGTTGGTTATTCTCTTTCTAAACAATGCAGATCTAGATGTCCCAAATGAAACGCTATGGTTTCAATAGGATAGAGCTCCACCCCATTATTTTCAAGATGTACGTGATAACCTGAACGAAGTGTTCCCTATCAGATGGATCGGCTGGCGAGGTCTCTAGCTCTGACTCGGTTAGACTTTTTTTATGGGTTTATATCAAAAGCAAAGTTTACCTCAATTGGCCAAACAGCATCGAGGAGTGGAAATAGAGGATTCGGTACGAAATGGGAGCAATACAGCCTGCAACTATCCAAAATCTTTGTTTTGAGTTTCAAGGTCGTTTGGCGTACTGTCACGAAGTGAATGACCATCAGTTTGAACACTTATTTCGATTTTTGGGCGCATGTTCTAGGGGAACATCGTCCTATCATTTCGTCCAAATGTCTGTAATTTTCGAATTTCGAGCTGAAAATTGGCTAATAGACTAATTCGGACTCCCTGATCACGAATCCGGTGTCAGATTCTTGGGTGCCGTCCGGCCGGCCGGCCGGCCGGCCGGTTTCCCGGCCGTAAGCACGATAACAGGAGCACCGAAGGTCCTATCGACTTCAAACTTTCAGGGTAGGTTTCTGATCAAAATGCGACGGTTAAGTTTGTTAACGGGCAAAATCGGCCAGACGGTTTAGGAGTTATAGACATTTAAAATTTTGAGGTTATTTCCCTGATATTTCAGGAACTAAAGAAGATGTTGAATCAAAACTTGGTAGTCAGTTCGAGGATATAAACGCGCAACTTTTGGCAAAATTCTGTTATGATCGAAATGTTGGTAATTTTTAAAAAAATATTTCTTGTAATTTTTTCGAAAAAAAAATTTTTTTTTCGTGAACTATTCATCAGATTGCAACAAAAACTTGTACTAACGTCAATTGTAGTATTTTGCAACATTGTGCAAAATTTTGGCTCTATACGATTTCAAGTTCTGGAGATATAAGACAAAATGTGTCAAATTTCCTGGGTCTCTCTCAGTATTTTCATCGATTATTATATAATAATCAATAATATTAAGGTATTCAACATGATACTGCTTTTTTTCTTTACTGGTCAGTACGGGCCACAAGGAAGATGAACATGCGCCCAATAGCTCCTGTCCACAGGGCTTGAACCAATTTTTTGTTATGACACAATCATTATTTTTGCAATAAAAATGTGTTTCGGAAATACTCCATTTCAGAATTTTCACGATTTCAAATTTAAGAAATCAATATCTCAAGAATTATTGAGCTAAATGGTGTTGCATGTACAAGGCTGAATTCAGAATTTTATGATCTATCCATGTCGAGAAAAAAAGATTTGCGATTTAAAAAATTCTAACTGTTTGGTAACGGAAAAGGGCAAAACAGTAAGAATTGTGGAAAAAATACTTTCATTCGATCTATCAAACTATTTTTCACTATTCCTTAAAGAGGAGCAACTAAATACATTATTCCATACTTGACGCTCACTGTATGGTATATCAATAACATAACTATTAGTCTGGTCAAATCAGACCAAATAAAATTTGAAAGTTCCCCATCTTTCCCCTGTAAGGAAAAAATTTTATTAAAGGTCAAAGGTCAAAAAAATAAGTTTTTCACGATTTTCAGCAAAACGGTAAGATTTATCATAAAAATACCTCAGACAAAAATTGTAGATCATAAAATTATCTACAAAAAATGTATCCATATTTTTTTCTCTACGAGCCACCGTTTTTGAGATATAATGATTCAAAAAGTTGTAATCGTCATAATATGATAGTTCCAACCAGCCAACAAAAATTTCTTTCTAATACTCACAACAAGTCTCGGTTCATTTCAATGTTGAAAGAAAAATTTACTACGGGTAATATATTGGTAAGACAAGCTAATAATGATGCTGATGTATTGATAATTGAAACAGCAATTGAGCAATTCAATTTGACAAATACAACTATTGTTGTTGGTGAAGATATAGACTTACTCGTATTACTGACTGCTCGAACTCTAACTGAGAAAACTATTTTCTTCTTAAAACCAGGAAAAGCTCAACATCAATCGGAAATGTATTCATCAAAAAGTGTATCTACTTTTGCAAAGTGTTAAAATCATGTACTATTTTTACACGCAATAACTGGCTGTGATACGACATCTGCATTTTACAGGAGGGGTAAAATAACAGTTTTCAAACTATTTGAGAAACAAAATTTAATTGAATGTGCTGAAGTTTTTAAAAATAGTAATTCTACTCGACAAGAAATCATTACTAACGGCATTCGCTTTCTGCTTTCTATGTACGAAGCTCCTAAAAAAACTACCTGCTTTGATAAGTATAGATATGCATGTTTCGTTAAAAACACCAAAAGTATAAAACAAGTTCAATTAGCTTGTCTTCCTCCAACCTCAGTTGTAGCTCATCAACACCTTCTTAGGGTATATTACCAAGTTCAAGTGTGGCTTGGTTATCAGCTAGACCCTACATACTGCGGTTGGAAGTTGGTCAACAATTCACTAGAACCATTGCACACTTTACTTCCACCTGCGACGGAAAAACTGCTGAACTGGATTTTTTGCAACGGCAAAAAGGGATACAGTGCTAAATGTGGTTGCAAAAAAGTCGGTCTGTTCTGTTCTCTGGCATGTACACATTGTCAAGGCCGGTTGTGCTCTAATATTGAATCACCAACAGTAGAGGTTCCGTTTGATTCCAACGAGGCAACATGCGATACATCGCTATTAACACAGTTTACATGCACTCAGGATGAAGATGAAGAAGAACAAGAACAAGACGAACAAGAACAAGAAAATCAAAAAGAAGAACAAGACGAAGATTTTGAGAGTTACTACTCGGAAGATTAAATTTCACTACTTTTTTTTAACTTAAATTGCTTTTATCTTTTCAATCTCTGCTAATATCCATCATTTTTCAATAGTTTCAAATTAAACAGGATCAAAATTGACCCGTGGAATAGGCCTACTGGGGTAACCACTAAAAAAAAACGCGCTAAGTACACTACCTCATAGGTGGTGAGGAAACATGTGCATATTATGACGATTACAACTTTTTGAATCGTTATATCTCAGTGGCTCGTAGAGAAAAAATGGGTTCAAGCCCTGTGGACAGGAGCTTTCTGGCGCTCTAGTTCAAACAAACAAATTATATCTCCGAAAGTATTGGTTTCTCAGAGTTGGGAACTATATCAATGTATTAATATGATAGAACTGCATCATAAAGGAAATTCAATTTAAATAATAGTTTATTTATCAAGATTAAATGAGCAATCATGAGAATGAGAACTGCACCATGGAAGAAATCAAATTAAATCTGGCCAATTTTGCCCAATATCCAACTTAACCGAGATATTCATCTCCCTAAACTACTCTGAAAATTTCAACTACCTACCTCATTCCGTTCGAGAGTTATATCTATGCCTATGGATGAAAAGCAGTCTCACTACTCTCAGATCTCTCACTTCATGTTCCGTTCCGAAATGTAAGAATTTTCTGAGAAAACCTAATTTCGGAGCAAACAACTGAGATTTTTCTCACTTTACTCACAATTCTTCGATTGATTAGATAATGTTATGTCTCAGGAACATCATTTGACATTATGACAATTCATACATAGAATAATATAATTCTGTGACAACGTTGAAATACGATTTATTATTGAAATTTTGGAAAATCATATCTCCGAAAGTATTAGCTTGTTAGAGTTAAAAATGATATCATTGGATTCTTAGGGTAAAACAGCTTATTGAAAAAAATTTAATTTGGAATTTGTCTTGTAAAAAAAAATTTTTTTTTGTTACTACGAAACCATCTGTCCGATTTTGCCCAATAACGAACTTAGCCGAGATATTCATCTCTCAAACCTACTCTGAAAATTTCAACTGTCTAGCTCATTCCGTTCGAGAGTTATCGTGCCTATGGCCGGCCGGCCGGACAGAATGAATTTCAACCACGGATTCTTGATCAGTGAGTCGAACCAAATCGTTTAAGACCATTTTCATCGAAAAATTCGAATTACAGACATTTGGGCAAATTGATAAGCACTCAGTTCCGAGGAACTAGAGCGCTAAAAAGTATGAATAAATTTTTTGCAGATAATTTTATGATCTACAATTTTTGTCCGAGTTATTTTTATGATAAAACTTACCGTTTTGCTGAAAATCGCGAAAAACTCATTTTTTTGACCTTTGACCTTGAATAAATTTTTTCCTTACAGGGGAAAGACGGGGAACTTTCAAATTTTGTTTTTAATGATATTTTAAACAATCTTACTGATTTTCAGCTTGGTGGGAATTTATGTAACTTCGAATGTCTAAATTGACCGGACTATATGGTTTCAGTCACGCTTGTCCGAGATTAAAATGCTGTATTCGTTTTCATAGAAGCTACCTGAGAACAGCACACTCAATTTTTTTTTTAACATATATCATCGTTGGGACCCACATGCAAATTACAAGGTGCATTCCAGAGTTGGAAGAGTATTTATTCATTCAGCAACAAAGAAAGTGTTTAGTGCGTCTCAATAAATATCGTCTTGGCTTCACCCCAATAAATAAAAATGATGTCATAAATACCTATCTGACCACCATCTGAGGTGGGTCAGGTAAGTGTACACTGTGATAAAATGAATCATTATCAAACATAATATAAGGATTCAAAATGAAAATTATTTAGTGGAGCATACAGTCGATAATTCCTATATATACAGGCTGCCTTAAAATTCACGCCCGAGCGCTCAGCTATGAATTCTAAAATTAAAAATGAGAATTACCAAACACTCTGTATATATGTTAGATGAATTTTTGTTTCAATGAAAACCATGTATTGCTGTATTATTCTCTTCACATTATAATCGTTTTATTGTTATATTCATCCGGAGTCCGCTTCTGATTTCCTGTCGTCAAAAGCCAAGACGATATAAATTGGGGCAAACTATCTATACATCTATTGCGTTGGTGCAAACATGAATATCTAACATTTTTTGATATTTTTTGATCTTCTTAAAGTATTCGAAACTGTGTGTGAGCTTATCGAAGTTCAAAACCAAAACCTTAATGGAAAATAATAGAGAGAGGATTGAATATATCTGAAACACACATTTGGTTTCCGAAAGTTTTTTTACGCTTGGTTCGCACAAATTAACAGAACTCAACATACAAGACACATCAGGAGGAGTCAAAAACGCACCAAATCATGTTCAAAACCCAGAAACCACGCCAATATAAAGAATAGAGAAATGAGTCCAGTTTGCTTGGGATCGTACCTTGTATAATGGCCGAGTGAAACGATATAATATAAATTCTACAGGGTTTTCTTATTAAAGGCTTCATTTTGAATAGCCCGTTTTTCAGGCAGCTGTCATATTGACAGCTGTCATTCTTTGACAGATGACAACTGAAAACTATGGCATTAATAAGAAGAGAAAAATATCTGCTTTATCGAAACTGTTACCATTCACTGCAAACATAGTGAAAATTAATCTAAGATGGGGGTCATTTGGCAGATATTGTCTTTCATTAAAAATGATAAACTTCCTCTATTGAATGGAAAAAGAATTATTAAATTATTTTACACGAAAAAACATTTTGTCTATAAATGAAAATGAAGCCTATAAATGGAGAACCTTTTAGATGTAGGCAGATACTATTTCCTACGTTCTTTCTAAGTTTATTTTATGTTGAATTATTATAGGAATCGCGGTTAAAAGTAAATATGAGCAGACAGAAGTTTTCCCAGCACTTGATCTATCGGAGCTTTGGTAGCGTACGTAGGAAGTCATGGGCGTTGTCCTCGCAATTTTAAGATAATTATGGTCATAGGATTCGTAGCTCATTCGTGTGGGTAGTTCTTCGTATACCTGTTGAAATATGAAAAATTCTAAATATCATATTTATTTATATCAAATACTTCTATCAAGAAGTACTAAAAACTTTGATATTTCAAATGGAACAGCCTATATATTATTGCTTTTTTCGATCCGACGTAGCTTCCTGATTAATTCAGTATCAACCTGATCATCCCTATCTCTAGCGGTTTTCGAGTAATTTATTGATTTTTTGTGCAAAACATAGCTTCAATTCGACATTCATTACTTCGTTACTTAGAATCCTAGAAAGCTGAAATTTCAGGTAAGTATTAACAATATCCCAAGTATCACTTACAAATAATGACATACGACCCTAATTATACGGCCTGGTTCAAAAGCCGAGTCATTTCCAAGACATACTTAAACGACATAAAGTGCGTTTTTTCGATTGCAATTCAACGATATAACATGTTATATCGTTATATATATATATATATATATATTAGGGTGATTCAAAAAAAAAGAATATTTTTTTTTTCGTTTGGTACTCTGAAAAATAGGTTCCTAGACACCTCTAAAAAAGCCTCTCCAAGCATGAATTCTTAATTGTAACGGGAAGGTCCTCCTTCTTACAGTTTTCTATTTTTTCTTATTATCAGATAGAAAAATTTATATCTCGCTTCCAACTACTTGAAAAAATATCTTGTTCCTTAGATTTTGTAGGAAATTGAATGCTCTACAAAAAAGGTCTCCTACGATTTTTTCGTAAACCCAACCGTTTAAAAGATATTAACGGTTAAAGTTTGATTATTTTTGGGAAAATTTCTTATTTCTTATGAATTTTATAACTCAATGAAAAAAAATCATTATGAATGATGAAACTCATAGTTTTGTAGGAAATTTACTGCTCTTTAAAAATGGTCTCTTATGATTTTTCGATCAAGTTGAGCGTTTACGAGATATTCATCGTCAAACATCAATGCATATCAATTTTTCTAGTTTTCGATCAATAATTCGAAAAATTTCAATTTATTCTGTGAGTTTCAAGGAAATTTAGGAAAATTTGAGTTTCTATGAATAGAAATATGTTATGAACTATTTTTTTAATTAGTTTTTTTAGTCTTGGGCATGTTTGATTACATTAAAACAAAAAATTAGTGCATTTTTTTAAATATATAATTCAATTTAGTGTGTTTCACATGTGTTTCACTTTTTTATCGAAGAATTTATTTATTTAATTATCAACTGCCATATAATTTACAATATTTTCAACATAACGGTACACTTTTACTGTAAATAATTTCCTCTATTGCAGTTTGGGTATTTTTTTCGATATTAAATGGGTAGATACTGAAGATAGTTGAGAGTAAAAACATAGATGGCGTTAGTTTCAGAAGACAAACAGAAGAAGAAATGGAATTCAAAACAAAAATCCCCTCGAACGAAAATTTTATGTATATTTTGTGAAACACAATTTAAAAATACGCACTGAACAAATTTCATAATAATAAATGACAGCGCGATTAAGATTTTAAATTATTAAAGATAAAATTTTAAAAAAATATTATTAGAATAAAAACTTTCAAATGAATTTTTGAACAGAAAACATCTATAGGAGTTGCTTTTATAATAAAAACTCAAATTTGTCTAAATTTCCTTGAAACTCACAGAATAAATTGAAATTTTTCGAATTATTGATCAAAAACTAGAAAAATTGATATGCATTGATGTTTGACGATGAATATCTCGTAAACGCTCAACTTGATCGAAAAATCATAAGAGACCATTTTTATAGAGCAGTAAATTTCCTACAAAACTGTGAGTTTCATCATTCATAATGATTTTTTTTCATTGAGTTATAAAATTCATAAGAAATAAAAAATTTTTCCAAAAATAATCAAACTTTAACCGTTAATATCTTTTAAACGGTTGGGTTTACGAAAAAATCGTAGGAGACCTTTTTTGTAGAGCATTCAATTTCCTACAAAACCTAAGGAACAAGATATTTTTTCAAGTAGTTGGAAGCGAGATATAAATTTTTCTATCTGATAATAAGAAAAAATAGAAAACTGTAAGAAGGAGGACCTTCCCGTCACAATTAAGAACTCATGCTTGGAGAGGCTTTCTTAGAGATGTCTAGGAACCTATTTTTCAGAGTACCAAACGAAAAAAAAAAAATTCTTTTTTTTTGAATCACCCTAATATATATATATGAAGTTCATATGATAATAGCCTTTGATTTTCTATATTTAAATATTTTGGATAAGCTCGAAAGCTAGGCACATAATCAAGAGTTTTACTTTAACACTCCTTAATAAATAAAAATTAGTCGTTATACCCTTATCCAAAATATTTAAATATATTATTAGTTCTTGAGTTTTCTTGTGCTTCTTTCTTATATAAATTTTTGGGAAAGTTTTCTTGGGTATTGTAGCACGTTGTGTTTGACTAGTAAAACAATATTTACTTTTTCATAATATAATCCAACATATGTTTCGGCCTTGATTGGCCTTTTTCAAGGATGTATAATATAACAATCTAATTCTAATTTTTGACAAAATACAACTGTCAAAATTGAAAATAATGTCATGATTCAAAATATCAAATAATTTTATCACTTCAAGATAGCGATAGCTGTGTAAGTTGATAAAATTATGAAACTGGGATCTATATTTTCATTTTCTATCATTTTATTAAATTGAAATATATTTGTGCCAAGTTTTTGGTGTCAGTTTTATCGTTCATTGCTTCTTTCTCTTTTTTGATATGAATCATTTCTAATATATTTCGGGTTTTACAATTTTTTTCTCTATCTAAAATATGAAAACTTTCAAAATCCATTTTATGCCCTTCAATTTGTTCGTGTTTTTTAAGTGCTGTGGTATTTTTACAAAATTTATGGCCATTGATACGTTCTTTTATATATTGTGATGTTTGACCTATGTATACTTTAGGGCAGTTTATACAGTTAATTTGGTATATACAATTTGAAATTTTATTTTTTGGAATTTTAGATTTTAAATTTGAGTTTAAGAATTTCAAATTATTCACATTTTTATATGCTAAATTTATTCCATAATCTTTTAATGTTGTATTTAGTTTTTCCGATAGGCCTTGTATATATGGTAAAGATATGTATTTTAGAATTTTAGTTTCGCTTTTTTTAGTATTTTTTTTCTCTGTGTTGTATAGGCTGAAAATTTTGTTTTTGAAAATTTTGTTTATTATTTTTAGAGGATAGTTATTTTTTATCAGCATATTTTTTGCTTTATTTATTGTTTGTTTTCTGAATTCTGAACTTGTGAGTTTTAGAGCTCTGTCAGCGATTCCTGATATCACACTTTTCTTATGAATCATTGGGACTGTAGCTTCAAAATTTAAATATCGTCCGCTCCAGGTAGGTTTTGTATACCAAATTGTCTTTATTTTAGTGTTTGTTCGTATAAGTGTTAGATCCAAGAAATTGATTTTATTTTTTTTAGTTTTTAAATTGAAAATACGAGCATGAAAAACATAGTTCGATTGCTTTTATGAATTCTGTTTTTGGTAGGTCTGTATGTATTTTTATTTCATTCCATTTCTTAATAATTAAGTCTTTTGCTACGTCAAGTGGTAAATTTGTGTATAAGCTGACAACATCTAGTGAGAACAATTTTTCATTGTTTTTTAATGATACATTATCTATGAATTTTTTGAATTGCCATGAATCTTTTATATAAAATTTATTTTTTCCAAGTATTGGGGTTAAACAATTAGCTATGTATTTTGATAATTTATAAATAGGACTTTGGATACAACTAATGATTGGTCTAAGAGGTATTTCTTTTTTATGTAATTTTGGAAGTCCGTATATTTGGGGTGGATTTGCGTTATGTATTTTTAATTCATTGCAAAGTTTTTTAGGAAAAATATTTCTTTTTTCCCATGATTTTATTAGATCATTATTTTTATTTTGAATTATCTTTGTTGGATCTTGTTTTATTTTTTTATAAGTTGTTTCATCGTTTAGGATATCAAAAATTTTTTTATTATAGTCACATGTATTCATTATTACTGTTTTGTTAGATTTATCTGGTTTAAGAACTGTTATTTCAGGGTGTTTTTTGAGAAATGATTTTGTTTTCTTGATTCTGTTATTTAATTGTAATTGGCTCTTATTAAGTTTTGTATATCTTTTTTTGAAGTTAGTAATGTTATTTACTACTTTATTACGTATTTCTGTTTGAGTATCTTTGTCAAAATTGTCAATTCCTGTTTCTATATTTGCGATGATATGGTGTATGGGAAGATTCTTTTTTTCTATTGGGATACAGTATTTCGGTCCTAAATTCAAAACTTCTTCTATATTTTCAGGAATAGTTGTATCTGAAATGTTTACAAACCAGTCTTTTTCTTTATCTTTAACTTCAATTCTGTTTTTTAGTTTTTTGATTTTATTTATTTGTTTAGTTCGGATGTTGTTGAATATTTCTTCTATTTTTCGGTCTTGCTTTTCTAATGATGTATTCACCCATTCTTCAATATTTCTCTCCAGAATTTGATTTGTTGTATTAATTATGTTTTTTTCTAGATTTTTGATACTTTTTGAAGTATCATTTATGAGGAGGTTAATGGTTTTGAATTGAAATCTCTTGAAACTTTCGGTGAATTTCTTTTCATTTCTTTGGTCAGTTATTTTAATATGTTCAATATTTAAGTTGAGGAATGTTGGAATCAGTTCATAATGTTTGCATTGCAATAGAAATAATCTTCGGTTTTTTTGCTTGATTAATTTAGTTTTCAATTTCTCCAATTTCTTGATATTTTTTGATGTTTCATGATTGTTATATGTATTATTGATGTTTATACCTTCCATTTTCACCCGGAAGTAAAATGTATTATTAATTCTTGAGTTTTCTTGTGCTTCTTTCTTATATAAATGCTCGTATTTTCAATTTAAAAACGAATTTTATTGTCAAATAAATGGATGTGGCATGGGAGTTCCGATTTCTGCGGTAATAGCACAACTTATTATGGAAGATTTAGAAGAAACTATTATAAATAGATTAACATACAAAATACCATTTTTTAAACGTTTCGTAGATGATTGTCTCACAGCAGCACCTGAAGATAAAATATGTGAAATTATTAGCGATTTCAATAACTACCATCCAAAATTGAAATTCACCCATGAATTAGAAGAACAAAATAAAATCAATTTCTTGGATCTAACACTTATACGAACAAACACTAAAATAAAGACAATTTGGTATACAAAACCTACCTGGAGCGGACGATATTTAAATTTTGAAGCTACAGTCCCAATGATTCATAAGAAAAGTGTGATATCAGGAATCGCTGAAAGAGCTCTAAAACTCACAAGTCCAGAATTCAGAAAACAAACAATAAATAAAGCAAAAAATATGCTGATAAAAAATAACTATCCTCTAAAAATAATAAACAAAATTTTCAAAAACAAAATTTTCAGCCTATACAACACAGAGAAAAAAAATACTAAAAAAAGCGAAACTAAAATTCTAAAGTACATATCTTTACCATATATACAAGGCCTATCGGAAAAACTAAATACAACATTAAAAGATTATGGAATAAATTTAGCATATAAAAATGTGAATAATTTGAAATTCTTAAACTCAAATTTAAAATCAAAAATTCCAAAAAATAAAATTTCAAATTGTATATACCAAATTAACTGTATAAACTGCCCTAAAGTATACATAGGTCAAACATCACAATATATAAAAGAACGTATCAATGGCCATAAATTTTGTAAAAATACCATAGCACTTAAAAAACACGAACAAATTGAAGGGCATAAAATGGATTTTGAAAACTTTCATATTTTAGATAGAGAAAAAAATTGTTAACCCGAAATATATTAGAAATGATTCATATCAAAAAAGAGAAAGAAGCTATGAACGATAAAACTGACACCAAAAACTTGGCACAAATATATTTCAATTTAATAAAATGATAGAAAATGAAAATATAGATCCCAGTTTCATAATTTTATCAACTTACACAGCTATCGCTATCTTGAAGTGATAAAATTATTTGATATTTTGAATCATGACATTATTTTCAATTTTGACAGTTGTAATTTGTCAAAAATTAGAATTAGATTGTTATATTATACATCCTTGAAAAAGGCCAATCAAGGCCGAAACATATGTTGGATTATATTATGAAAAAGTAAATATTGTTTTACTAGTCAAACACAACGTGCTACAATACCCAAGAAAACTTTCCAAAAATTTATTTAAATATATATATATATATATATATATTCTTGTGAAAGTTTTCTTGGGTATTGTAGCACGTTGTGTTTGACTAGTAAAAGAATATTTACTTTTTCATTTTATATAATTTCCAACATATGTTTCGGCCTTGATTGGCCTTTTTCAAGGATGTATAATATAACAATTCTAATACTAATGTTTGACAAATTACAACTGTCAAAATTGAAAATAATGTCATGATTCAAATATCAAACAATTTTATCACTTCAAGACAGCGATAGCTGTGTAAGTTGATAAAATTAAGAAATTGGGATCTATATTTTCATTTTCTATCATTTTATTAAATTGAAATATATTTGTGCCAAGTTTTTGGTGTCAGTTTTATCGTTCATAGCTTCTTTCTCTTTTTTGATATGAATCATTTCTAATATATTTCGGGTTTTACAATTTTTTTCTCTATCTAAAATATGAAAGTTTTCAAAATCTATTTTATGCCCTTCAATTTGTTCGTGTTTTTTAAGTGCTGTGGTATTTTTACAAAATTTATGGCCATTGATACGTTCTTTTATATATTGTGATGTTTGACCTATATATACTTTAGGGCAGTTTATACAGTTAATTTGGTATATACAATTTGAAATTTTATTTTTTGGAATTTTTGATTTTAAATTTGAGTTTAAGAATTTCAAATTATTCACATTTTTATATGCCAAATTTATTCCATAATCTTTTAATGTTGTATTTAGTTTTTCCGATAGGCCTTGTATATATTATATTATGGTAAAGATATGTATTTTAGAATTTTAGTTTCGCTTTTTTTAGTATTTTTTTTCTCTGTGTTGTATAGGCTGAAAATTTTGTTTTTGAAAATTTTGTTTATTATTTTTAGAGGATAGTTATTTTTTATCAGCATATTTTTTGCTTTATTTATTGTTTGTTTTCTGAATTCTGGACTTGTGAGTTTTAGAGCTCTGTCAGCGATTCCAGATATCACACTTTTCTTATGAATCATTGGGACTGTAGCATCAAAATTTAAATATCGTCCGCTCCAGGTAGGTTTTGTATACCAAATTGTCTTTATTTTATTGTTTGTTCTTATAAGTGTTAGATCCAAGAAATTGATTTTATTTTGTTCTTCTAATTCATGGGTGAATTTTAATTTTGGATGGTAGTTATTGAAATCGCTAATAATTTCACATATTTTATCTTCAGGTGCTGCTGTGAGACAATCATCTACGAAACGTTTAAAAAATGGTATTTTGTATGTTAATCTATTTATAACAGTTTCTTCTAAATCTTCCATAATAAGTTGTGCTATTACCGCAGAAATTGGAACTCCCATGCCACATCCATTTATTTGACAATAAAATTCGTTTTTGAATTGAAAATACGAGCATGACGATATTTAAATTTTGATGCTACAGTCCCAATGATTCATAAGAAAAGTGTGATATCTGGAATCGCTGACAGAGCTCTAAAACTCACAAGTCCAGAATTCAGAAAACAAACAATAAATAAAGCAAAAAATATGCTGATAAAAAATAACTATCCTCTAAAAATAATAAACAAAATTTTCAAAAACAAAATTTTCAGCCTATACAACACAGAGAAAAAAAATACTAAAAAAAGCGAAACTAAAATTCTAAAATACATATCTTTACCATATATACAAGGCCTATCGGAAAAACTAAATACAACATTAAAAGATTATGGAATAAATTTGGCATATAAAAATGTGAATAATTTGAAATTCTTAAACTCAAATTTTAAATCAAAAATTCCAAAAAATAAAATTTCAAATTGTATATACCAAATTAACTGTATAAACTGCCCTAAAGTATATATAGGTCAAACATCACAATATATAAAAGAACGTATCAATGGCCATAAATTTTGTAAAAATACCACAGCACTTAAAAAACACGAACAAATTGAAGGGCATAAAATAGATTTTGAAAACTTTCATATTTTAGATAGAGAAAAAAATTGTAAAACCCGAAATATATTAGAAATGATTCATATCAAAAAAGAGAAAGAAGCTATGAACGATAAAACTGACACCAAAAACTTGGCACAAATATATTTCAATTTAATAAAATGATAGAAAATGAAAATATAGATCCCAATTTCTTAATTTTATCAACTTACACAGCTATCGCTGTCTTGAAGTGATAAAATTATTTGATATTTGAATCATGACATTATTTTCAATTTTGACAGTTGTAATTTGTCAAACATTAGTATTAGAATTGTTATATTATACATCCTTGAAAAAGGCCAATCAAGGCCGAAACATATGTTGGAAATTATATAAAATGAAAAAGTAAATATTCTTTTACTAGTCAAACACAACGTGCTACAATACCCAAGAAAACTTTCACAAGAATTCATACAAGAAAGAAGCACAAGAAATCTCAAGATTTAATAATATATATATATATATATATATATTTGAAACAATTATAAAACAATTATAAAACTAGGTAAAATTACTGTTCATATATATATATATATATATATATATATATATATATATACTATACCTAAGTTGTAAGGTTTTCGAATTAAATGCAATGTAAATCATGATATTTAGCAATTGTAATCGATTGTAAAGTATTGTTGAATTTATTAACGGAGATTTTATTGAAAAATCATTCAAATAGCAGATTATAATTATACAAATGAAGTTTTGATGACATTGTTAATTCTTCACGGTTAATGCGATAAAATTGTAGCAAGATCATGCAGAATGTTGTGGTTAGCCCTAAATCTTATTCTGCACTTCTGGTGCCAGCATGGGGATTTGCGTTAAAATAAGTTAATCCATTTAAAATGTTATTTTCTTTTGAAGTTATAACCTTCGGTATTGTTCGTCCCACTTGAAATTTTGATTATTCTGCAATCGTACAAATTTTCTCTTGTTCTTGCTACAATTTGATAGCATTGGCCGTGAAGAATGAACAATTTCATCAAAACTTCGTTTGTATAAATATTGCCTTCTATTTGAATAGTTTTTCAATAAAATCTCCGTTTATTAATTCAATAATACTTTACAATCGATGCCGATTGTCGAAGTATGGTAATTTATATGTTCTATGATATTTCAGGGATACCTAATACAGAATGTACCATTATATTCCCATTGGCATACAAACTTGCTTTTAATTCGAAAACCTTACAATATATATATATATATTCTTTTGACTGAGAGTTTTATATGTTAGCAGAGGTTGGTGTAACGGGGTACCATACAATTCTGCGTATGATACAAGAGCTTAGGGAAAAACCTCAGCAAAAAACCCTGTCTCCCCGTAAGTGTTGTGATTTGTAACTATTGTTCACAAAATTTGCTGAAATTTAGAAATATTGATAGGCATTTATTTCTTCAATATCGACTCCTTCGTCAAAAAACGGAGAGGTTTCTCCAAGGTACCCAAAAACTCAACCTGAAAAATGAAAAGACAAGAGGAGAAGAACGAACAAACTAAAAATAATACATAACCTTTCAAAAGTCTCCTCTCACAAATATACTCTTCTGTTGGCGTTTGATTGATTCTCTTCCAATACACTGGAGACGTATTTCAGTAAAAGTAAATGATACACGGAATATTGGTAATCCATAACCGAAATTTAAGCTCTCTAGGATTCCAAGTACCGAAGTAATGAATGTGTAATTGAAACTATATTTTCCTCAAAAAAAGAAGTAAATCAATCAATTACTTGAAAACTGCTAGAGATATGTATGAGGAAGTTATACAGAAATGATTAGGAGGCTACGGCGAATCGAAGAAAGCATTAATATACAATATGTTCCATTTGAAATGTCAAAATTGTTCGTACTCTTCGACATAAGCGGCAATACCGCACCGCTGAAAATATTCTAGACCGATAGAGCATTGGTTCCTACCAAAGAAACCAAATTTTCAATAAAATCGTACGTCCCGTTCTCCGTGAAATTCCAGGATACCATCGCCATCACCCTGTTTTTCAGAATGAAAATCTTGAAAATTTCAGGGGGGTTGAAATTCTTTTCTGTCACTGAAAAATGAGTCCTTATGAATTTTTTTTAAATTAATTAATCAATTTTATTCTATATTTCTTTTTTAATTAATTCATTAATCCCCTTATGAAACGATCAACCAAATTCGAAATGAAAAAATTCATTCGTCCACTGTACGTCCTCTTAAACAATTGTAAATATCATGAAAATTAGTCAACAACTAATTACCTATTGTCCATGGAAGATCCTCCAGGATTTTTATCGACAACATTCAAATTTACATTTCGGACTAATACTAATACTCACTGTACCTTTGCCTGAGGTAATATATATTTTTCCTATTTCTCGAGGATTTTTCTAATTTCTGAAGTTTGGTTTATTGGAAGGAATATATAAAATTTTCAATACTACTACTAAAATCAAAATGATGGTTTTTTAAATGGGCTTATAGTCATATTCAGTATTTTTAATATAATACAAAACTAAGAGAAGATATTTTAATTCCATTACCGAAGAAGAAAACATCATGCAAATATCTTAAAAGTTGAAGAATGAAGAAAACTAATAAACAATTAAAAAGTTCTAGAGTCATATTTTTTCGTATACAGGCCATATTTCGCAAAATCTAGGTATTGATTTTACTATTATTTGACTGATGATCCACACTGCAATGATGTTTTCTACTTCGCAAAAGTTTATGAGGTTAATTCTTTCAAATTTCGCAATGAACTGAATGATATGTCATACCTACCCAAATTTCAATGTCCTCTTGGTTTGCCACAGAGCTATCTTTTCATTTATTTTGATACTGGGAATTACATTACTTAATTTTATAACCGTTAATATCTAATGATTTATTTCGTCATCTTGATGAAATAGTTATGAATTTTGAAATAATAATCTATGTAATGAAATTCACACATACTTTCTGATTGAAAAAATTGTCATAATTCTCACTCTCTATCTTGGGTTGAATATTCGACAAAATGAGGCAATTGTCTTTTGGAATAACATTTTATACTACTATTTCATAAAATTTTTTCAATTGTCGATCCACAAGTGAAATTGATATTTTCCAGATAATGAGAATATAACCTGTACACGGATGATGACTCTGATTTGTTAGTTCTATGAACACATGAATTCTTGAATAGAAAAGAATGAAAGGTGAAAAAAGGCTCCAATAATAAACATAATGTGTATATTTATAAACACAAACAATACAAAGACTCACTGGCCACCTACATTAAGACAAACAGAATAGGTTATGGCACACAATCAAACAGCAGAAACAGTGCGTTATGTTACAAAGTGCTATTATATACAACAAAGATTCACTCTGAACCACATACAGTAAACATATTTAAATAAAACAACATCATATATACATAAGTACCTAAACAAAATTAGACTAAAATATCCTATAAACATTTTTGATACTGTTCGTATAGCTAATTGAGGAATTGTCAATTTTATTGTAAACCCGAGTCAATATTTGCCCGGAATGGTGTGTTGCTTATTTTTTCGTTCAACTTTTTGAGCCCTACGACGGGGGTATCAGCGATAGTTCGCGCCATTGCTACTTGAATAGGCGCTATTCGAATCGTTTGATCCAAATTTTTCGGAGTGACTTCTACAACTTTTGCCTTCATGGTTACATCCTCATCGTTCTGAAGAACTTCGACCACCATTGGTGTATCGGCTAGTGTATCATCACCCAAGCTTCTGCCGTCAACAGGTTTGATTATTCGTATATTTACAAATCGCGAAAACTCAGTATCCAACAATTCATTTTCTGCTATAGTGGTAGGACCGTTTTCTTCAGACGTTCTACCCTTTTCTGTGGTTGAGAACAAAGCTTCCAATGCTATTGTAGATACTTCAGGTGTCAAAATTGGCTTTGGAGTAATAACTTTAATATGTGAAATACCATCAATTATTTCAGGACGCGCAACGTCGTTTTTCTGGTTATTATTGGGAATATTGTTAACGTTAACATCGAATTTCCTTTCTTTTCGATATTCCGACTTTGCCTCATTTTTCTTCTCTAGTTCAATTATATCATGAACCACCGCTAATCTTTGACTCGTTTGGTCCAAAGGAAACTCAGCTATTTTTGTTCCATTTGCATCGACTACCTTGATAGACGTCACTCTGTTGATTGCTCCAATTTTGTCGAAAATACTTTTAGCTTCACCATGCAGTATGCTATTACTGTCATTTCCATTCTTTATATGCACTTCTATTATTCTATTAATTTCTATGATCGGTTCAATTCTTCCTCCCATGTTTATGTGAGTGTCATTCTTTGATATTATGTTAGTTTGGTTTTCATTGGCCTCAGGTTCTGCGAAAACGTGATAAAGGGTCGTGTAATGCTCAGTGGTTTGTTCGTCTTTAATTTCAACGGAAGAACTTACAGGTATGTTCATTTTACGCTTCTTGGAGAACAGAGATTTATTTCTCAATCTTTGTTTCTCGGCCAAATCGGATATTGGCGTTGAAGAAGAAACTTGGGCCTCAGGTTCTGGCTGATAAATCTCTGTAGTCGAAGATTCACTGAATAAATTCGTCAGTCTTGACTTATAAGACGGTGATGTTTCCTTAGGTATGGTCTCTTCTACCTCAGGTTGGCCTTCAATCGGTGAGTCTTCAGGGTTTTTGGGGAAGTAGTTAGATTTCTGAATAGTTGGCCGGGCGGTGGTTGGGTCTTCTTCGAAAGATGAAGCCGTTGTTGAAGATCTTTCATATTTAGAGAAAGGATATCTTCTTCTAGGTTTCTCCTGAGCTCTCTGAGAAAAGGATGATTCAGTTGTAAGTTTTTGCCTGAAGGAAGGTTTTTTTCTGGAGAAGAATTTCGGAGTTCTCTCAGATGTTTTTATTTCTTGTGGTGTTTCAGTGGTCGATGTTGTTCTTCGTATTTGATATGTTGGTCTCAGTCTCAAGGTACGCAAGGTACTCTTTCTTATATATTCAGTTGTAGTTGTAGATACTGTCGTTACTTCAGAACTAGTGAAAATCGGAGTTGTTATTTCAGCCTCATTGCTTGAATTCGTAGTATCGTCTTCAGTTGGTGGGTCGGTTGTAGAATATGTGTTTTCTGTTGTAGTATCAACATCAGCAGTGTTAACTGTATTATATGCCTTGGCATCATCAATGGACAGTTCTGTAAAGGACGGTGTCGTATTAGTAAACGGTGTTGTTTCGGTAGAATCAGACGAGGTCTGATTTGGTGTCACATTTATTCCAATTGGTGAGTCAGTAACTTGAATTTGAGATGTATCTGAACTCTTTCCTCCAGTTTCATCTGATTCATCAGTAGGCAGAGAAGTTGTCTCTTCGAGGGGTTGAGATGAAGATGTATCTTCACCTGAGTCATCAACCAGAGAAGAAATATGAGCGGTATAAAATGTATCAAGTTCTTCATTCTGTAGATTTTGGTAAGCCTCGCTAAAATCAGTTGTTGTTATTGTAGGTGTAGTAGATCTTACTATGTCTACATACCGCAACGATCCCCTGGAAGTCCCTTCAGGAATGTCGTACTCTGTGGTCCTTGAAAACGCTGTTGATTTAGTTTTGTCATCTTTTATTTCACCGAATCTATTGAGAATATCTGATGTTTGATCTGACTCATATTTTGCTGTTGTTGATTTGGGTTTAAAACTTGGACTCTTTGAGATCTTACTGCCATCTCTGTTGAAGAACTGACGTCTTTTCTCGACGAACTGTGGTGTTTGAGTTTTCTTGACGAAATTATCTTCTGTTTCGTCTAATTCCAATTGGGTAGGATCGTTCTTCAGGATAATAGATTTAGAACTAGGCCGAAGACGGCGAACTATTTTTCTACTACCTCTTCCAGCTTCGTTGTTTTTGATATCTCGAACATTATCATAAACACGAATCGTTGTTGATTCTCTTTGGAAACCATGTTCAGTAGGTCGAAGTCTACGGATGATCTTCCTAGTTCTAGAAGGACTAGATTCAGTAGTTGAAGTAGTGGTGGTGACTACGTTATCATACTTCGTTCCGTAATGGGTTTTGTCAAACACTATATCAGCTTTTTTGAATTTTCGGAAACCAATATCGTAAATGGCATTATCGTTATTGATATTACTATTTTCACGAATGTTTGTGGCAGAAAGTTTTATATTCTCGTCTTCTTCGATTGATTCATCCGAATTATTTCCTTCATTTGAGTCACTGTCGGAAACTAAGACATTGGATCTCGATGATGATCTTTCTGAAGTAGTAAAGCCATCGATATCCAAAGAAGCATAAGATAGAGGTCTACCACGATGCGTTGTAATAGTTGCTGTACTTGGAGATAATGTGGATGTTCTAAGACGTCTCAGAACTTTCCTTGTTCTCTTAGGGTGCTTCCTTATGGTTTCGGTAGTGGAAGAAACAATTTCATTTTGGTTTTGTCTAGTGTGTTGTATGTCATCTGAACCAGACTTTAACTGATCGATCAAATCATTGTTGATATCAGTAGTGCTTTTTTCAGTTGAGGATATTCTGGGTCGCTCAAACAACCTCCTTTTGGTTGGTGATACTTTTTCAGGATACTCAGTAACATCTGAGTTTCGAGTTGAGCCAGCAGAAAATTTATTGGATCTAGTTCTATCGAACGTCCGTCTGGTGGTCGAGATATCATCCTCAGATGACTCAGTTGTCGTCCGTATTCTTGATCTTCTGATTCCATTTTCCCCATTACTCTTTTGGAAGGTTATATCAGCTGCAGTAAGGGACGAAAGGTCGTCTAAACTCAATGGGCGATATTTTCTCTGTACTTCATCTTGTTCATTATCACTCAATGTTTTCTGGGTTGAGCTTGTAAAGAGTGGTCGTGTCCTTTGTCTGAAAGCTGGTTTGGAAGATGCAGTCAAATTTTCGATTTCAATTGTATCAGGTCTCGTGAATCTGACCTTGGATCTCAACGGACGTTTCGTGACGTCTGTGTTTTCACTACTATTCCCTAACTCAACACTATTATCGCTGACACCCTCGACTCTGTTGTTATCTATATTTCTGTTAGCGTACGACTTAAAACGGAAACGAGATCTTACGTTTGTGTCACTCACCTTGGAAGGACTTACTGTTGAACGGATATTTGTTCGTAGAGGTTTATATGTTGTTGATATTGTGGATTTTTGTTCGGCCGAGAATGGTCTAGGTTCATTCAACACGGGAGATTTTGTTGTTTCTGGCTTCTGTTCTTCGGTGCTGGTTTTGAGTGAAGAAGTCTCCGGCAAAATCGAAGAACTTGCTTTTGAGGTTGGGTCCTCCGTCTGTCTCGTAGAATGAGAGGTTGACTCTGTTGATCTAGACGGAATTGTGCTTCGAATTTCTGGGGATTCTGTTGCCACATCATTTTCCGTTGGCGATGGTTGGCTAGTTGTGGTTGGCTCGGATGATGTAGTGAGCTGCGTTGTAGTTGTGGTTTGACGGTTGAGTGTTTGATATCTAGAATTGTATTATTCAATGAATTCGAGCTTCTATGAAATGTTTTTGAGGAAATTACCTTAATGATGGACGTTCGGTATTTGGAAATTCAGAAACTCGATTCCTATGGAAAATTAAATATTATATGGATAAGAAATTCTTAAAAAGCAATCTGTAAGTTAAGAGCTTTTGCGCGTATGTTCTATTGTATATTCACGCCACGCACCCTCACGAAATACTGCATAAAGTTGGGGATGAATAAAGGAAGCCTTTGTGAGGAATTTTGGCAAAATCTGACAAGAAGTTTCTGAAATATAAAATTTTCGAAGAATATTTTTTTCGGAAAAAAATTGTATTTTTTTTGCAGTTATCAGATCCTCGTAAATTTCGAAAAAAATTGTGGTTCAATTCGATTAATTTTGTATTTTTTGGGTTATTGTGAAAAATAACAAAAAATCTACAGATGTGTGTATAACCTCAAATTCAGTGAGGCGAACGTAATTGCTTGAGACCATTTTTGGAAAATTATTCAAAAACTACAAACACTTCTCTAGAATATGCGCGCAAAAACTTCTCAAGACCAATACACATGTCGACATAAAATTCGCAAATGTTCCTAAATTGTTTTTACTACAATTATTTACGATCAACAGGATATTTCATTTAACGTTCCGATATTCTATTTATATTATTGAATAATACATATTCACCTTGAAGTTGAAGTTGCTTCTTTTTCTTCTTCTATAGGTGATTCAGTAGTCGTTGATCTTCTGATGGCTACATATCTGAAATTTATATATAATCAATTAGTGCATGTTACAAAATTATATAGGTCGATTGGTACTGTAGGTCACTCTTTTTATGGTCAGATTATCAAATGTATTGAGGCAGCCGAGTGTCCTGTTGGGATCTTCTGCGATCTCAGCAGGGCATTCGAATGTTTCCATCACTATATTCTGCCATCAAAGCCATATGACTCTGGAATAAGAAGACAGCCCTTGAACTGGATATATTCTTTCGAAAAGTATAGGAAACGATTTGTTCAGGTGGAGCATATTAACTTGACTGAAATAGGAAATATAATTCAGGATATTCTTTTATAGAATATGGTGTGCCACAAGGCTCAGTGCTGGGTCCTTGTCTTTTCTTGTTATATGTGAATGACCTTGATAATTACTGAGCGATCAGTTTTCCGCAATGTATGCGGATGATTTATCTTCAATCCTTTCCAAATCATCATCAGCAAACAATAGTACCGACATTGCAGATGTTTTGGAGAGAACATGTAAGTGGCTCAATGAACATCAGCTGTTTTTTCTTTAATATGGGGAAAACTCAACTACTAACATTTCATAATCGACAGAAAGTATGTACACCCTTAAATATATCGGAAAAAACTGTAATATTAGGAAAACTGTGGTTGATCCAACTTCTACTTGGAAACCCCATTGTGAAACATTAATATCCAAGCTGAATTCGACGCATTTTCTGTTCCAGAATGTTAATGTTCTAGCCAAAAATTAGCTAAAAACTTATACTCTGCATCCCGCATAAGATCTGGTATTTGTCTATGCAGTAATTCCACCCTAGCAGGGGATGCTTTCATTTCCCAGAAACGCATTATTCGATATATGGCTGGTGTGGGGTGTGCACGTTCCTGCAGGAACACAAATTCTGGCGCTGACCCTGTTATTTATTCTGGAAATGTTTTTGAACATGTTTAGGAGCAGATACAAATTCAAGTTAAATAACGATATTCACTCAATGAATACTAGAAAAAATAAGAATTTCAATGGCCCATTTGTAATAACTTGTCTGCTACAATTCACCAGACTATGTGCGGTTGGCTCAGTGGTAGAGTAATTGACTTGGGAGCGGAAGCCCCAAGTTCAATTCCGAGGCTAGGAAATAAATTTTCTAGTCACGGTAATCGCCACCATTCGCTGTTGTGTCAAAAATTAACAGTGCTGTGTCTAAGGTGGCGTAAGGACACAGTAACAAAGCCTACACAGAACACAACTGGTTCTCCTAACTCGGTCAAGCTCTTAGAGCTTATGAGGGGTCTCCTTGTGGAAGACCCAGGAGGATCAGTATAATAATAATAATAATAATAATAATAATAATAATAATAATAATATGGGATTGCGTATTTTCAATAGTTTCCCCAGTGAAATTAAAAATATCGATACCTTGACTTAGTTCTAGAAGAGTCTTAAGGAGTTTTAAATAGGTAGATGTTACTACTCTTTGTCTGAGTATTTTTCGCAATGATTTTTTATCGTATTTCTTCCACATCACCTGTTGTGTATTCATAAGTATGTTGTGTCTCTTCAAACAAAATTTTTTTTATTGTTACTGATTATTGCTTTATCACTAATAATGTAATCATTTGGCAAAATAAATTAAATCTATCTATATATCTATTGATATTTCAGTTGGTTCAAAAATTAACAGGGCTGTACAATAGGTAGCACAGGTAAGAAAGCCTACCGGGCGCTATCGTTTTACTCAAATATCTGTTATTAACAATTCTAAGCCGAGGATGATCTCACCGTTTCCATTCGAGAGTCCATAGTCAAATTCGATTGCGTCAGTCTGTCCGTGAACATGATCACTGTTAAATTTTTATTTTTCCATTATTGAAATTGGAATTCAGGTGCAGAAAAACCATTTCAAGGTTCATCACAAATTTTCATGACAACGATAAGATCTAGAATTTCAGCTTTATAGCTACTTTAGGTGAAAATATATGACATTTTTTGTGAATCGAAATCAGCACTTGACTTGAGTTAATTTTTACAGTCGTCTTTATGACGTTTCAATGTTGTAACAACAATTTGCTTGTTACGGACATTGATCATTTTCAAGAAAATAATTGAAACTTGGTACGAGATTATAGTATCAACCACAGTTCATCCTCCAAGTTCTCGTTCTGATTAATTTCAATAAATAAAAATTAGGGGCAGAAATTGAACACAAAATTCGTAAAAAGCACTGACGTGAAGTTAGGAGCTTTAGCGTGCATTTTCTATTGTCAATTTTGCCTTCAAGAATTTCTGCCTGAAGTTGAGTATGAATAAAGGAGGAATTAACAAGTAAAAAAATGCATCAACTAAATTCAAATTATAAAATTAAATAATTTCAAATTTCCAGAGTCGATCGTGCCAAAAACCGTTATTCTATTGTAAAATGACTGCTTGAATGTTTGTGCGGAATTTCAGTGCAATCTGACAGATTGTTTCTGAATTATAATATTTAAAAAAAAAAAAAAAAAAAATTTTTTTTAAATGAAATTTTTTTTTCTAGTTATAACATAACTTATTTATGGGTCGGCATTCTAATTAACAAGTTTCAATTTGATCGAATATGTATTTTCTGAGTTATTAAGGGAACAACAACAAAATTACAGATGGGTATAACTGCAAACCCGTTCGGCCGAATATGCTCATTAATAAACTTAACCTTCGCATTTGGAGACGCACCTTACCCTGAAAATTACAAGTGGCCATCTCTTTCCGTTTGAAAGTTAACGTGGCAACGGTCGGATAAAATCGAATTTGACCTCGAATTCTTCAACAGTGAGCAATACATTCAAAAATTATAGATATTTCGGCAAAAGTGTAGCATACTGTTCCCTAGAATATGCACACAAGAACGTCTAAAGACCAATACACAGGTCGTCCTAAAATATGCTAATTGTAGAATGCATATTCACCTCGAAGTTGTAGTTCCTTCCTTTTCTTCTTCTATAGGTGATTCAGCAGTCGTTGATCTTCTGATGGCTACATATCTGAAATTTATATATGCTCAATTAGCCTATATTAAAACGTTATATTTATATTCCAGTTGGTTCAAAAATTGACAGTGATATACCATAATGTAGCATAAGGACACAGTAACAAAACCGTCACAGAGGACAACTGATTCTTTTGACTCGTTCTTTAGATCTCCAGGAGTTTTATTATAATCATATACATTGATCAGGATATAAATTTGGATATAAAGTTGGAACGACATCTTTTTGAAGTAGTGCTAAATATTTATCGCCAATCGAATTGCCTTCAATGAAAAAGGGGCTTATGATATGCTTTTGGTTTCGAACATTTCATGCCCAATTATTAACCTTTTGAGGGAATTGAGTGAGTTTCCTATCTCATCCGGTAGAATTAGTAGCGGCAATTTTGACGATTAGCACGGCCGTTGAGAGAAAAAGTCACTCATCGAAAACAAAATGTCTACTAATTGAACAATATTGTTATCCAACATGTCCATCATTTGTTCACGGAAATAAGTACTCTTATCAAAATCGTTAAGTCTTCCAAGAGCTCCTGGGTAGGCATCATTTTATAGGGATGCATTTTATTTTGTTTTAATATGTTTAGAATCGATGTATGGCTGACTTTTAATGTTGTGGAGGTTTCTCTACTCGATTTATGTGGATTTCCTTCAAAGTCAAGCATCACATCTAATTTCACATCCTCATACAGCATTAAATATGCCTAAACATGCCCAAACTCGCGAGACTGCTCCTATATTTTACTTATCGTCCCTTGTATTATAGGCGGCAAATTCGGAAATTTTCCTTGAAACAAGCGAATTAATTATTTCTGTGTTCGGGTGTTATCTCCGTAACCACGCATTTGTAAAATTTTTATTTTGTTCACTTCCGTTAATTCAACCATTATTCAAAATTGGAGTTAATGAAATTCAATTTCGAATTGGACAATTTACAAACTACAACTAATCTGCATAAAACAATTATTATTGTCACATAATGTGTTTACGTAGTTTTGATGGCACCATCTGGAAAACACACGGTTTTGTGTTTTTTTTTTTCATTTTTTGGCGCTCTGGTTCCTCGGAACAGAGTGCTTATCAATTTTCAACGGTTTTTTTTTTGGGTTTTCTCTCCCAAACTCTGAAAAATATCTGTGTTTCTTACGCAGAAGCAAATCACAAAATAATTAATTTTTATTTTATAGATATTTTTCAGAGTTTGGGAGAGAAAACCCAGAAAAAAACCGTTGAATAATGAGTATACCTCCCACAGTATCCTTTAATGATTGCTTATCAATTTGCCCAAATGTCAGTAATTTTCGAATTGAAAATGGTCTCAAACGATTTGGTTCGACTCACTGATCAAGAATCCGAGGTCGAAATCGATTCTGTCGGGCCGGTCCGGCCGGCCGTAGGCACGATAACTCTCGAACTAAAGGAGTTAGAGGATTTAAATTTGCAAGGTGGGTTTGGAGCGTAAATATCTCGGACAAGTTCGTTAATGGGCGGAATCCATCAAGCGGTTTCGGAGTTATGGCCTTTTTTAGTAAAAACATTTTTTATGAATATATCCGAAACCGATCACTCAATCTATCTGAAATTTAAAATCAAATTGTAGAATCATAACCTTTATTTAAATTAATTAAATATTCTACAATAACTCTCGAACGGAATGAGCTAGGCAGTTGATATTTTCAGAGTAGGTTAGGGAGATGAATATCTCGGTTAAGTTCGTTATTGGGTAAAATAGGTCAGATGGTTTCGGAGTAACGAAAAAAAAATTCTTTTTAAGTAAAAAATTTCAAATTCAATTTTTATTTAAGATTCAGTTTCACCATAAAAATCCATTGATATCATTTTCAACTCCAACAAGCTAATACTTTCGGAGATATGATTTTTCGAAATTTCAATAATGAATCGTACTTCTATGTTTTCACCGAATGCTATAATTATTCTATCTATGCTTCATTATATGATATGTGTTCATACTCGTAGGTACTTGTCATCCTCTTCTATGAGAGAGAGTCAAATTCAGTTCAGCTATTTCAATTTGATTTCTTCCATGGTGTAGTCCTCATTCTCAGATTGCTCATTTAATCTTTATAAATAAACTAGTATTTGAATTGAATTTCTTTTATGCTGCAGTTCTATCATAAGAATACATTGATATTATTCCCAACTCTGAGAAACCAATACTTTCGGAGATATAATTTGTCTGTTTGAACAGAGCGCCAGAAAGCTCCTGTCCACAGGGCTTGAACCATTTTTTTTCTATCACACCATGAAGGCAAATAAGTTTAGTTTTATTGTAATAAGATTTGCTAATATTCGGGGCAATATTATAATGAATTTCGGTAATCGCATGATTTTATTATTTTCTATTTTTCTATTTTCTATAGTTTTGCGATAAACATGAAACATATCTGAATAGAAAATGATGCGACCTTTCAAATGATTTATCACAAGCGCATACTACGTATTTGAAAAATTGGGGGTTGTACCTATCTTTCGAAGGGGGTTTCAGGTAGGGTTCACATTTTAACGAAGAATAATGATGATTTAAAATATGAATATGACGTGTTTCAGGATTTTCCATAAATATGTACAGTAACCAAGATAATGAATTTAGGCTTTTCCACCCTGTATAATAAAAAATAATAATCATATATTAGATACTTACTTTGTTGTAGATGACTGTTCTGTTGTTGTTGGCCTTTGTCTTCTTATATTTACATATTGAGGTGTTGTGTGTACAGTTACTTCCCTTCTGTTGCTATCTTCAGTTTCTCTGTCTTCTTCACCCAATATTTTATTTCTATCTAGAGTTTGCCTGGGGATAAAAAAAATTGTGTCAAATATGAATCAGTCAGATAAATATCAAGAATACAATTTATTATTTCATAACCATTGTATCCGTTATTACCTATTATCAGCATTTAATCCTTCCTTACTCCTTCGTATAGTCGTGTATTTAGGAGATACTGCTTTATTTTCTTTTTTTGCAACTTCGACTTCATCATCATCATCGTATGTTTCATCTTTGGTTTGACTCGGCCTATTTCTCGTTATTGTGGTATATTGAGGTTTTCTGTCGGTTTTATTTCTAACGTCTTCATTCGTCTCCTTTCCTATTCCAGCATTTTGTGGACCTCTACTATTACGATTTATGCTAACGTACCTACAATGGAATAAATTTGAGAATTTTGTTAATTGATGAAGATATTGATAAGTCGTGCTCTTCGATTGTCATAATTTACCGAAGACAGGTACACAGTGCGACAATGTCGCATGAAAACGGTGAACGGATACATACATAGAGTCTATGATCTCATAGAGTTCCTGTGAACGATACCTACTAACTATATTGACAGTTGGAATCAAATCTCAACTTTTCTATTGAAGATTTTATGGTGAATGAAATAAGTTGGGTTAATGGATATTTATGGAATTTTCGATAAAAATAATATTTCAGGAATGGGCGATAATCAAATTATGTATAATCATATAGTGCAAACAATTGATGTATATTGAATGAAAATTAAGATGAAGTTCAATGTTTTACTATTGGAATATTTCTCAAATCTGAATTATAAGAATTGAGCGTGCAATACAATTCCATTGAAGTTCAAGCATCAGATTTTTTTGTTGTCCTACAGAATATTGCAGTAACAGTTTTCTATGTTAATGTCTAACTGACGAGTAACATTCAAGACTTTACAAAATTTTGTATTATATATTTGCGTAGTATGTGCACAACTGAAGTTTGAATTTAGAACATTGACAGCTTGAGTGATTTTAATGGCTCATCTACTACCGTAATCTTTTATTTCACAGAGGTCTATACCGAATTAATTACAATTAAATTTCGATGTTCAACTTTGAATTTGTGTACTCACCTACTGAATCCTGAATTATTTTGATTAGTTCTGCTTGTGAGCAATTTTTCAACTATAGATTTAGTTCTGGTTGAAGGGGTTGTAGCACCTTCTTTCACTCCATCATGAGCAATATTCAGTTGTTTTTCCAGTTCTTCTATTCCACCTGAATAAATATGTAAATATATAAATATCGTATGTTTTGAATAATTGTGATTTTTGTAAGCGTTGCAATGTATCGGTAAGCCACATACCTGCTTTTTTGATGAGGTCAAATAGTTCTTTGATCACCTTAGGGTCCTCTTCAGAATCAGATTTTGAATCACTTATTTCTTCATCTTCATACTCATATTCATCCTGAAATTATTCCAAATA
The DNA here is from genome assembly GCA_937662695.2 of Halyzia sedecimguttata. NCBI lineage: Eukaryota > Metazoa > Arthropoda > Insecta > Coleoptera > Coccinellidae > Halyzia > Halyzia sedecimguttata. The sequence continues at coordinate 135,615,133 of OW569411.2, read as the reverse complement.
ATCAATGAAAGATATAAATGTTTGTCATTCTGAACAGTAAATTATTAATAGACTAGGATATCGTCCTTTAAGAATTATATCCAGGGTCATGGTTAAATAGATATAATGCAAATAATAACTTAAATTGAGTGAGCAATATAAAAATTACTAGGGCTTCACGCGAGAGCGAGATTTTTCTCGTCTCGTCTCGTTCCCGTCTCGTAAAAGCGAGACGAGACGAGACGAGACGTTTTCAATAATATTATAGGCGATACCGAGACCACATACAGAGCAACACGAGAATCTCGTTTTTGGTCTCGTTAAATTTTTTGAATGAAGTTTTATATAAATCTCGACGTTTTTCAATATCCACAGAAAATAATGGAATATGAAGAGTTTTTGAAGTACATTTTATCTATATTGTGCATCGATCGTCCTAGAAATACACGATTATTTAGAAGATTATTAATTCGTTATGACCTTGCGATAATTGAGATAATTTTTCAAGAAAAAAAATTCACAACCATAAAAACGGATGCCATTATGAATTCAATACATAACGGACAACTTTTATTGCCCCTAAATCCCAATGCTTTGAAAATTTCGTCTCTATCTGAACATCTGGAGAAAATTATTCTCTTGTGCTCCTTGTAGTGAAGATGTGAACAATTATTATATTATTATACATCAGTGGAACTACGTATAATAAAACTGGTAAAGAAATGAAGCTATTCAATGTTTCGAAAAGTGTTATGAGATAAGGAATACGCAAAGGACACCCTCAATGATCTACCCACTGGGAAGGTATTCTTTGAAAACTATACCAAATTGTTCAATTCAATTCTATTTAAAAATGTATCGACATCGATAGCCTATTTAAAACATAAACAAAACTTTCGAAATATCGGAAAGCTGAGTTTGAAGAATATTTGCTGTTAGAAGGAGCAAATATAAATCAAAATATTTTACAGTGGTGGAGAGTGATGAAAAAGTTCTTCCTACACTTTCCAAGATGGCCGATGATTTATTAATGGCTACATCCGTACCTGTTGAAAGATTATTTTCCACAGCAGGTATGATCATGGCAAAAACACGTACATCATTGAAAAATAATGTGATGCAAGCGTGATTATGTTTGAATTCTTGGTCATCGAGTAATTTAAAAGTTGAAATTATCAGTGTTTAAAAATAAAAATAATACGTACAGGTACAAATATTTTTGTGTGAGAGCCTAATAAATATAGCTTAACAAAATCATTCATTATTGTAAACCATTTCGTTCATATATTATTATATTTATTATCGTTATTCAGAATTAAGCGAGACTTCATTTTTTGGGAATTGGCGAGATCTACACGAGATTTTTTATATTCTGGCCTACTCTCGTCTCGTGTGAAGCCCTAAAAATTACAGAAGTTTCTTCGAGTGATTTCTTGAGAAAAAGTTCAAACATGGATTCAAAAATGCCCTAACTTGATTAAATTTATCCCAGGGGCGCCCCGAGCCACTGATTCAAAATGTGTACCACTTCCTATTTTGTAATATTTATATTTAGTTTGAATCAATAAAATATAAATGAAACTTTTATGTATCCTCAATTTTTTCCGCCTCTTGCTTAATTTTCGAAAAAAATAGTAAAAACCATGCTAAAATCAATGAGTAAAAGCTCTTTTGGAATAGTTGTTATAGAATTTTGTATTATTTTACAACAAAAAACAAATACTATATCAAAAAATTTGTCGAAAAAATTAAAATGAAGCTTCTTCCGCGTGAATTGAATAAAACATTGAAAATTTTGCAGTTGCATTAATACTTTTGCACCGGTAAAAATCAAATTATATTTTTCATTGCAGAACAAGCTTCGTCGATGGCACAAGTGCCTAAAAATTTCTTCAAGGTACCTCTAGTCGTTTGGCAGCTATTTATATATCTATCTGTCTTATATAATTTATAGAGAAAACTCCTAATATTAATTACACTCCGAATTTACTGCATTGAGAACTGGACCTTTCTGCATATACAGGGTGTACAGGAGGAGATGTGGGTAAATATTCCAATATTTTAATTCACATTAAATACTTGTCTAATCCTTGAAGTGTTCTTCAAAAAAATTTAGTCCGGAAATTGTGCTTCCATGAAATGTAGAAGGTTAGTTAGACAGTGAAATTTTTGACTTAGATATACATGTCCCAACGAAAATTTACCCCCCCAGACTCTAGAAACAAAGAATTTTAGAATATTAAAAAAAAACAGGTCAACTTCTGTTTTGTGGCCGAAGAAGATGGCATCAACCTCCAACATTTTTTGAAGATATTTCGAGTGTTGGTTAGTTTGTAAGATATTTATGTTCTTCGCCATAGAAGTTCTTACTCCCTAATACAGAACATCAAAATTATTTTTCGATTCTTCAAAACTGTGTTCAACATCACCTTTTGACGGTAAGTTCAATTATTACATTATTTCGTGACCGATTTTGAAAATTTTAACTGGGTTGTGTACAGAACATAAATAGCTTTCAAACTAATCAACACACATCTCTTTCCTAATCAAAAAATGGTGTGGGTTGATGCCACCTTCATACGGGTGGTTTTTTCAGAACAAACTCATGATCGAAATTCGTCCCTCTCAAAGCAGAAGTTGACCTGTTTTTTTTTTTGAATCTTCGAAAACTCTTCGTTTCTGAGTTTAGAGGGAGGTTAAAATTTGTTGTTGTCGTTGGGATGCCCTGTATGGAAATTATAGAGAGATACTATGATAATATAGAAATATAGATATAGAATTAGTATTCCTTAAATAAGTCATAAGCATACACTCATACACACGCAGTACAAAATACAGTCAGGATGTGGATGATCAGAAGAAAGTACCTAAAAATTTTCTAAGGCAAACACTCACTTCATACTCTTCTTCTGTAGTAGTAGTTACCCTTGTTGTAGTTCTAGTTGTAGGTGCCTTCGTAGAAATTCTTTGTGTTGATGTTTCCACGTTCTTTTTTCCCTCTGTAGTACTGGTCGTCTTGGTCAGTTTTTTGTTGCATAATACGTTCTGTGAATAATCACAAGAATCGGCAGCTTTGTTGAAATATAACCCTGAAAATTGAAAACATCCTTTTATGTTGATTCGGTCTTCTGCACGGGCGTATCCGTGCAGAACCCCTCTTTTTAAGAGCTTTGTGTATAACGACATAACCTCCGTTCTTGGGAATAAGCACACCAAAAATATATACAATATCTGATATTCAAGAAACTGATTCCTTTCAGTAGGTGCATATTTTATGATTAAATCCATTCATATAGAAATAATGAGTTTCACACTTACCCGCTGGACAAGTGAATTGATGGGCAACTATTCCAGACTCTCCTGGACCACTCAGGCACCAGAAATATTTCTTACAGTCCTTGGGATGAGGAAAAAATCCTTCATCTTCACATTTGAAAGCTGTGGCAGAATGAAAGAATATAATATGTATCCAATGTTGAAAACATAAATTTCAATGCTTAAATATACTTCAGTGGCAGTTGCTTGAAAATTCAGGGGCTTGTTACAATAATTCGTTACTTATTCAGAGAGCGCAATCTAGAATTTGAGGTACCTCAGAGCTCTGTTACAGGACCCCTTCTTTTTCTGAAATTTATTAACGGCATTAGTTCGAGAAAGCTGCTAGTTAAATGTCTCAAACGACTTGCATTATAAATTATTTATTCGGTATTTTCATACCCTAATTCAATCGAAGGCCTCCACATTGACATATCCTTACATAGTATAAAACAAAGTCGCTTCCCGCTGTCTGTCTGTTCCTATATATGCTTAGATCTCTAAAACTACGTGAAGGATTTTGATGCGGTTTTTTTAATAGACAGAGTGATTCAATAGGAAGGTTTATATGTATAATACATGCATAATATATTCGAGAAACACTCATAATTTTAGAGGTTTCTAATGTGATATCGTAAATAAACACATTTTTTTGCGCTTACATTGCAAAGCTGGCTGAACCCTACGAGATAGATCAAAATAATACAGTATGGTACACCTTACAATGGTCTACAAAAAAGTCCACGATGGTATATGTCTATCTCTTAAGGATAACCCACAATAACCATTTTTATCCTTTACATTCTGCGAGAAACAATGGCTTGATTACGAAGCTATTTTAAGCAATACCACATTTATCCTTATCCAATTAAGTACCTTAAATGCATTGTTCATTTAATATTGATCAATATGGCCCTTCACAGCATGCAATTTAAATGAATATTTTCAAAGAGATTTAAAATGCAGGGACATAGCGGTTACGGTGGTACCGACCGGGGGGCTGGCACAGCCAGGATAGGGATAGAAATCGAATACAGAGAGCCAGAGAATCATCTAGAGAGCGTGAGACTCGCCTCAGCCAGGATAGATGTATTGATTCCCCGAATTCCTCTTATACCATCGGATTTACTGATCCAATTTAAACGCCTACAATTTCCGGTAAATATATATTTTGCAATGACATTAATAAATCGCAGGGACCAACTTTCAACGCTACAGACTTATATTTGAGCGTTGAGTGTTTTTCACATGGCCAATTATATGTCGCTCTTTCAAGAGTAGCCTCTAAAGAAAACATGTTTGTATTGTCTAACGACAAAAATGCTGTGAATGTTGTATATAAAGAAATTCTGTAGTATATTTAGTATCCGCAATTCAACCGTGCGAAGCCGGGGCGGGCAGCTAGTACTGTATATGCGATGAAGTGCACATATTGATATTGTCAGTGTTTCTGTAAATTAATGAATACCCTCTACAGCATGCTTAGTAGAGTCAAAGGCTGCGTTCAGCGGAAAGAGCAGTTGCAAAACTGCTCACTGATCGCTCACAGATCAGATCAGTGATCAGAGAGCGGTTTTCTGAACGGTTAAAAGTTAAAACGGTTGAAAGGTGACATCCACATAACCTAATTCTATTTTGTTCTCTTCTGTCGTTCTGTTTGTGTTGATATATTTGAATTTGGGAAATGGCTACTAACCAGACTATTAACGATGTTATTCTCCTAGCTCTGCTAGACGATAATGTAATCGAGCGTAATATTACTGAATATTTAGTGGAAGACTTACAACATTCCACAACAGATAATTTGGAAGCAACACTTGGTGTTCGACAAAAGAATGAAAACTGGACTGTTGAAGTTCAAATGGAGAAGATTTAAATATTCGGATATCAGTGATTTTACGATAGGACAGAACATGATTGGAGCGGCCTGTGTTCTGCATAATTTTATGATTAATATTGGAGAAACAAACTTTAATCAAGATGTTGAAAATGATTTGATTTTGATTTCTAATGACGAAAATCCAGAAGAACATCACAATAGAAACAATTTGGCCATAGATAAGAGAAATGGAATTATTCGTTTGTTTAGTTGAACAGAATGAAGAAGTTACTATTATGTCTATTAATTGTAGTTGAACTAATGCAAAGATTTACTTTAATGGATATAAATAAAAACAAAAAGCAGTATTCGTAATTTCATTCGTAAATTCACTAGAACGAGTTAAATACAAGATAACAAATTAGCAGTTCATTTATTAAATTATAAACAGTTGTGAATAAATATTCAACCAAAACAATTATTAATTATTTATGGTGAATTATTGTATTTTGTATTCATATATTACTTCACGACAGTTCATATTGACACTTTCAAAAAAATCTAACCTCCAAAACTATTGATCTGACAGTTTTCACAACGTGTTCTGCTTACTGAGCGGAATTAAATGTCGCTCACAAAAATGGCGTCCGATCAGTAAACATGTTGGGAAGGCGATCACTGAGCAGGATCGTTCACCGAAAATTCTTCCAACTGTTTTGCAACTGTTGTGTTCGCTGAACGCAGCCAAAGATCTACTTTCTCTAACATCTCTCATTAATATCTGGTATAATTTGGTGTACAATTCCTTGTTATACAATATAGTACTATTAAGAAATTCCTCAGATGTTGGTAGAGATTTGATCATTCAAAAACGAATACTTTGCATGATGTTCAACTTCACTCCACCATCCTGTAGACCTCTATTTTTCGAGCTCTTGTTCCTCGGAACAAAGTGCTTATCAATTTGCCAAATGTCTGTAATTTTCAAATATTTCGATGAGAATGGTCTTAAACGATTTGGTTCGACTCATTGATAAAGAATCCGTGGTCGGAATTCATTCTGTCCGTGTAGGAACGATAACTGTCGAATGGAATGAGCTAGACAGTTGAAATTTTCAGAGTAGGTTTGGGAGATAAATATCTCGGCTAAGTTCGTTATTGGGCGAAATCGGAGAGATGATTTCGGAGTAACGAAAAAAAAAATTTTTTTTTACATAACAAATTCCAAATTAAGCTTTACCAGTTTTACCATAAGAATCCATTGATATCATTTTCAACTCTAACAAGCTAATACTTTCGGAGATATGAGTTTTCAAAATTTCAATATAAATCGTATTTCTATGTTTTCACAGAAAGATATAATTATTCTATCTATGAATTGTTATTCATAGAGACATGGCGTTGTCTAATTCATTTCAGCAATCGTAGAATTATGAGAAATATAATATAATATCATACTTTTTGTTGGTTAATATTTTGATGCCGATGGTCAATCCATATGATGATGGGAATGGTAATGGTAAGTTTATTTATTTATTTATTTATTTATTTATAAAGAGGAATACAAACGGGACTGACCCAAAACAGTATTCACATATAGGATATTTCTCAAAATAGTGAATCTATATAATTCCAAAATAAGATTCGAAATAGATGATAGATCCAGAAATCAACAAAGAATTCAAGCGATAAATTACACACATGTAGTGAATGAAATCAGTGAACGAAAACGGAACAGAAAGATGAAAAACACACCCATATAATATACACATATATATATATATTTATAAATACACACATAAATCAAGTTTGTGAAGCAAGAAAATGTTTTTTCAAGACGTAGGAAAACTTTGAAAATGAGTAAGAGAAAACATCAATAGAAACAGAATTCGATAGCGCATTGTAAGACATGTTGCACCTATGCATTGGAGAGTTCAAAAAATAATTTGTTTGTGATTGTTCGTAACGGAATGGGCACTGATGCCTAGTAACATATGCAGGAGCATTAAGACAAACGTCACTGAGGATAGCAGGCGAATCAACTAAATTATTTATGACCTTGAACAGAAACTTCACGTCTGAGATCACTCTTCTATTCGCTAATGTTAACATGTTCAGTTTATTCCGAACGTAGATACGGTTGTTGGGGTTAAATGGAAAACATTTTTTATTGATATAGTCTATGAACATATTCTGAACCCGTTCAAGTTTATTCACGTAAATGTCGTATCTAGGGTTCCATATTACAGAACCATAACTCAAAACACTATTGACGTATGACATATAGAGAGTACGAAGAGTCTGTATATTCTTAAATTCACGACAAGTTCTCATTATGAAACCCAGCATTTTATAGGCCTTTTTAGAGACGTAAAATATATGTCTATCGAAAAGCATTTTAGAATCGAATATAATTCCTAAGTCCTTTATTTCCGTGACAGTTTGTAAGGGAAGAGAAGATATGTGATATAAGTGATTTAGACTGCTTTTTCCGCGTCCAAACAAAATGTGGTAACACTTTTCAAAATTCAGATACAGACTATTTACCACACAGTAATCATGAAAGTTATTGATATCCTGCTGCATTAGTGTGACGTCGCCAATATTAGAAACTGAATGGTATATTTTTAGATCATCCGCATACATTAAAAAATTGGCAAATCGAAAGCATTGGGATATATCATTAATATAAATATTAAACAAGAGTGGTCCCAAATGTGATCCTTGAGGCACTCCAGAGGTGATTTGGCAATATTCTGATCTGTGGTTACCAACCGTTACCGCTTGACAACGGTTAGTCACATAAGATTCAAGCCAATTTAGCAGATTGCCATCCACCCCGACTCCAGCGAGCTTCCGCAACAATACCGAGTGATCGATCTTATCAAAGGCTCTGCTGAAGTCGGCGTAAATAGCATCAACTTGGTGCTTGTCGTTGAGGCTATGCAGGATATACTCAGTGTAGGTGAACAAGTTTGAGTCCACTGATCGTTTTCTCATGAAACCATGTTGTTCCATATTAATTATGTTTTTAACGTCGAAGATCAGGTTATCAAATATAATGGATTCGAAAATTTTTGCTATGATTGACAGTTTTGAAATTGGTCTATAATTTTTAACTAGTTGTTTGTTGCCAGATTTTAAAATCGGGATTATATGAGCTTTTTTCCATACTGTAGGAAATACACCCTCTTCGAGGGATTTATTGAAGATTATGTAAAGTGGTAATGCGATAAATTCAGCACAGTTCTTGAGGAATGTTGTTGGTAGCTCATCCGGTCCCGCTCCTTTATTAGGAAGATTTTGAAGTTTTTGAAGAATGGATTTCAAGGGAATATTATAGGAAGATATGTTGGTATATGATTCATGAAGTGTTGCGTTATGAGCTGGAATAACTCTTCTCGGATTGAAAACCGAGAGAAAATATTCAGAAAATATTGTGCATATTTCATTAGGGTCAGTAGTTATTCTGTCATTCACTCTCAACGTGTTAATTGATGCAGTACTGTTTTTCCTGGACTTCACGAATTGCCATAGATGTTTTGGGTTGGAGTTAATACTGGTTTCACAATTATTGATATAATTTTTATAATCTTCCACAATCAAAAATTTAGAGCGACCGCGCAGTAGTTTGAATGTTAAGTAGTCAATATGATTGCTGTGCTTTTTCCATAATCCATGATATCTTCTCTTTTCTCTGATGGCTTTAATCGTACTATATGAATACCATGAAGGATATCTCCTGTGAAACTTTGGTTTTCTCGGAACAACAGATTCGATTATTGAATAGATAGTTTTATAAAACATATCAGTTGATTCTTCACTATTTAAATTAAGAAACAAATTTTCCCAATCAATCTCAGACAACTCTGATTTCAATAGTTCATAATCAACTTTACAAAAATCATAACAGTTATGTTTGTTGTTATTATAGGGTGGTAAGTATTTCTGGATATTCACAGAGAATTCTAAAGTATTATGATTTTTGTCTTCTGGAACTAGGGGTGAGGTGCCCAGGCGTACATCTTGTATACTGAAGGTGTTACTAAAGACCAGATCAGAAGTTAATAATATTGTGTTCAGAATATCTCCACTAAAAACAAAACTGGAATATTGGTGTATTGTAGTATTGGAGTGGATTTGAGGAAAGATATACAGGGTCTTTCACGAGGAACCTCACCCATATTTATACGGGAAACAACTGAACGTATTTTCATGAATTTCAGCACTTATAAGTACTTCACGATGCTGATGAAATCTAAAATATTTTCAAGGCATGAGCACCTCCGGTTTTTCCGGAAATGACGTCAACTTCCGTTTTTCGAATTAGAACACCATTTTTTCATTGCAGAAATAGATTCCTTAGAAAATTTCAAGTTATTTTGATGTAACATTTTTCAGTTTTGGTTGGAAAATTCTCTCTGAGCGGGAAAATTCGAAGAAAAAAATCGAAAATAGAGCTCCGCTGAAACAAGAATAACTTCGAGGTTTTAAGATGGAAAATTTTCATTTTTGGGATTTTTCAAGATGTAAGATTGATGTATCCACTTTAAAAATCGAAATCGCGATTCATGATACAGGGGGTGAAAAAATCGCTTTCAAAGTTAGGGATGACAAAATCGTGAAAAATCAATTTTTTCAAATTAGAACCCCATTTTTTTATGGCAGATATTGAATCTACGTTAAAAAATAATGTGAGTGTATGCACACACCCTTGCCCTAAAGTGGATATTTTCTGAGTTATTCACAAAAAACTGTTTTTCGTCTTGAATTTTCAGCTATTTCTTTTCCCTTCACGCCAAAAAGATGAAATTTTCAGGAACTGTTACTTAAACCATGTTTTAGATTTTACTACCCTAATATGCAAGAGAAAAAAGTTACAGGTTGTTCCTAAAAAGATGGCAAATTTTGATTCGAATTTGTATCGGAAACCTCTTTATTTCAACTAATCGGCCATCGGTTTTCTCTCCAGTGATAAATAAATAATTCCTTATGAACCATATGCAAAAACTTACCATGTTTTACATTCTTTTTTTTTTAATGATAGATATCATTAATTACATCTGCCAAATTCCTCTTTATTCAGTAGCATTTTGTGTTTACTATTAATTTGGTGATAATTCGTATTAAGTTATTATAAAATCGATCACTATGCCTAATTTTACCAATGAAGATTATTTAAATCTCATTCTACTTCATGGAGAATGTAATAAAGTTGTAGATAGAACGATTCGACTGTTCATTGAGAGGTTTCCTGACCGACCCAGACCAACGAGAGATACCATTAACAGAACCATGACAAACTTGAGAAATGTCTGATCTTTCGTTAAGAAAACTATACACAGAGAAAAAGTGTAGTAGAAGATGAGAACAACAGTTCTTGCATATTTTCGTGTGAATCCTCAAAATTCTCTCAAAGATGCCGAGATTGATCTGGGATTATCTCAATCGAGTGAATAGAGAATATTAAAAAAACATAAATTGCACCCATATAAATTCAATAGGGTACAGCATTTGAAGGAAACTGATTTCGTCAGGAGAACAGAGTTTTGCGAAGCTATGATGATTCGATTTCAAGAGAATGAAAACTTTTTGGACTGTATAATTTGGACAGATGAATCTAAATTCACAAAGAATGGTTCTTTCAATAGGCATAACAGTCATTATTGGGATGAAGAGAACAACCACCACTTCAGACAATGGAACTTTCAAGAGACCTGGAGTTTCAATGTTTTTTGCACCATCAAAAATAATGCAATTCTCGATGTTCACATTTATAATGGGACTTTAACTGGTAAGATAGAACACTACACATGTTTGCATTATTTAAAGAATGTTCTCCCTTAGGAGATAGATATTCTGACATATTGATTCAAATAATTGAGCCGCTAGTACAGAACCATAATGACTTATGGTATCAACAAGATGGCGCGCCTCCACATAATTCACTCAATGTGTCAAATATCCTCTACAGGCTATTTGAAGATCGATGGTTGGCGAACAATGGTCCACATCTTTGGCCACCACGTTCTCCCGATTTAACTCCTTTAGACTATTATGTTTGGGGTAGGATAAAAAATATTGTCTACTCAACTCCCCTGACTGATAAAGAGGGCTGCATAGAACGAGTCAGAAATGCGTTCAGGTTTGTTTAGATTTTTAGATTCATAGTTTTGAAACTCAATTTGGTTTTTGAACACTTTTGCAGATCTCTTCCTCCCGATGAAATAAGAAGAGCAACGCACGAAGCATTCCTGAGACGTATAAATAAATGTCTAGAAATTAACGGTCAAAACTTTGAGCATCTTCTCTAGTTATAACTGCGAGAGTTTGCCATGGTTCTCCTAATAGTAACTTGAAGTCGGTTTCAAGAAGGGGTGAAAAATCTACAGCATGTTTCAAATAACAGTTCCTGAAAATTTCATCTTTTTGGCGTGAAGGGAAAAGAAATAGCTGAATATTCAAGACGAAAAACAGTTTTTTGTGAATAACTCAGAAAATATCCATTTTAGGGCAAGGGTGTGTGCATACACTCACATTATTTTTTAACGTAGATTCAATATCTGCCATAAAAAAATAGGGGTTCTAATTTGAAAACATTGATTTTTCACGATTTTGTCATCCCTAACTTTGAAACCGATTTTTTCACCCCCTGTATCATGAATCGCGACGTCGATTCTTAAAATGGATACATCAATCTTACATCTTGAAAAATCCCAAAAATGAAAATTTTCCATCCAAAAACCTCGAAGTTATTCTTGTTTCAGCGGAGCTCTATTTTCGATTTTTTTTTCGAATTTTCCCGCTCAGAGATAATTTTCCAACCAAAACTGAAAAATGTTACATCAAAATACTTGAAATTTTCTAAGGAATCTATTTCTGCAATAAAAAAATGGTGTTCTAATTTGAAAAACGGAAGTTGACGTCATTTCCGGAAAAACTGGAGGTGCTTATGCCTTGAAAATATTTTAGATTCCATCAGCATCGTGAAATACCTATAAGTGCTGAATTTCATGAAAATACGTTCAGTAGTTTCCCGTATAAATATGGGTGAGGTTCCTCGTGAAAGACCCTGTATATTATCGTTCATCATAGAATTGAGGAATTAATATCTCGGATGAGTTCGTTGTTGGGTAGAATTCGTCTATTGGTTTTGGATTGATAATTTTTGGCACTCTTGTTGAATTTAAATTCTTCTATGATGTTTGAATTCAATTTCTGCTAAGATGAAGTTCTTTCATAAGAATCCATTGATATAATTCGTTTTTAAATGGGATTATGACACTGGTCTTTAAATTTTCATTTCAAAATGCCTCGTACTAGTTAGGAAGACTTGAAGTAGTTTTCTTAAACTTTCTAGCTTTCATTCTCACAATGAACCTATCGATATTTAGTGAGAAAGCTCCCATAGCCTCGTGTTTCAACTTGAAGGGAGGTACATAATCACAAAAAAATGTTCTTTGTTAATATCGAGATCTTGACCTTTAGCTCGGATTCGTCATATCTTATAATATGATAAACATATTTAAATGAATTCATTAATTCAATATTCTATAATAAGTGTATGAAAATAGAATATTAACTCACCTCCTCCTTGATCTGGAGTTGCTGGTGGTTCGGGTGTGGTGTAGGCAGGCGTGATCACCTTGAGACTACTGTAAGTCGAGGTTATTTCCGCTTTCTTCGCTTCATTTCTCCTAGATTTGGATTTGCCATCTGAGTCAGATCTGATGTTAGCCTTCGATTTGTTTCTAGAATGGGAATGGACTTTTCATGAATACTATCTACCAATATTTCCAGATAGTTCAGGACACTAAGATTTATGAAACTTTTCGAGCGAAATCACTTTAATATCATCTTCTCTTCTGTAGATGGCGCCATTCGTTCGTAAACATTTTTATTATAGAATGAAAAACTATATTATATGACCTAAACTTATTTATTTTTCAAACAGAACATCTAAAGGTAAAGCACCTAATTTGATGCTCACTTTTTTTTTGTAGATTATTATTTCATTTTTTAAAACTGGCTGAAGGACATAGGTCGATGGTCTTTTGAGAAAATTATGTATGGTGTCAGTTTTTAAGAAATCATTGAATTCAAAATGTACGAAATTGACTTTCTTGATCTCGATTTTGAAGACGAATTAAATGCCAAAAACCAGTTTTCGATATCGCTGATCTATTTCGAATTTTCACCAAATAAACAATTTCATCTATAACTGTTTTGTTTGTGCGAATTTTTCGATCCTTCAAAACCAAGTTTTTGTATATTTTTGGCTCTCTTGTTCCTCGGAACAGAGTGCTTATCAATTTTCCCAAATGTCTGTAATTTTCGAATTTTTGGCTGAAAATGGTCTTGAACGATTTGGTTTGACTTACTGATCAAGAATCCGTGGTCGAAATCGATTCTGTCCGGCCGGCCGTCCGTCCGGCCGTTAACACGATAACTCTCGAACGGAATAAGCTAGACAGTTGAAATTTTCAGAGTAGGTTTGAGGGATAAATATCTCAGTTAAGTTTGTTATTGGGCAAAATCAGTCTAATAGTTTCGAAGTAACGAAAAAAGAATTTTTTTTTTTCATTACCACTTTTGAATTAAAAATTTTTTAAGATGCAGTTTTATCATAAGAATCCATTGTTATCATTATCACCTCTAACAAGCTAAACTTTCGGAGATATGATGTTTCAAAGTTTCAATAATACATCGTAAGTTCTATGTATTCACAGAATGTGAACACAGAATCTGTCTGTGATCACTATTCATAAATGTCATCTTTCTTTTCTAGCTATTAGAGATTGTCAATTCATAGTTGTTATTCTCTCTTGGAAAGCAAGTATTCGATTCTTTAATTTGTGAATATATACAAGACTGTTTTGATGTAGTTTATGGAGGCAATAGGAAAGAAGAACATAATGGAATCATCAAAAGAAATTACTGTTCGTTGACCACTGAGTAGTAGTGAGACATGTTTCTATGTACAGTATTTTCATAATGTTGCTAGCAAAAAAATACTGAAATATGGATCTACATTTGTGTATCAATCATTTTTTCTTGAGTTAAGGTTCATAATACAGAAAAGAATGTGTTAGTGGTATGGACTATTAAATTTTAAATTATGAAAAGAGGATAGCATTTTATTAATATATTTTGAACTATTAAAATAATTTGTTCGTAATCCACTACCTACTCAAATATCAGGAATAAATGGACAATCTGCTATGATTGTCTCCAGTTTTGCTCTAGAAATAACGATGATACTTTCCTTAGGTATTTCGAGTTGTGGAAACTATGCACCGAGACTAAGTTGCAACAACCCATTCCACGAGGTTGAATCATTGCAGATTGCTCATTTAATCTTGATAAATAACTTTAATGACAATTTTTGAAGCATTGAGGCATTGAAGCTTCTTTAATAAGATTTTTTTTGTAGCACCTTTTTAAACGACACTGTATTTGAATTTAATTTCTTTCATGATGCATTTCTATCATAAGAATTCATTGATATAATTCCCAACTCTGAGAAACCAATACTTTCGGAGATATAATTTGTCTGTTTGAACAAGACCACCAAAAACTCCTGTCCACAGGGCTTGAACCAATTTTTACAATGATTATTATGAGTTTAATTCGATTAATGCTTGAAGATTCTCTACGGAGATATTGGTGAATCATGTGATTTTTCTTAGGGAACACCCTATATATTTTCATTTAGTTAGATCACATTTTTAATTCTATTTAAGAATATATGTAATTTATCTTGGTGATTTTTCTTATGGGACACCCTATATATTTTCATTTAGTTTGATCACGTTTTTATTTATATTTACGAATATTTGTAATTTTGGTTTCCAGAAATTGCGAAATTTAAGTTGCATTTGAATTGATTCTTGATATATTCGATGAATCAACTAAAAAATTAATCTAATTCACGAAAAAACAAGAGAAAATCATCTTAACATGTAAATTGTTGGAGTAAATTATCAAGTGTTATTTATTTGTCAATAGAATTAAAAACCTGATCAAACTAAATGAAAATATATAGGGTGCCCATAAGAAAAATCACATGATTCACCAATATCTCCGTAACGAATCTTCATGCATGAATCATATTAAACGCATAATAATCAATGTAAAACAATTAATAAAAACTTGTTTTTACAGGATCGAAAAATACGCATAAACAAAATAAAGTTGTCGATCAAATCGTTTTATGGAAAAAATCGAAATCAGCCTCTATCTCGAAATCGATCAATCTTAAGTTTTCGACCTTTGGTCAAAATCCAAATCGAGAAAGTGAACTTCGTTTTCTCCTAACGTTTGTAGATTCCGAGATTTCAACAATGAATATCGAATTTGGGACACCCTGTACATTTATGTAGAGAAGCTGAATCTGAAATAGTAATTTTTTTAACAAGTGCGGAAAGTGGTACTTTCGGTCGGCAGAAAAGACTCTCTACTGCTGGTCATTTGCGTGCGAAAAAACTACCAATTCCGCACTGGCTCGAAAATTGAAACTTTACAAACTTGAATGCGTGCGGAAAAATAATAATTTCCATTGTCCAGTAGAAATACAGTTAGTTTTCAACAAGTGGGGAAAGTGGAAATGCAGTTGACCGAATGACGCATGTGGAGTTCGGTTAAGTAGCCTAGTGCGGAAAAGACATGCCCATGAGTTAAGAAAAATATTTTTTCTAATAGCGTAATTGAAGTTAGGTAGAATTTACTCTTCAACATCTGCGTTCGGAAAAGTACCTGCTATTTATTTTCTGTACCTACCTATATGCACGCGGAAAGGACTAAAAGATGACATTACCACACTGGCTCGGAAAAGAGAAATTTTCCAGGTGAATGCGTGCGGAAAGATGATAATTTCAAAATTGTAGTAGAAAAAATGATGCACCTACGATCGCTAATTCATTAGTTATGGAAAAGAATATAGTTAGATCTTCAAGAAAACAACTAAATCAGTATATTCGAACACAGGTAGAGAAATGAATTACATATTTAATAGGAAATTATATATCTTTGTGTAATAACTGCAACGTTCTTTATTATAGATATCACTGATAAGCAAGACAATGAAATTGCTTCACTTTCCGTGAGATCTACCTAAGAAATATTGATTTCCTACTTCTATTTATTCTAATAAAAATCTCACCTGTTTCTTCTGCGGGAAGTATTCGACTTAATAGAAAGTTCTGATATTTCCGTTGAGGATTCTTCAGTTGTCTTCTGTCTACTCCTCAGTCTACTCTTAGATTTTGATGGTTTAACTGGAGGCGAGATGAGATTATCATCTGTTAACCTGTGAACAGATCGTTTCAATGATTACCATTTCAGAGATTAATTAAAATTTTCACCATTTCCCGTTTTAATGAAAGAGTGACAACTTCCCACGCACTCTTTCCAGACCCCTTCCATTTCGTTTAAAAGTGTTTTCGAATTTCTAATCGAAAATGAATTTTTTCAACTTATCTAATGATCTATCTTCTGAGACGAAGCGTTACTGAAACAACGAGTTGTTAATAGGGGTTAGATCATTATTGAGTAAAATATATTTTCTCTCTTACATTTGGATACCGTCGAGTGTTCCTAAGTACAATTTATTGGTATCTTTCTACAATTCGACAGAATTTTCTGAACTTGAGTGGACAGTTGTTAGAACATATTATTTATCGATGGTTTTATTTCGAATGTGTACCGTATGATCTTCATACTGTGTGAGAATGTTTCTGGTTGTTTGCCGGAGGTAGCATTTTATGCTAAGCAATGTAAAATTATTCTCCAAATTGCCGAAAGGAACGGGTATACTCATCAACTAAGTAGTTCAGAAAATTATCAACAAACATAAAGATGAAAACCTCTTTTGTTACATAACTCTAACGAAATAAATGAAAACGGTGAAAGGTTTGCAAGCCTTCACGTTCTATCCGAAAACAAACAACTCAGGACATGTTAAAATCGGGTATATATAAAACTAAATGTTTAGATTTGCATCAAGTGCTACGTCGGGCAAACAACCAGAAAGATTCCCACACGGTATGAAGAGCATACAGAACACATTCGGAACAACAACATCTATAAATCACGTTTTAACAATTGACAGATGAATTTCAGAAAATTCCGTCGATTCGTTGAAAATTTTTAATAAATTGTACTCAGAAACACTTGAAGGGATCGAAGAGAAAAGATATTTTACTTAATAATGATCTAACCCCTATTAACAACTCATCGTTCTCACTAACTGGTTTATTACTTAGGCTATAATGTCGACCCATACTTGAGTTGGAGTATAGAAATTAATAGCATAATTTAGTAACACTTGGAAAAATCGTTTCCTAAACATATGTCAGATGACAAAATTTATAGCGGACAAGAGTGTAGTAATCTAATTTGAATTTGTTGATTTTTATATATTTAGTCAAGTTCACATTTTTTCAAATTCATTAGATGAAAATATTCAAAATCTCTTAAGTTCGTACATGGTTTAACTAACGCTATAAATCTTGAAGAAATATATTTTTTAATACCCAGATGAATGTCAGAAATTTGAAGCAAAATATTTATAGATGAATATTCAAAAATGCTGGATAAATTCTTCCACGCCCTGCATGTGTGAAGATTTATTAATAACATGTATTTTTGTTCTCATAAATTGCACGCTTCCGCTTTTAAATTATTTGAAAAAATTAAATTCTTACCCTGAAGCGGAAATTAGAGCTTCTTTAGCCGCTTCAATCAATGGATACGGTTTACCATGACAGCTTCCCCTGAAATCATCGTTATCGATAGCCCAGAACATAATTCCACCGAGTCCATTCTGAGCAACATATTCAGCTTTTTTTCTTGCGATATTTACGTCATCGAACCCAACCCATTGATTGTCCTTGAAGGCGTAAGGTCCCATAGCCTTATCGTTTGGTTCAACAACTGTCCATCCGTTAGACTTGATATTCTCACAGATCTATAAAAGATATTAGTCCCTATACTATGATACACTCAGTTGCTTGACGACGAATCGTGAAGAGTTTGCTATTGGATATTGTAGTTTAATGACAGCGTAAAGAATAGCTTGATAAATAGTGAGAGAGGTTTGCAATTTCTCCCCGAATAGTGCGAAAAAGGGATATCGAATTGTCAACGTCACTATACAGAGAAACCAACCAAAACAAGACTAGGGTCAAGTTAACTGATTAACTCGCTGCCTAGAATTGCTACGATGCTCCGTGTTTGGTTTAGTGACGTAGTCGTGTGTTAGCTGGTCTTATGCCTATACATCTCTCGATTAAATTCAATATTTTATGTTCATCATTATACACCACAGTAATAAATATCCTATTTAAATGTGTTTTCGATGATTTCACTCAATCCATAAATCAATACGGCCTACAAACCGAATAATGGTAGTTATTATTTATATTTTTATGCATTATTGATATTTGAAAGGTTCATTTCATTCTATATTTACCTTTGTCATCAGGAATATAGTGTCAGGGGCATTCCCTATAAAATCTTTTATGTGTTTCTTTTTGGAGCACTTTCGATTTTTTTGGGATATATACCACTGTCTCTTGATTAACATCATAAGTTTATGATATCTACTTATATCGATATTATTTTTTACATTTAAAGTTGCTTCCATCATAGACCATTTTGTCCATAAATTTGCTATGAGCGCTTTTTCAGCAATGCTCGTCAAGTATGCTAACAATACTGATTCAGAATAATGTGAAACGTTTTTCTGCTTGCACCACGCTATGAATGAGTTTTCTCATAAAAATTTTGGTTGTTCTCAGGCAGGCAAGTCAAGATGTTGCTTCAGCAGTTTCTGTCGCATCTGGCGGTGTCAATGATGAATTTTCTTCGTAATTAATTTTAGGAACCGTCTAAATCAGATTCTTATATTGAATTGAGAGCAGATAGATAAATACATTGCAGATAGACAGTACATTGGTACCTTGATTTGAATTCAGAATTAATTTTTTTGTGGAATTATATAGTCATTTTATGGAAAGTAGATATACTCCATTCACTTAAAATAATTGTCCTAGACGTTGCCAATGCCAATTTCTACTCTCAACAATATGTTCCTTAGACAAGATGTTTTCACAGACCATTTTTGAATAATACAGAACTCTTTGAAATTGATAATGCCGAAAGTAGTTTTGAAGAAGCTAAGATAAAGTATCAGGAAGTGTTATAGATACCTCATAATACGCTAGATACCCGTTCTCCCTAGTAGCTTCGCCCATTTCTCCTGGACCATCGGCAGGATCTCCAATGGCATTTGCATCAGGATTGAAGAGAGTGTATGATCTTCCATAGGTAGGAACACCCATCACAAGCTTGCTAGGATCCGCGCCCAACTCGAGGTAATGTTTGATGGTGTAGTCCTAGATGATTATTGATTTAAAATTCATGTCAAACTCTGTTTTATCTATTTTTGATTTGTTCATTATCGGGTGTTACTTACGATGTTTAATTCAGCATCATAGTCATATTCAGTTGCCTCTGTCAATGGATAAAGAGGTGCGTGATGGTTAACTGCTGGCTCGAAGGCTGAGTGGTAGTCATAACTTAAAATATTCATCCAGTCCAAGTATCTGGAAGAAGATGCCTTTGTCAATATTCATTTGCAGAAGGCAAAAATAATGTAGTCTTATTTACGTCGATTTGTTCATTCTCTCGACCACGAAGTATCAGTTATTGTGATGCAAGTGAACAGCATTATGAATGTAGAACATTCATTTATTCAGAAATACTGATACAATTTTTTTTGCGCGTATGTTCTGGGGAACATACGCGTTATAGTTTTGCCCAAATGTCTGTAACTTTCGAATTTTTTGAAAAAAATGGTCTCAAACGATTAAGTTCGACTCCCCAATGAAGAATTCGAGGTCAAATTTGATTCTGTCCAGCCGGCCGTCCGGCCGTTGCCACGATAACTTGAGAACGAAAAGAGCTAGCGACTTGAAATTTTCAGGGTAGGTGGCGCATCCCAATACGACGGACAAGTTCGTTAATGGGCATAATCGGCCCAGTGGTTTCCGAGTAATAATTTTGTTTTCAACCAATATGAATCCGATCGAATTGAAACTTGGTGAGTAGTTGTAGAATATGAACCTAAGCACGTTTGTGAAATTTTGTGCGAATCGTATGGCTACAAAATTATTAAAAAATTATTAAAAAATATTTTTGTTGTCACGATAACTTGAGAACTGAGAGAGATAGCGGCCTCAAGTTTTCAGGTTAGGATGTACACCACAACTCGACATTTCAGTTTGATTATGAGCCTAATCGGCCAAACGGTTTTAGAGTTATAGTCATCTGAAATTATATGAAATTTTGTGGTTTTTGTTCCTCATTAACTCGAAAAATACTGAACCGATTAAATTCAAACATGGTTGTTAGTTGTAGAATGCCAATGCGGAAACGTTTGCAAAATTTGGTGAGGATAGCATTTGTAGAAAATTTTAAATAAATCTTTGAAAATAAAAAAAAAAAGTTCTATATATCAGTAACTAATCGTTCGAAATTGCTGAAATTTCGCAAGAACCTTCATAACCTAACTATACTGACAATTTTCAAGTTTTAATACGATCGGTTAAATATTGTTGGAGATTCGAGCATTCTTGTGTGAGTTCAGTAGATGGGTGACCGTTGCCTCGATAACTTTCGAACGAAAGGAGATAGGGACTTGCAATTTTCAGGGAAGGTTGCGTATCCGAAAGGGAGAGTTGAGTTCAATTGTGGGCATAATCGGTCTAACGGTTTCCGAATTATACCCATCTGGAATATTGTTTCCTTGATAACTCAAAAAATAAATATTCGATCGAATTGAAGTTTGGTAACTAGTAGTAGAAAATCAACATAAAGACGTGTTTAAATTTTTTTTATTAAATATTTAAAACTGTAATTAGTTCTTTGAAATACCATTGAATGAAGAAATTCTTGTAAGTTAACAAAATATCTTTATTTGAACAATAAAAAAATATCATTTTATTAAAATGATATTTAGACTATCCAATTGCTTATTTTTTTTATAATATTTTTGCTGTAAGTCAGTATAGCTTAGAACTTTCAAAGTTTCAATGTTTCTTGAATTATAGACTTTACAGAATAAAATAGGTAGGTATACTTCTAATAGCTTAGATCTTTCAAAGTAACTTCCAACAATATTAATTTAAATGATATTATAAATAAAAATTGGTTCAAGCACTGACGTGAAGTCAGAAGCTTTTGCGCGTATGTTCTATTGTCCATTCTCCTGTATTGGACACTCTTCTTAATCGAATTTACCATGATGAATTCTATTGTCTATTCTCCTGTATTGGACACTCTTCTCAATCGAATTCACCATGATGATTTTTATTGTCTATTCTCCTGTATTGGAGACTCTTCTTAATCGAATTTGCCATGATGAATTCTATTGTCCATTCTGGACAATAGAATTCATCATGGCAAATTCGATTAAGAAGAGTCTCCAATACAGGAGAATGGACAATAGAATTCATCATGGTGAATTCGATTGAGAAGAGTGTCCAATACAGGAGAATAGACAATAGAATTCATCATGGTAAATTCGATTAAGAAGAGTGTCCAATACAGGAGAATGGACAATAGAACATACGCGCAAAAGCTTCTGACTTCACGTCAGTGCTTGAACCAATTTTTATATAAACCATTCGTGTAGTGAAGTTTTTTAGATTGTCAAGAAACGTAACATTGGTGCCAGGCAGTTGCTCATCTAGAATGTCCTCTAAAGCAGCAAGATCAATGGTCACAAGGAATAGAAAAACAACTATGCTGAAAATTGTCATTGCAATTTTCTATAGAATCAATATTTTAAAATCATCAAATATGAAAAGAATAAATTGAAAAATGAGAAACGATCAGTTCAATCACCATAATATAATAGGTTTAAGATTGATTGTTAATTATTTCAAATAGATACCGTAGAATGGGGATACATTGGTCGCATTCAGAGTACGCGGCGCTCAGCCACAAATCAAATGTGCTCCATAAATAGCCTCCGCTCCACAACGTGTTGAGTTCGTAGGGCATGTGCCACCGAACGTTTTGGTAACGGTTGCGCAACTGTTTCGTCCGCTGAATGCGACCATTTATTCCCGGAGTGACTTTGATAAAAACTTCTTTTCTTTCTCAAACTCAGATTGTGTGAATTCTGCAGCATTGGACCTTGCAACGGTATAAAAATGTTACGCTGTTTTCCTAGTTATGCAACCACTGACGCGTTGAACATGAATTGAAGGTCATGTTATGGTTTTAATTCGTTGCTTTATTTTAAAAATGTTTCGTCTTATTAATCCGTATTGATTTTCCACATTCAATATTTATATATACATTATTTCGTATAATTTTGCTCAATACAGTGAAAATTATGTTGCGACCTGAATTTTCTGTGGTCATACGATCGATGGGTATAGCAAGCTCTCGGGGATTTCTCGTCCTTTTACGTTCGAAGCTTTCGAGCAAGTCTTCTAACGTTTCTTCTAACATTTCTCGTAACGTTTCTCTGTTCTCAATAGTTGAGATGAAAGAAATGGTGTTCTGAATATCTCTTAACAGTTTGTGTGATTATTTGTCAAAGTATACCGTCAGGTTGACGGTGGTGAGTAGGGAACCTTGGATGGGTGATTCCAGATCTTTCAGTGTGACATGGCTGTTCTTTATAATTCAGATGTACGCCCCCTTGAGGTTCCTTTTCGAACACTTTTGAGCACAAATGTAGATGCAGGGGGGTTACTCTCGAATGCCGTAAGAATAAATTATGGTATCAAAGAATCTTCGATCGTAGTTCAACATTTATCAACTACAATTCAATTTTTCTCAAAAAATAATGAGAGAAATCTTATTTTTATTCGAGCAATGGACAGTAATAACAATACAAATATTAACTTCGTTTTTATACATTATATTCGCATATTTCAAGAGAAAAATATGTTTTAATTTTGAATTTTTTTACTGATCAAGGTCACCCTGTTCTACTGTACCATTTTCCTCAGAAAACGCACCCACAGCCGATGAGGAACACTACCAGGACCACTTACTGTTGCATGACATGATGGCATGAGTTTTTGACACATGTGGTTCTAACAGAACGGGCCCACTCGTTAGACACCCCTCAAGAGGCATCCACCATACTAATGTTGGACATAAGGCATACCTCATAAGAGGGTATGAAATTTATCATTTGAATTTAAAAAATGTCTCTTAGGAATTTGTTGTTATCCCAAGTTAGATCTTCTGAAACCCTATTTCTATCTTGAATGTAGAGTAATCTCAACTTACTTTGTTAGTTTTGGAATGTCATAACCCTTGTTGACGTATTCGATACCTGCAGGCACGGCCATGGTCAGTAATAGTCTTGTCCTTCCAGTCTTTTCGGACTCTCTTTCGAACTCTTCACGAAGTTCCTGCAAAGGACATGCAGATAGGGTTAGATATTAAGTTACATTCAGAAAATCTTCAAGATATGAGACACAAAAACAACTCAAACCAGAACAGGTATACCTTAAAAATATTCAGTTAATCTACTTTCTCAAAGATTCATCTCATCTCATTTGGTTAGATATGATCCGAGTTTCAATATAACAATGTTTCACGGTTAGTATCCCCTGAGTAAAATACAGTTCGTAAAATTGTGATAAGTTGAGTAGATGTAGACTATTAAAAATGGGTTCAGCCCTGTGGACATGAGCCATGAGCTTTCTGGCGCTCTAGTTCAAACAGACGAATTATATCTCTGAAAGTATTAGTTTCTCAGAGTTGGGAATTATATCAATGTATTCATATGATAGAACTGCATGATAATGGAAATTTAATTCAAATAATAGTTTATTTATCAAGATTAAATGAGCAATCTGAGAATGAGAACTGCACCATGGAAGAAATCAAATTAAATCTGGCCAATTTTGCCCAATAACGAACTTAACCGAGATATTCATCTCCCTAACCTACTCTGAAAATTTCAACTACCTAGCTCATTCCATTCGAGAGTTATTGTAGAAAAACTTTTTTTAAATTTTCAAATTTTTTTTTGACACTTTGCGGTAATCTGATCAATACAAAACTTCACACGCGTATAAAGGTCATGATTCTACAATTTGATGCTAAATTTCAGATAGATCGTGTGATCTGTTCCGGAAATATTCATAAAAAATATTTTTACTAAAATCCTTGCACCTTGCAAATTTCAATCCGCTAACTCCTTTCGTTCGAGAGTTATCGTGCCTACGGCCAGCCGACCAGCCGGACAGAATCGATTTCGACCTCAGATTCTTGATCAATGAGTCGAACCAAATCATTTGAGACCATTTTCAACCAAAAATTCTAAAATTACAGACATTTGGGCAAATTGATAAGCACTCTGTTCCGAGGAACTAGAGCGCCAAAAAAACAAGTTTCGTATGACAATTGCCCAAAACAGTTTTAAAGTACCTACAAATAGTAGATATTCCATAAAACATGTATGAAAGAAGAGATGTAATAATGAAAAATTACCTTGTAATCGATCAAAAATTTCCTGATCTACGTTCACCAAATTTTCTCCTCTCTCGAACTACAGAATTATGCTTTCAATATTTACGTAATATTTCCAAACATTTTAGGGTGAGGTCCCCGTTGCATCACTAAAATACGAGTATTTCAACCCCAATATTTTTGAAGTTATAATATTCCCTTCCGTCAGTCCCGTCATAAATTGAGAGAACTGAGCATTCTATGTCTATGGATGAAAAGCAGTCTCACTACTCTCAGATCTCTTACTTCATGTTCCGTTCCGAAATGTAGGACTTTTCTGAGAAAAACTAATTTCGGAGCAAACAACTGAGATTTTTCTCACTTCGCTCACATTTCGGAATACACTTTATTCTCATAATTCTTCGATTGATTAGATAATGTCATGTCTCAGGAAAATAAGTTGACATTATGACAATTCACACATAGAATAAGTATATCCTTCTGTGAAAACGTAGAAATACGATTAATTATTGAAATTTTGAAAAATCATTTCTCCGAAAGTATTAGCTTGTTAGAGTTAAAAATGATATCATTGGATTCTTATGGTAAAACTGCTTGTTGAATATTAGTTAATGTGGAATTTGTTCTGTAAAAAAAATTTTTTTTTTGTTACTCCGAAACCATCTGTCCGATTTTGCCCAATAACGAACTTAGC
Source organism: Halyzia sedecimguttata (assembly GCA_937662695.2). Lineage (NCBI taxonomy): Eukaryota > Metazoa > Arthropoda > Insecta > Coleoptera > Coccinellidae > Halyzia > Halyzia sedecimguttata. Next base: position 135,589,820 of record OW569411.2, on the reverse strand, counting down.
CGAGATATTCATCTCCCAAACCTACTCTGGAAATTTCAACTCTCTAGCTCATTCCGTTCGAGAGTTATCGTGCCTACGGCCGGCCGGCCGGCCGGACAGCATGAATTTCGACCACGGATTCTTGATCAGTGAGTCGAACCAAATCGTTTAAGACCATTTTCATCGAAAAATTTTAAAATTACAGACATTTGGGCAAATTGATAAGCACTCAGTTCCGAGGAACTAGAGCGCCAAAAAAGTTTATCGGTAAATTCTAGTGAGTACCAAATTGGAAAAGGTTTGCGTCAGGTCAGTAAGCTTTGGAGCACTTTTTCAAATTTATGGCCAGAGCGGCTGAACTCAACCAACGCTGTTCGGCTTGTATTTGTGACACAATCGAGTTTATATCTAGTAGTCACTTGTAAAATAAGGTTTCGAAGGATCTTGCAAAACTTCAGAGATATCTGACGAATAATTTCTGAAATACAAAATTTTTTTGAATATTTTTTCAGTAATACGATCTTGACGCAATTTTGCATATGCATTCATGACGCTATTTTTCACCTAGTTATCGAGTTTCAATTCGATCATATCAGTTCTTCCTGAGCTGTGAAAAAACAAAACTTCAGATGGCTATAGCTCTGAAACTACCTGGCGGATTTTGACGCACTCAACCGTGATATTTATGCCCCAAACCTACCCTGTTAATTTCAACTATCTTTCTCATTTTCCAGAGTAATCGAACGATGGCCGGACGGACAGGTTAAAGTTTGACCCCCGGTTTATCCATCAGTGAGTCAAAACTAAACTATGAAGAATCCGTGGTCTAACTTGATTCTGTCCGGCTGTCACGATTGCGCTCGAACGAAATAAGTAAGAGAGTTGAAATAGGATTGGAGACCAAATGCGCCGACTACATTTAATAATGGACAAAATCCGTTTAACTCGAAAAATATTGATCTGGTCGAATTAAAACACGGTATTTAGTTTGAAAAATACCGACAAGACTTATGCAAAATTTTAAGAGGATAGCATGACAGAAGGATTAAAAAAACTTTGAAACTATCCGTCTGATATCGTTGAAATTCTACAACTTCAAAAAAAGCCTTCAAAACCTTATTTTAAAGTAAAGTTCTTGATTTGAACTCGATCGGATCTATATTGCTGAAGATAATTTCGAAATATTTCAACGCTCGAGATGTACTGGTCTATTTTTCACACTTGACAAAAAAAATTGACAACAGTTTTTGCTTTTTGACATAGCTACCTGAAAAGAATTTAATGAACCAACATGTGCATAGATCGGCCTAAGTCATATTTGACAAGTCGATAGGTCAGTAATAACTGACAATACCTAGTGAGAATTGGCTATGTACCTTATTTAACTGACGTGTTCTATACTTATATTTCATCGAATGATATGTAGCAAGATAATGTTTTTCTGAATTTAAAAATTTGCACAAGGTATCAAAAGTCAGTTGATACTGTTTTAAGGAACGATTTTTTTTTTAATCAAAATTATAATCAAGGGTTATGTTCTCAAAAATTTTTTTTTTATTATTTCATAAACAACGCATGTTTATAACAATTTTGTAAGCAATAGGAGAAAAAATCATCAAAAATACTTTTTAAGTAAAATCTGATCATAAGAAAACGAATCAATGGAAATCAAAAAATCTTTTTTTTTCATTGTTTAATGAAGTTAAAGTTAAAGTTTGTTAATAACAAAACGAAAATTAAAAAAATTTTAATTTTTCTAACGGAAATCTATTTTACGACCTTGTTAATGCTCGTGCTCCAAAAAATTGTTAAATAACTAATGGATAACTAATTGAAATATCGCGACAATAATTTTTGGACCACGGATTATTATTCATTGATCTATCCTGCAAGCGCCTGAATTTTTCCAATTTCCATTTTCATATTGTTTAAATAATATTCATTTAATGATAGTCCGAAGGGGGCGAGGCTTGCGCAAGCCGGAATACCCGTTTTATGGCGTATTTTCAACCCCCCGGGAAAATTATAAATATAGGCCCTACAAATTCAGAAGTTGGGAGTTTTTTTTTTTGAAATTTTCTACTGTTTTTGAATCTATCTTCGAAAATGAATTATCTCAAATGGTTTTGAGATATTGGCAAGAAACCAAACCCCCCTTTTTTCACTTAATTGTTTGAAACTATTGCAATTTTTGCGAGCGGTCTTAACATTTTCTCAAAAACTATCTACATGCCATTCCGAATCGAATGACAATTCAATCATAATTTTCGGAGAATACGCAAAAATTTTGACCTAAAAAGCATTTTTTGAATAGACTAGTAGCAATGATGGCAACTCTGAAAATGTTTCAGTGGAATATAACAACAGAGATCAATCCATTCCAGATTGATATTCCGTGCGAGTGTTCTAAATATAATATGATTTTTCCGCAAAATGTATAATAATATGATCCCCAGAACGAGTAGGAAGATCCTTAATGCGTCTAATATTGTTAACATTAACTCAGTTTCTTGGAGCAATGTATAATGATAGCACATTGAAACTTAGTGAAATGGCTATATACTGAGACTTTTACCTCATCGTTCAATATTCATGAAGAAACAATGCTTCATTGCCATTGTACAGATAATCGCTATGGCAATTTGATCATTTGAGGTATATTGACGTGAGTTTTTAAAGAAGAAATTTCCCTTGTAAAATTCACTTTCACTTATATCCCACGCGAGTAATCATACCTCGCATGAGGATAATTTCTTATCATCATTAATAGGACCACTTCTAACGTAATTAACTATCCTAAAAAAAATCGATGCGAATTTTACACGAAGGTTTAATATTCTCAGTGTTATTGAAAGTATCACACACAGAAAGAATCATTCCTTCAACTTTTATTTTTGGCAATGTGGTAGTCATGTATCAAGAATGAAACTATAATATATTACATGAAATTATATCATTTAACATATAATCCGAAAAAAATATTACTGTGTTTGGTGACCCCGTTGCTGAGTACAATGCTGTTCACGTCCTGCTTTTGCCACCTAGTTCCGAGCAACTAGAACTCCGGGAATTAACTGTGCCACAGTCTGTGGATGATGGTACCAAGTGGATAGTTTTTGCTTCTTCCCTATCAAAAAGAAGACATATTCGATGGGACGTAAATTCGGTGGATGGGATGATAACGACTAAACATTAACGCCTGCTTCTTAAAGAAAGTTCATAGATCGACGAGCAATATGTAAATTCTTGCTAAAAAATGGGTTCAAGCCCTGTGGACTGGAGCTTTCTGGCGCTCTTGTTCAAACAGACAAATTATATCTCCGACAGTATTGGTTTCTCAGAGTTTGGAATTATATCAATTGATTCTTATGACAGACATTCATCTCAGCAGAAATTGAATACAAACATCATAGAAGAATTCAATAAGAGTGCCAAAAATTATCAATCCAAAACCAATAGACGAATTCTACCCAACAACGAACTCATCCGAGATATTCATTCCCAAATTCTATGAAGAACGATAATATATATCTTTCCTCAAATCCACTCCAATACTCCAATACACCAATATTCCAGTTTTGTTTTTAGTGGAGATATTCTGAACTGAATATTATTAACATGGTAACAGCTAACATGGTATGGACATGTACAACGTATGTCTGACTCGAGGCTGCCCAAACAACTTTTAACATGGCAGCCATCAAGATCAAGGAAGAGAGGTAGACCTAAGCTAGAGTGGCAGAGTGCTGTGCATACATTCATGAGCGAAAGAGACTTGAAGCAAGAAGATTGCAACGATAGAATAACATGGCGATTAGGCGTCGGACAACGTCGTAAGACGTTCTAAACCAGCATATATATATATATATATATATATATATATATATATATGCCGGTTTAGAACGTCTTACGACGTTGTCCGACGCGAAGAGATTCTAAACCGGCATATATATATATATATATATATATATGCCGGTTTAGAACGTCTTACGACGTTGTCCGACGTCTAATATATATATATATATATATATATATATATATATATATATATATAATGTGTAAGATGATTCATCTCTGATGTGTTGAATAGTGGAAGAAGGTAATTGGGAAATTTTCAGAGCAAAAAAGAGGTATTAGCCTATGTTACTATATATTGAATAGCTTAGCTTTCGTGATTACTCAATCACTTCATCGGAGCATCTGTAATAAAACATAAAATAAGGTACACAACAAAAATATTGTATGGAGAACTCACTCAATGCAAGGTTTGGCAATAATTTGATGTCAATTGTAAAATCATTAATATAATTTGTTGGATGAGCGCTGGGCAATTATTATTATTACAAAAAGGCGTATCGCAAGTTTCACCAGTTAGTTTGAGGTTAACAAATATCATTCCGTGATTCTAGTCCTCTATGACAATTTAAAAACGTCAGTCGACCACGGTGTTAAATATTATTATTCCGTGGTATTAATCCCAATAAAAATGTATGAAATCATTATCGTTAATGCTAGGACTGCCGGAGAGGGTGGACAGGAGGGGTAAAGACAACAAAGACAAAAAAACAACACAAACATTTTATCTTCTTTATATCCTGAATATAGCATTAGCTTCACCACCGCTGGGCTGTTCCCATACCATTGAAACACCCATCTTCACTTGCTATAGTGTTAGTTCCATCCCCTTGAGGAACCTTAGATTGTTTATGTCATCATCAATTTGTATGAGGAGGGAGTAGATTGAGCTGAGATTCTCGATGTCAGATCTCTTGTTAATAGTATTTGGAAACTGTTTTATTCTTATCATCTCCATAACTTCTCTTGTGTCTTGTCCATTACACACGTCGAGTATATCAATAGAATATGGACCACAGAATGGATTGGAAATGGCAGAATATTGATATACTCGACGTGTGTAATGGACAAGACACAAGAGAAGTTATGGAGATGATAAGAATAAAACAGTTTCCAAATACTATTAACAAGAGATCTGACATCGAGAATCTCAGCTCAATCTACTCCCTCCTCATACAAATTGATGATGACATAAACAATCTAAGGTTCCTCAAGGGGATGGAACTAACACTATAGCAAGTGAAGATGGGTGTTTCAATGGTATGGGAACAGCCCAGCGGTGGTGAAGCTATATTCAGGATATAAAGAAGATAAAATGTTTGTGTTGTTTTTTTGTCTTTGTTGTCTTTACCCCTCCTGTCCACCCTCTCCGGCAGTCCTAGCATTAACGATAATGATTTCATACATTTTTATTGGGATTAATACCACGGAATAATAATATTTAACACCGTGGTCGACTGACGTTTTTAAATTGTCATAGAGGACTATAATCACGGAATGATATTTGTTAACCTCAAACTAACTGGTGAAACTTGCGATACGCCTTTTTGTAATAATAATAATTGCCCAGCGCTCATCCAACAAATTATATTAATGATTTTACAATTGACATCAAATTATTGCCAAACCTTGCATTGAGTGAGTTCTCCATACAATATTTTTGTTGTGTACCTTATTTTATGTTTTATTACAGATGCTCCGATGAAGTGATTGAGTAATCACGAAAGCTAAGCTATTCAATATATAGTAACATAGGCTAATACCTCTTTTTTGCTCTGAAAATTTCCCAATTACCTTCTTCCACTATATATATATATATATATATATATATATATATATATATATATATATATATATATATATCAATATATTAATATCAGGGATATTGGGCTGTAGGTGGAGTATTAAAATTCACTCTTTTTTGCTCGTCAAGCTTTCGACTGATTTCCAGTCTTCCTCAGGACTTCTAAAATGGAACATATATTCATTATACTGTTTACAACATAGAATTTTACAAAAACTTACACAATCTGAGTATAATCTAGGGTCAAATAATAATTCAAATTTAAATATCAAGTTTTCCACATGTATAATACGCATTACATTATTCATTATGTCAAAATATTTTAGGCTATGATATAATTCATTCACTGTCACTCTTCTTCTTACTTCTGTCTTCAACTGGATTCGTCATTCATCTGGAGGTCCCAGGTAATGTAGTTCTTTCTGCTTCCATAAATCGGTCATCAAATAGGTGTATATACTACTAATTTTATTCGTGTCTGTCTTCTTGTTAATGGGTTTTTCTTGTTTATTAATGTGATACATTTCCAAAAAAAGCCGTTTTTGATAATTGTCTGATCTTGTCAACACTTTCACTTGTTCATAATCTATCCTATGGTCATTGTCTGCACTGTGTTTGGCTAATGCACATCTTTCTGGATATTTCTTAGTATCACTTTTGTGTCCAGCTATGCGTCTTCTTAATGTTTGTGAAGTTTGCCCCACATACTTTTTATCGCATCCACCACATGGTATCTGATATACTATATTCGACTGGTCCAGTTTTTCTGTCTTGTCCTTTAGACTTGTAAAAAGTTTTGACACTGTATGGGTATATTTTCTGGTTATTTTAACTCTATCATATTTAAATTGATTCAGGAGTTTGTCTGTCAAATTTTCGATGTTGGATATTGAGCAGTATGGTTTCATTTCATTTGTATTTTGTGCTGTGTTTGTTGGCGGCTGTGTATCCACTATCCTGGGTTGCACCGGTGTAGAGTAAAGTATCTTGTTTGTAAGTCTTTTCGGGTATCCATTCTCTTCCATAATTACTGCCAAGTGTTCTATGTTCTTTCTGATGTATGGTTGGTTGCATAATCTGTATATTCTATCTTTCATCTGTCTTAAGGTATTTACTTTTATCGACATCTTATGATCTGAGTTATAATTTATTGTTCTTTCAGATGAAGTAGGTTTCTTGTACATATCAATTTCTACCTTTTGGTTTTCTCCTCTTATCACCTTCATGTCCAGGAAAGGAATCCATTTTTCATCTGTCTCGGTTTCTATAGTGAATTTCAGCCGTTGGTCTGCTGTTCCATCATTAAATGTCCCAAGCAATTCCTCAATTTTCCCCTCGTCTGTTGAGAGTATTATGTCATCCACAAATTTCTTTACAAAGTGTGGTCTGTGATGTAATCTTGGTAACGTGATGTCCAACATATAGTCCATTGTGTATTGTGCTAGTATGGGACTTAAGGTCGATCCCATCGCGCAACCTATTTTTTGTTTATAGTAGTTTCCTTTGTAGGTGCATGTGTTGTTGTCTATAACAAATTTCACTATTTCTATGAATTTTTCTTTTTTCATGTTGTTTATGTGCGGTTTTATTCTTTCCCAATTATAATCCAGGGCTTTCGTAATCAGTTGTATTGTCATATTCCCAAACAAATTCTCTACATCCAAAGACAGCAATACTTCCCCTTCAGGTAATGTGAGCTGTCTTAATTGTTCCGAACATTGAAATGAATCCACTATATAATATGCATTGTCTTTATTGTATGCTCGAGTCAGAAGTTGCGCCAAATATGTTGCTATATTCTTTGTTGGAGACTTTATTCCAGATATTATGGGCCTAAGTGGGTTGTCGGCTTTATGGATCTTTGGGTTTCCATAAATTTTAGGAATGTTGGCATTATACATTTTATAACCTTTCACTTCCACTTCACTCAGTAAGCCTATTTTCCCTATTTCGTCAAAGTATCTGTTGGCCTGGGTTTGTATTTTCTGAGTAGGATCACTTCTCATTTGTACAAAATTTTCTCTATCCTCCAATATTTGTAGCATCTTCTCTTCATACTCCGTCCTATTCATAACCACAGTGACTCCTCCTTTATCACTTTGGGTTATAATTATTTCTGGATTTTCATTTATAAATTTCTTTGTGTCGTTGAATATCTTTGTCAAAGGAAACTGTGTATCTCTAAATCTGTGTACATAGTTGGTAATAACGCTTGTAGATTTTGCTCTCTCTATGTCTTGTTCCCTCTGTTCCATATTAGAAACTATGTATTCCACATCAGCCAGCAATTCTTCCATACTTATGTCTCTTGGTGATTGTTTTAAAGCAAATTTTTTCTAATATGGAACAGAGGGAACAAGACATAGAGAGAGCAAAATCTACAAGCGTTATTACCAACTATGTACACAGATTTAGAGATACACAGTTTCCTTTGACAAAGATATTCAACGACACAAAGAAATTTATAAATGAAAATCCAGAAATAATTATAACCCAAAGTGATAAAGGAGGAGTCACTGTGGTTATGAATAGGACGGAGTATGAAGAGAAGATGCTACAAATATTGGAGGATAGAGAAAATTTTGTACAAATGAGAAGTGATCCTACTCAGAAAATACAAACCCAGGCCAACAGATACTTTGACGAAATAGGGAAAATAGGCTTACTGAGTGAAGTGGAAGTGAAAGGTTATAAAATGTATAATGCCAACATTCCTAAAATTTATGGAAACCCAAAGATCCATAAAGCCGACAACCCACTTAGGCCCATAATATCTGGAATAAAGTCTCCAACAAAGAATATAGCAACATATTTGGCGCAACTTCTGACTCGAGCATACAATAAAGACAATGCATATTATATAGTGGATTCATTTCAATGTTCGGAACAATTAAGACAGCTCACATTACCTGAAGGGGAAGTATTGCTGTCTTTGGATGTAGAGAATTTGTTTGGGAATATGACAATACAACTGATTACGAAAGCCCTGGATTATAATTGGGAAAGAATAAAACCGCACATAAACAACATGAAAAAAGAAAAATTCATAGAAATAGTGAAATTTGTTATAGACAACAACACATGCACCTACAAAGGAAACTACTATAAACAAAAAATAGGTTGCGCGATGGGATCGACCTTAAGTCCCATACTAGCACAATACACAATGGACTATATGTTGGACATCACGTTACCAAGATTACATCACAGACCACACTTTGTAAAGAAATTTGTGGATGACATAATACTCTCAACAGACGAGGGGAAAATTGAGGAATTGCTTGGGACATTTAATGATGGAACAGCAGACCAACGGCTGAAATTCACTATAGAAACCGAGACAGATGAAAAATGGATTCCTTTCCTGGACATGAAGGTGATAAGAGGAGAAAACCAAAAGGTAGAAATTGATATGTACAAGAAACCTACTTCATCTGAAAGAACAATAAATTATAACTCAGATCATAAGATGTCGATAAAAGTAAATACCTTAAGACAGATGAAAGATAGAATATACAGATTATGCAACCAACCATACATCAGAAAGAACATAGAACACTTGGCAGTAATTATGGAAGAGAATGGATACCCGAAAAGACTTACAAACAAGATACTTTACTCTACACCGGTGCAACCCAGGATAGTGGATACACAGCCGCCAACAAACACAGCACAAAATACAAATGAAATGAAACCATACTGCTCAATATCCAACATCGAAAATTTGACAGACAAACTCCTGAATCAATTTAAATATGATAGAGTTAAAATAACCAGAAAATATACCCATACAGTGTCAAAACTTTTTACAAGTCTAAAGGACAAGACAGAAAAACTGGACCAGTCGAATATAGTATATCAGATACCATGTGGTGGATGCGATAAAAAGTATGTGGGGCAAACTTCACAAACATTAAGAAGACGCATAGCTGGACACAAAAGTGATACTAAGAAATATCCAGAAAGATGTGCATTAGCCAAACACAGTGCAGACAATGACCATAGGATAGATTATGAACAAGTGAAAGTGTTGACAAGATCAGACAATTATCAAAAACGGCTTTTTTTGGAAATGTATCACATTAATAAACAAGAAAAACCCATTAACAAGAAGACAGACACGAATAAAATTAGTAGTATATACACCTATTTGATGACCGATTTATGGAAGCAGAAAGAACTACATTACCTGGGACCTCCAGATGAATGACGAATCCAGTTGAAGACAGAAGTAAGAAGAAGAGTGACAGTGAATGAATTATATCATAGCCTAAAATATTTTGACATAATGAATAATGTAATGCGTATTATACATGTGGAAAACTTGATATTTAAATTTGAATTATTATTTGACCCTAGATTATACTCAGATTGTGTAAGTTTTTGTAAAATTCTATGTTGTAAACAGTATAATGAATATATGTTCCATTTTAGAAGTCCTGAGGAAGACTGGAAATCAGTCGAAAGCTTGACGAGCAAAAAAGAGTGAATTTTAATACTCCACCTACAGCCCAATATCCCTGATATTAATATATTGATTGATAACAAGGACTGTGATTATACTCATTATATATATATATATATCAAATGAGTGAGTTTCGCTTTTATGGAAAGCTAACCACTAGACATGAATAATAATAGGACTAGCAGGGACCGCAGTTAAGAGTCATCCACAAAGTGTAATTCCATCAACGCTGACTAGCAACATACCGCGGTTTCATCCTTATTAGGAATCGTCAGTGGTGCATAAGTCAACCGCCGATGGAAGAATACACCTCGAAGGAGCCGCTTTATCGAACTCCAGGTATAACCTCTGAGTACAAAGTACTCAGAGCGACACCTAGCGTCCAACCAACCAGGCTCCCGTTGCGGAAAACTCAAAACATAGATCCCTGCGTACATTCTTTGTTCCAAACGTGACTAATTGCAGAATTCTATTTTGAATTCCTTGCAGACGCCACGAGGAACGTGAAAACGCCCTGGTTTTAGTGCGCAATGCGCAGAAATGAATAAAGCAAATGAGTGAGTTTCGCTTTTATGTGCTTTATGCTCAGACTCACCCTGTATATATATCTATAATATTATTAACTTATCATTACCATTCCCATCATCATATGGATTGACCATCGGCATAAAAATATCAACCAACAAAAAGTATGAAATTATATTATAATTCTCATAATTCTACGATTGCTGGAATGAATTAGACAACGTCATATCTCAGGAAAATAAGTTGACATTATAACAATTCATAGAATACTGTGAAAACATAGAAATAGGATTTATATTGAAATTTTGAAGAATCATATCTCCGAAAGTATTAGCTTGTTAGAGTTAAGAATGATATCAATGGATTCTCATGGTAAAACTGCATATTAAAAAAAATTTAATTTGGAATTTGTTCTTACTCCGAAACCATCAGTCCGATTTCACCCCATAACGAACTTAACCGAGATATTTATTTCCCAAACCTACTCTGAAAATTTCAACTCTCTAGCTCATTCCGTTCGAGAGTTGTCGTGCCTACGGCCGGCCAGCGGGACTGGCTGGACAGAATTAATTTCGACCACAGATTCTTGATCAGTGAGTCGAACCAAATCGTTTAAGACCATTTTCATCAAAAAATTCGAAAATTACAGACATTTGGGCAAATTGATAAGCACTCTGTTCCGAGGAACAAGAGCACCAAAAGGGATGTGTGGACGGCCATCTAGATGCGGCAGTAATGTGGCTATGTGACTATTGAAGTTACGCCCACTAGTTCAGGTGAAAAACTTTGTGCATACAGCGGGCCATGGAAAAGTAATTATTTCATTTGATTTCGTGCATATCGTATCACTAGAAGAACAAGATGGAAAGGCACTGTGACCAGAAGCTATAACCCGCTTGTTCAAATTCATAACCAGAGTGGTCATCCATCCATGTAGTGAACTTGTTCAAGGCTGCTTTACTCCGGAAAAAAAAATTTCCAATATTTCCAAGAATATGAATCCCACAGCAAATAAGCGTCCAAAAAAATATGGTCCAGTTTTTGGCCGAGAATGGTCTCAAACAATTAATTTCGACTCAAATACATACATTCACTGGTGAGTCGAAAAAAAAAATAAGTGCTATGTCTATGGTAGGATAAGTTCTCTGTTCAAATACAGTACATTCATTGTTGGATCGAAAATTAAAAGAACTGTGTTTGTGGTGGCGTAAGTACCCTAACGATTACATTTATTTACTGTTAAAATTTACAGTGCTTTGTGTGTGTTAGCGCAAGGAGAAAAATCAGTTAAATCGTACAATTGTGCCATGAAATAAGATACACCTGTATAGCAGTGAAAAAATCCACGCAAAAGCTCCTGACTTCACGTCAGTGCTATTTAAAATTTTATTTTATTGTCTCATTGTCTTCGTTAAAGCGAACCCTCAAGAATGATTCTTTTCACATGTTTAGTCATGCTGTATTTTATTTTAATTTCCTTTCCCTGAGAAATATGGTTTTATTATTCTTGAATTTATTTTAAAGTTTCAGATTGTGAAGAATTTAGTGTTTTGTGCATTAATTGAGTATTAAATATCTATTATTATTATTATTATTATTATTATTATTATTATTATTATACTGATCCTCCTGGGTCTTCCACAAGGAGACCCCTCATAAGCTCTAAGAGCTTGCCCTGAGTTAGGAGAACCAGTTGTGTTCTGTGTAGGCTTTGTTACTGTGTCCTTACGCCACCTTAGGCACAGCACTGTTAATTTTTGACCCAACAGCGAATGGTGGCGATTACCGTGACTAGAAAATTTCTTTCCTAGCCTCGGAATTGAACTTGGGGCTTCCGCTCCCAAGTCAATTACTCTACCATGATATGATACTCTACCATGATATGATACTGTTTCTTTTTATATTCTGTGAATACTATTGTGGGTTTTATACCTGTATCTGAATAACAGATGTGAGGGTAAATCCGTGATGTAAATTAAGGTGGGTTTTTAGTATAGAATTTTTTGAAAAACATAACCCCGGAAAAATTACACCCCTCCGAATATTAGCAAAGAAAAAATTTTCTCTTTTTTATTTTCCCTCTAGTTTTCCGTGTATATTAAGCTAAAGACATGAAACTTGGTCAATATAATTTCTCAATAAAACTACACATTTTGCTATTTTTTAACTCTGAAGTTCCTTATTTCAACTAAGTTTCTTATTTCAACAAGTTTTTTGGAAAACTTAAACATTTACGAGAAAAAAATGCAACGCATTTTTAAAAAGCACCGAGGTGGAATTTTCCTAACTTAATTCATTTGTTTATAGTTGGCATATTTTACAAGTTTTGCTTTATTTTCTTCATCAACCATTGTATTACCTTTCCTGAAGACTTTTATTATACAAGGAAAATAAAAAGGGAAACAATTGTTCTTTTGTTAATCTTCGTGGGGGTGTATATTTTCAGGGGTTATGTTTTTCAAAAAATTTTATACCAAATAGCCACCTTATTTTTCATCACAGAATCATCCCTTGCATTTTTTTTATGTTACTCAGATACACCCTGTATATTTATATTAATAATTAAATAAATTACCTGAACCAGTTTGGCATAGTTATCCCTATCTCTGGATTTTCCACCTTCACGGAAGGCTGGGTATTCCCAATCCAGATCCAGACCGTCGAAATGATTCTGACGCAAAAATTTTATCGAATTTTTGACTAGTTGTTTCCTCCTGTCAGCATTTGCAACCATTGGGGAAAAACGTGATGATGCTTCATTCCAGCCACCAATTGCCAGTAGAGTTTTCAGATCTTTATTATAAGTTTTCAATCCAGTAAACTTGGCATAACCTCCTGCGAAAAAATGTTTTAATTTTAGAGTACTATCATACTTACAGACTTCGAATATGCAGGATTATTTTGGAGCTCAACTGACAAGATTAAATTCGTGAACAGATCTGAGTGATTACCAATGAACATTTTCCACTCTCAATATCTCATAAAATAAAAATCCAATGAAGTTCGAATTAAGAAGGTAATTGGGTGTGTTACGTCTCATGACGTCACATTTTGGGAAGCGCAGATTCGTTTTTCTAAACAAAGGAGCTCGCGTGAATATTTGTCTATTGAGTTACTGGGTTTTAGTTTACCATGTGTGGTCTCACCCTGAAAAATAATACTTTTACGAAAAGATAACTGCGAGTAGAATTCTTTCTTAAGCTTCGACCTTCGTTGAGCGATTTATTGCCTATTTCCTGTAAAAGAATGCTAAAATGCATTATTTTACTGAAGTGGTAACACATTGCTCAGTGCTGGTATTCTTCTTATCTAGACGCTTCGGAAACCCTAATCTGTGAAAACTTATCTATCATCTTTCGCTGATAGACTGTATGCAAAAAGCAAGTTAGGTTTCCAGATAGTGGGAGAAATTCGAGATTTCGAATTCCTAAGATTAAAACACCCTAGAAGTTCACTCATTGGTGCATTTAGTATGCATTCTTACTCTTTTTCGTAAACGACAAATGAGAGTATTGTTGTAACATATATGGGCGGTTTTGAGATCGAAACCCCAATCAATGTTAATATTACCCCCGTTTTTTACCCAGATGGAGGAACCTCCTATTTTCCATTTATCTGGTCTTTTACATACAATTACACTGTAAGAATTATTACTATTCTTGATCTGTCGCGAAACAATAACATTGTTGTCGTAGCAACTAAGTAGTCACTTCTTCCTTGTTATACATTTTCATATAGAAGGAAGATATTAAATTGTATAAATATTACATTTGCGTAATCATTTCTTGCTTGTTATCACATTATCGGTAACAAAAAAATATAGTTTGTTGATGTGTTAAAAATTGCGTTCGAATATTTCACCACCTCCTATCCTCGTAATTGTTAGCTTATTGCAAGTAACAACATACGCCGTAATCAACGAGATTACTGCTGGGTGCTTAAAGTTAAGTATAACCCTCTACTGACCCCCCTGATAAAACAATCAGGGTATACAATTCTGGTCCTTCGAAACAACATTATAAGCTGATAAAAGAATCAGGACTCAACATTTGATCCTTCGAACCATAGCATCCTGATAAATCAATCACGATTCAACAGGGTGAAAAATATCACTTTGAATATTAATGCACGAATCAGTGAGGATCATGTGACTAAAACCATTGAAAAACTATCTCGAACAAATTTCACATATTTTGAGAAACAATCACTTCATTTGGATGACATATTTATATCTATGGGCATATGATGTATTGATTTTAATCCTTTATTTGTGCGAGGCAACTGAGGCCATCTACATAGCTCTCTATTTTTACTGAAGACTCGTTCAAATTCGTAAAGACATACGCCAACACCACCCAACAACCATGACCTGAGCGGAATTCGAACCCGCGACCTCCTCGGAGCTGATATCTCTACCACTGCACCGAAGCCGGCATAAGGCACTAGGTAATGAACGAATGTTATTACTGACGTATCGACTTATCAAATTTGACTTCTGCCGATCTTATTCATTAAATTCTCTCAAAGATCAAAAACTGTTGAGAACTTCATTGGTCGAGTGTAAAACCAGGGGACCAGTTCATCTCGATCATTGGAATATTTCCAATATAAATATGATCGAATTCAAATCTAAAACTTTACTGTAAAATAAGGTTTTGAAAGCTCTCACAGAAGTTCAACGATATCTAACGGATATTTTTTTTGACCTTTTTTTTCATTTTCCAGTCATGCGATCCTCATAACTTTTTTTTCAATTAACCACCACACTTTAATTCGATCAGATCAGTATTTTTCGAGTTATTGTGAAAACAAAATTTCAGCTGGCTCTAACTCTGAAACTCCTAAGTGGATTTTGCCCATTAAGGAACTTAGCCGGTGCATTTGGACTCAAAACTTATTCTGAAAATTTCAACTCTCCAACTCATTGCGTTCGAGCATAATCACTTTTGACCTCGGATTCTTCATCAGTGAGTAGAAACTAATCGTTTGAGACCATGCTCGGCTAAAAATTCGAAAATATCAGACATTCGGACGAATTGATAGGCACTCTGTTCACCTGAACCTTCGCGTCAAAATATAATATTTGCTTCTACTGATAGGATTTGCATGATATTCCGCACGACCTTGAAGTTAACATTTGACACCCAAGTAGAAAATTTCAACTAGAAGGCATTTCTAATTTTGTGTAAATAAAATGTCAATCATGTATATCTCTAAAACTATCTGGCGTCTTTGGACCATTCACGAATTTTGATATACATGCCATGAACCTACCCTGTAAATTTCAAGTCACTCAGTTCGTTCTATCGATAGTTATCGTATCTACGAACTGAATCGAATTCTTCATCCGTATGTTAAGGCATCGGTTGATTCATTTGCTTCCCAAAATTCGAATATTACAGTTATTTCGGCAAAATGCTAGATCGAACGCGCAAAAATATTAGAATAATCGGCTTTTAATTTTCATAAACACTAAATCGACATTGCGTACATGAACCAAAATGACACATAGAGCTCAATTGATGGGTTTGCGTGTAAATTGCAGAGCACCAAGTGATATGTCCTCAGGAAGAGTATCATTAAAAAGGAGACATTTATTCCAGGATGAAGACGATTGTGAATTAGAGCACATACTGATCTGAACTTATGGAACATGACGCGAAATCATTGCATAATGAAGGAACGGAAGGCTCCGGTCATTTTAAACGATTATCCTCTCCAAAGGCTCATTTAGACTCATGACTACTTGCATAATTATTTCTTACCATTACTGATATGATCCGAAGAAATTCAATATTCGATCTCATTAAGAATGTACTGCTTACAAATGGTCATACCTATTTATTTTATATGCAGAAATACGAGTACTTAATATAAATACTACATGCCAGTGAGTTTATAGTGTTAATCTGAATTGAAAGTATGGAATAATTGACTTATTTTATCCCCTTTCAGAAATAGCGAAAATTGGTTTCATAGGTCAAATTTATTCATTTTATAAGGAACATTTTTGCCGTAATTATTATTCCACCATTCCCCGTGACCAAGCAGTGACGTCATCAATATTTTTTTCAAATTACAAGTCCCTACTTTCAATCTTGTAATGCACATTTAACACCATTTGGATGAATACTTCTCGAGATATTAGTATTTCGAATTTGAAGACATGTGAAAACTTTTGATTATTTTTTTTATAGGCCCGCCCTGAGAGGGTCCGCTTCTCTCGGGAGTGTGAGACTCCAGTTGTTGATTGGTTACTCACTAAAAAACCTCTCGCACGTTCCTTGGAGTTGTTCTTCGTTGTTCTTCGGAGTTGTTCGTCCTACCCTTACAGCCTTACAACAACGGGCTCAGCGAGCCTCCATGAAATACACCTTGCCTGTATCTCACCCATCGAACGGCAAACTTAGTCCTCTATAACGCCTACCCTTACAGCCTTAACAAAAGAGATGAGCTGCAAGCGGCCTTCAAAGTTGATGGGACCTGATGATTCGAAGTGATCCGAGCAACACCGCCTTCTGCATTCTGCGCTAAATTCTTGGCCAGAGATTTGCAGGCCAGAATAATCTTCAATTCTGTCACGTAGTTCACTCTCATTCCGCCTAGGAATCCTATGATTAGTACAACCATCCTTATGCCGTGGATACAGGATCCCTAGTTCGAACATTAAATCCTTGTATTTTTCCCTCTTCTGTTCTCTTTTCATCACCACATTATTTTCTGCGGGGGAGGAAAATTCGACCACAAATAATTGCTTGAGTTCTTTGTCCAGCAAGACAATATCTGGCTTTATGGCATGGATCTGCCTAGTTGTTGGAATTGCATTTTATTAATCGAATGTTGAGTACTGAAATTATACTTCGAAATGGCAACGGGAATTTCACCACCACATCAAATGGATTTCAACATCCCGTTGGACGAAAGCTGGCAATTCTTCAAGCAAAAATTTGACCTCTACCTAAAAGCATCAGATCTCATCAAAAAATCATCCGAAACGAAATGTTCCATACTTTTGAGCTGCATTGGAAATGAAGCCTTGAAAATATACAACCAGTTCGAATGGAACGACAATGAAGTGAAAATGGATTTAGATACCGTTATAAATAAATTTGAAAATTTCTTCAAACCAGAAAGAAATATAACCTATGAACGACATGTTTTTTTTCTACGCAATCAGCAACAACATGAAAGTATCGATAATTATATCAAAGTTCTTCGTCAATTAAGTAGTTCCTGCGAATTTGAAAATCTACGAGACAGCTTAATACGTGATAAATTGATATTAGGCATTCTCAACAACAATTTGAAGAAAGAATTACTTGGAGTGAAAGAATTAAATTTGGAAAAAGCAATATCAATATGTAAACTCGCCGAGAGAACACAGGCGCAGATGGAAACCATTAACAAGAATAGTTCTGACTTAACCTTAAACAAAGTAAATGTGCATCAAAGGCAATTCTCCACATTCAATTCAAATTATACTGGAAACAAGAAGAGCGAAAGTCCTCCTCGAAAAATTCAAGGAGAACGTTGTCATCACTGCAAGAAATCTAGTGCTGATAATTATAATCAAGAAAAGAGGCAGTTCTTATGCAGGAATTGTGGAAAACTTCATGGAGTGAACCAATGTCCAGCCTTCGGAAAAACGTGTGCTAAATGCGGAAAATCACATCACTTTGCCAGATTTTGCAGGTCTGTTAATCAGGTTTCAATTGAATGTAACAATTTAAATTGTACTTCAGACTTTTCCGAAAGCGATGAATTTCACATTGATCATATCGCAACAATCAATTCGATTACTGACTCTGATTGGAATATTGACTTAAATTTAAATAATGCTTACATAAATTTTAAGTTAGATTCAGGTGCCCAAATCAATGCTATACCATCTAAATATCTGAAATCAATGAATATCCATGAAGATAACTTATTACCGAGCAGTTTGAAAGTATCCTCTTACACAGGCTCACGTATAAACATTCTAGGAAAATGTAAGGTACTATGTGAATATAAAAATTTTAAGGATTATATTACACTTTATGTTGTTGAAAATGAAAATGCTCCTGCTATTTTAGGCAAAAAAGAATGCGAACGCTTGGGTGTATTGAAATTTATTGGCTCGGTTGAATCGAATAACAAAGAAAAGAAATGCAAAAGTAATCCACGCAGTGATGATAACTTAAATACATCAAATTTAAATGAAATACTTGATAAGTACAAAGACGTTTTTGAAGGTTTAGGAACATTAAAATGTCAAAGTTACCATATAAATACTGACCCCAGCGTGAAACCAACAATTAATCCACCCAGAAAAGTTCCCTTTGCGTTACATAATAAGTTGAAATCTCTTTTAAGAAACCTAGAGAAAAAACAAATTATTTGTAGGGTAAATGAACCAACAGAATGGGTAAACAGTCTTGTGCTGGTTCATAAACCGAATGGTGATATTCGGCTTTGTATGGATCCCAAAAAACTAAATGAGGCAATAATACCAGAGAACTATCCGTTAACTTCAGTAGACGAAATTATTTCAAAGTTGGCTGGTGCTAAATACTTTTCGAAATTAGATGCCAGTCAAGCATTTTGGCAAATACCACTAGATACGGAAAGTTCATACAAATGCACTTTTAATACACCTTTTGGTCGTTTCAGATTTTTGCGCATGCCCTACGGCATTAAGCCAGCATCTGAAGTATTTCAAAAAATCATTCGTCAACATTTTGATGATATCGAGGGCATGGCGTCATATGTAGATGATTTTCTAATATGGGGGAAAGACGAAAATGAACATAACAATAGGCTCTCTGAAGTATTAGAGAGAACGAAAAAAATTAATCTCAAGTTAAATTTTTCTAAATGCGAGTTTGGCGTTCCAACACTAAAATTCATGGGTCATATTATTTCGAGAAATGGTATTGAACCTGACGAGGAAAAGATATTAGCTATACAAAATTTCAAAACACCGGAAAACAAAAAGGACGTTGAAAGATTCCTTGGAATAATTACATATGTATCCAAATTTGTAAAAAACATGTCGTTTGAAACCGAAAATTTGCGAAAAATTCTCAAAAAAGATATATTATGGCACTGGGATCAACCTCAACAAGATACTTTCAATCGTCTAAAAAATATTTTAACAAAAAGTCCCGTACTACAATTTTTCGATGATAAAAAACCAATAACTTTATCAGTAGATTCCTCACAAAAAGCAATAGGGGGGGTATTACTTCAGTGTAATTTACCAGTTTATTACATTTCGAAATCTCTATCAGAAAATCAACAAAATTGGGCACAAATTGAGAAAGAAATGTACGCAATTACATATTCATGTTTGCGATTTCATCAATATATCTATGGTCGAGACATAACAATAGAAACTGATCACAAGCCCTTGGTATCAATTATGAACAAATCATTAAACTCATGTCCTTTACGTTTACAACGCATGTTAATTCAATTACAACCCTATAGCATAAATCTGAAATATAGATGTGGATCCAGTCTCTACATTGCAGATGCTTTATCTAGAGCACACGACATGAAAAAAGATAAACTCAACGACGAATTCCTATTAAACGAAAAAACTGAATCACAAATCTTATCAATACAGTCCAATGTACCAATTTCTGAACGTCAGATTCAGAACATCAAAGATGAAACGAAAAAATATACAATATTATCAAAATTAATTGAGTACATAAAAAATGGCTGGCCAAAAATTAAAAGCTTGAACTCGGATTTAAAACCATATCACATTATTAGGGGAGACTTATCTTATTCTGAGGGACTTATATTTTTCAATCAGCGTATTATAATTCCCAGGACGTTACAAAAAGAGTTATTGAAAAAATTACATACCAGCCACCAGGGTAGAGAAAAAACAAAATTTAGAGCTCGTACTCTATTTTATTGGCCAAACATATCGAAAGACATAGACAACCTTATAACATCATGTCGATCCTGTGTTATTTTTTCGAGTTCCCCTCCTATGGAACCTTTAATTAATCACAAAATTCCTCTCAGAGCCTGGGAAAAGATTTCCATGGATATTTTTAAACTAAACGGATCCTTTTATATTTGCATCGTGGACTACTTTTCGAAATTTTGTGATATAAAATGTCTTCAGAATAATATCACGTCAGAAATCGTAATTTCATATTTGAAACATATCTTCTCGCTTCTAGGCATACCTTCCGAAATAGTAACGGATAACGGTACACAATTATGTTCTGAATTTTCCGAAGACTGGGGGTTCGATTGCACATATTCAAGTCCATATTTCCCGCAATCTAATGGTCAAGTTGAAAGACAAATAGGTACGATAAAAACCATTCTTAACAAATGCTTTTATGAAAAAACTGATCCCTATCTAGCTCTATTAGAATTACATAATACTCCTCTTGATAAAAACTTTACTCCCCCGCACAATTACTTATGTCTCGGAACCTTAGGAGCATATTACCCGTAACAAAAAATCATCTAAGGCCTAAAATAATTAACAACCATTCACATGGACAAAATTTACAGCAAAAGCAAAAAGTCAGCAAATTCTATTATGATAGAAAAACAAGAAAATTACCCCCGTTGAAAGTAAGCCAAAGAGTTCTAATAAAAAATGGCAAACAATATAATATTCCTGGCACTATTATTAAGGTCAATAAAAATCCAAGAAGCTATCAAGTAAAACACAGTTCTGGAAGAATATTCACCAGAAATAGGCAACATTTAAAAATAGATCCTAAACCATCATCGGAAAAGTGTGAAAGTATGAATTTGAACATTAGTGAATATGTAAATGAATCTGATAATGAAAAATCTGCCCAGAATAATTGGTACCGAACAAAATTTGGTAGAGTGGTGAAACCAGTTGACAGATTTCAACATTAAATGAAAAAATTATGATTGATTATGATCTGTTTTGTTATTAGTTTAGTATTTTTTTTTGAGTAATATTATACAATCTCATATGGACGTTTTCTGTTTTGAGGAATTAATAAATACAGAATGTGATTTAAGTTTTCGGTGAAATTAATGATGTTATTTTATTTTATTTTATTTTATTTTATTTTATTTTATTTTATAAAAAAAAAAAAAGGAAAACAGGGAGATGTTGTAGTATTAGATTATAGAGTGTGCGCCACCTCTTGCGCAGGCCACATACAGGTGCGACTTGATGTGTTCTGTTTCTGTATTACAATACAAGACCAGTATTAAAGAATCACTCATTGATTGCGTATTATTCATAAACAAATTCAACCTTGAAATACGACACAGTAGATGCGAGTTCTGTCATTTTCAACAACTGCTTCAATTTCCAGAGGCACTGGTTCGTTCTCTATACCATAAACCTCTCTAAGATGGAAGTAGGGAATTCAGAGTACTGCAATGTGTATTTCCACATATCCTGTTGGAGAATGGACTCTGCAAGCAGACAGAATGTACATAACAGTTTCCTGCTGGCTGTGGCATGCTCTGCACGTTATTGGGTTGTCCACTTTCATGATGTTCTTTTTATACCATCTTTTATTTATCATCCCATCTAGCCAAGCCATAACGAATCCCTCCGTTTCCAACTTGAGCCCAGCGGACTTCAAAAAGACGAAGGATAATTCTTCCAACAGGCCCTGATATTTCAAACTTCTGAAAAATATCGAGTGCAGGTGTTTTACTCATGTGATCTTCGAGTAGTATCTTCAGTTGTGTCTGTCTTATCTCTCTGCCAACTCTTCTTTGGTCTGTTGGCGTGATAGGCGTTCCTGCGAGTTTATGATCGATGGATATGCCAGTTATACTGAGCTCTCTGACCAGCCCTAAATAGTATAGCTCCTTCGTTCCTTATTTCATGATGAGCCACCATTTTCAGAAGCAGGTCTTCGCATTTCAATATCCTTATTGCCATTTCCAACGTTTGTTGATGGTGTTGGTATTTCAAACCTTGGAAATCTCTGCATCCCTGCGTTCGTGGAAGGTATATCCTTTGAATCGAGCAGTTGGGATGCAAGCTACGATTTATGTTCGTCATTTTACGAGTGGTTCTGTCTAGCTTGACAATTTCATTCACTGTCCAGTTAACTATTCCGAATGAGTAGGTGATTATCGGGACTGCCAAGCTGTTCGTAGCTGATACTACATTTTCCTTCGACAGCTGTGACTTCCATATATCTCGGATCTTCGTTTTGTAGCTAGCTGTTAAGACATCCTTGATTTGGGTTGTCTCCAGTGCACCTCGTCGTTTCATCCCAAGGAATTTGCATGTTTCTTCCTCTTCGAGGTGTCGAATGCTTAATGCCCCCCCTAGGTCGATGTCTTCTCCTGTTTCTTCAGTTCTTCCTTTTCTTAGATGAAAAACAGCACACTCAGCCAGACCGAATGACATTCCTATTGATGAGGTGTATTCGGCAACGATATTCAGTAGTTGTTGTAGTGCTGCCTTGGAATAAGCGTACAGTTTTAAGTCGTCCATTTAGAGGAGATGTGAGACCAGATGTTCTCTTCTGGCTGGTGGCCCGGCCTTGTACCCTATTCTGCTTGCCCTCAACTCAGTTGTTAATGCTAGAAGTATTATGCAGAACAATAACGGACTTAGCGAGTCTCCTTGAAATACGCCTCACCTGTATCTCACCCATCGAACGGCAAAGTTAGTCGGCTCGAATACTGGTGAGGAAATTCAGCGGAATCTGTCATATAGTATGTGAAATATAAAATATTTGAAGACAGATATTAATTTTCTTTTCGTCACTAGCATTACGTTCCTCTGGAAATTCTGCAAAATTTGAGCGTTGGCCTTCTGCAACTAATTTCCAAGTGTCAATTCGATTGGCGTCGTAGTTTTCGAGTTATTGAGGAAAACAAACAAATTTTCAGATGGGTATAACTCCGAAACCGTTCGGCCGATGATGTCCGTTAATGAACTCAATCGTCGCATACAGATGCACAACATACCCTGATAATTGCAAGTCGCTATAAGTTTCCGTTCAAAAGTTATAGCGACAACGGACGGTGGGCGTTCAGGTAAAATGATTTTCCCTAGAACGTGCGCGTAAAAATAATTACACACAATTTAAGTTTATGTATCTAATACTGAACATACCTTTTTCTATGTCTTGATATTTGTCGAAAGGTTTCAACGTGTTCTCCTTGGTAAATCCCCCAAAGGCGTATATAAGATGTGTACATAGGTAGGGATTTATGTTTTGTGGACTAAATTTGGCAGTTCCCGGACGGTAAACTGACCAATTCGTATAATAACAAACCACCCGAATCTCCTTCGCATCTGTAAACATGAAACAAAGAATTAAGTCATATCTTTTCAGGTGAGCTAAATGTGTTAAAAATTGCATAGAATATATTCAGAATCTCAAATGATGAATAATTTATAAGTTACATTAATTTATTTAATATTTTGAAGCGTTTCGTCAACACAGCTACTTTTTCTGTATAGATCATACATAACATAGAAGACGGTGAATGTAGCTAATTGCTAATATCTAGGGGCTCTCAAAGCCTATGGGGGGCTGTACTGGAAAAAATCTAACCATCGCCCCCTAGGAAGATTCTTACGAACTCCAACCCTCTGTGATGCAGAAACTTTGAGCAAGGTTCATTGACGTTCATTCTTTTGTCGCAATAGGGAGTTAGGGACTACCTATACGACACCATTGCGACATGAAAACGCCCAGCTAAGTGTGGTTAGAGAAGACCACAATCCAGTGAAGATAGAAGAAAGTGAATGAAGCTAATTTCTAATAACTAAGAGAGGCACTAGGCGAAATATTGAACGCAGGTGTCACTTCTGTCTACTATGTACTTGGAAGTGATTGCTGGATTCTGATAGGACTACTTGTTCGTAGAGCTTTTTTCATCATCGTTGAATTATGCTTCACTGATAATTGCTAATAATGATGGAACTGGTATCTAGCTATTCAGCTTTGATGAAATCACACTCTGTGGATTGCTCTAAACATTGGTCTCTGCTAGTCCTTAGTAGTGGTAGCTTCTTAAAGCATTATTCTCTTTCTTGATTCAGTAAATGTCAATGGCACGTATAAAAGCTTCTATACGTAACAATTTATCGTGTAAGCTATAGAGTTAAGCCATAAAAAAGGTGTTCCGCCCATTTTGCTTTTTTGTATAATTTTTCATTTGAGTTATTACGGTTTTGCAAGTAAAAATGATCAGTATTCATTAGTTAATCACTATTGATTTTCTATTTTTTTTTTGCTAAGTATATATTTTAATGAAGACACTCCTCCAATAGTTTCTTTCTGAACTCAATACTTCATCTATAAGCATTTTTCCAATTCATTGCAGACTTTTTCGAATATATTAAGGTGATTATTGGTACAAGGTATAGTTAAGGAGGCGTCAATAAATTACGTGAGATCTTCAGGGAAGGAGGAGATTGAGCTAAATCTTTCCAAATCTTACTTGAGGGGGACTTGAGTCTTGGCAAATATCGCGTAATTTTATTCTAGCAGAAAACGTTGCAACATCGCGTGAAAGTATACTTAAATTACAGTGAAAAATGTTTCTGGAATTAAATATAAAGTTAAATATTGAAGGCACAAATTGGTTGCTCGCTCCTGTTGTGGTGTCACCTGTTTTCAGTTATCTTTCCACCTTCATCTTGGTTTCTTGGTTGCCCTGTCCTGAAGAAGCCAACTAGCAGAAACACGTGTCGGCAGGTACCAGCAGAATGATTTTCTCTGCTCCTTTTGCGGAATAACCCGTTATACTTCTCCATTTTAATAAACTTATCTGCGTTATCTTATTTTCTTGTTAAATATTGTATATTGTATGTGCCTTGAATTCACACAACTATAGAGGGTGTTCCTAAATTAGAGGTACAAACGAGAAGAGGAGATTCCTTGAGTAATTTTAAGAAAAAAAAATCTCATGAACGTGGGACTGAAAACGTTTCGCTTCCGAGATACAGGGTATTACAGTTAGAATTTTTTTCCTTTTTTTCACTTATAGTATCGACACTTCACAAGATATTCAACTGAAATTTGGAAAAATATTATAATTGATAGTTCACACCATGTGACATGCCAATTTCGATAGCAAATCTACAGAGTGATTTTTCTGGAATACCATCCCTTTTTGTTTGAGTCACTGTTAATATGAAAAAATGTAAAGAGAAGCTTTGTTGTTATACTGAACTTTATGGTCTCTTGTAGTTTTGTTGTCTCTGCTACCTATTTCGAGAAAAAAATTTTGAACGATTCTCTC
The DNA here is from genome assembly GCA_937662695.2 of Halyzia sedecimguttata. Classification (NCBI taxonomy): domain Eukaryota; kingdom Metazoa; phylum Arthropoda; class Insecta; order Coleoptera; family Coccinellidae; genus Halyzia; species Halyzia sedecimguttata. The sequence goes on along the minus strand of OW569411.2, from coordinate 135,563,961 downwards.
GAAATCCTCAGAAAAATACAAATTGTCATAAAAAAAATTGGTTCAAGCCCTGTGGACAGGAGCTTTTTGGCGCACTTGTTCAAACAGACAAATTATATCTACGAAAGTATTGGTGTCTCAGAGTTGTGAATTATAGCAATGGATTCTTATGATAGAACTGCATCATGAAAGAAATTAAATTTAAAAAAAGTGTCGTGTACAAAAAAATGCTCAAAAATTATCATTAAAAAAAAGAGCAATCTGCAATGCTTAAATGTTTCACAAATTTTCATTAAATTTATTTATCAAGATTAAATAAGCAATCTGCAATGATTCACCCTCTTGGAATGGGTTGTTGCAAATTACATTCGGTGAATAGTTTTCACAACTCGAAATACCTAAGGAAAAAATCATCAAAATTGTCCATTTATTCCTGATATTTGAGTAGGTGGAGGCTGACGAACAATTATGTTGATAGTTCAAAATATATTAATGAAATACTATCTTCTTTTCATAATTTAAAATAGTTCATACCATTAACACATCCCTTGCTGTATCATGAACCTTAACTCAAGAAAAAATGTTTGTTACACAAATGTAGATCCATATTTCAGCATTTTTTTGCTACCAACATTATGAAAATACTGTACATAGGAACATGTCTCACAAATTAAGGAAGTAAAAGGTAATATTAACCTCAGTGGTCAACGAACAGTAATTTCTTTTGATCATTCTATTTTGTTCTTCTTTCCTGTTGCCTTCATAAACTACATCATTAAAATGATTAAATTCTAAATCTTCTGAAACATCATCCCCAATATTTATACATTTATTATTCAATATGTAATCAGTCATAATGATTTTCGGTTTCAAAACAGTCTTGTATATATTCACAAATTCTACAAAGATACTATGAGAAAAAAAAATTTTAAAAATTCAAATTTTAACACCCTGCATCTCGAAAACGAAACGCTTGCGATTCCATATTTATGTGACTTTTTTTCTTGAAATTACTTAAGGAATCTCCCCTCTTCGTTTGTACCTCCAATTCAGGAACACCCTGTATATGTATGTAATGTGGTATTTTATATACAGTGTTCCTTGAAGACATGCTAATATTTAAGGGGGTGATTTTTTGACTCATTCCAAGAAAAAAATTTCCTATGAACATATGTCCTAAAAGTCCTAACTTTCGAGATACGGGGTGATAAAATTACGAAAAAAAATCATTTTTTTAAGAATAACTGAGATACTATTGTAGACATCTTTATAAAATTTGGTACATGTCTTCTATGCATCAAGGTGCATTTTGTGATGTACAAAAATGTTCATGTTCTGTACCAGTGGCGTCCATACGGGTTTCATTCATTTTTGAGCAAATTTAATATCATGGGTTTTCTTTGTCCGACGCACGGTTTTCGCTTAGCAATTAAAATTCGTTTCACTTCAGGATCAATTCCATAAAAATCTGATGCGCGGTGGAAATGTTTGTGCATCGACCCAAAGCAAAATAAATGAGAATCCAAAAAATATGTTTTCTTGTCAGATGTTCTGTTCTTGATTAAAATAATTAAATTAAATTAGCTTCATATTGCACTACCAAAATTGTATCACCCTGTATGTTAAGACTTGAACATAGGAAGTTTTTTTCTCAAAGAATAACCCCCTTAAATATTAGCATGTTTTTAAGGAACACCCTGTGTATTATTATATGTGTAAAAAGAGCTGAGGTGGACTTGACGAGCTATACTAAGCCTCTGTGTGCAAGCGACCAAGGTTTAGAGTGGCTAAATCATAGCGAAGTTGAAGGTGGAGACGATTTCACTGAAAATGACTTGGATTGGTTGGTTCCAACAGTCACTCTTGAAGCCATGCACGAGTCTCTATGGACTGAATTAGAATAAAATGAGTAGTCTTCGTTAGTCTTAAATATAATTATTAAAGCAATTTAGGTTTCGTTTTTTTTCAATCCAACACGTTTAAATCCAAAACACAAATTTTTAAAAATCTCACGTGAGATCAGCAGGGGGGAGTCGCGGTAAATCTTACTATATCTCACTATGGGGGGAGGGCGGACAAAATCCTGAAAAATGCCTCACGTAATTTATGTTGTGAAATAAATAAAATATTTTTTTATTTTAGTCCTTAAGCACCACTGTATATCAGTAAGTATACAGGGTGAGTCTTTGACCACTGCATTAATTTTAACCAAAGATTCCTCTCATCAAATGAAACACTTTTTTCATTCAACATTTTTCCAAATTCAGCTGAGGTAAAAAGATACAGGCTGTTGAAATTTTGAAAAAAAATCAGTTTTTATTTTGTAGCTTTGACATCCTTCTTTCCAATAAAATGAATGTTGGCGTAAAGTTTCCTATAACTATGATACATATTTTTCAAATATTAGTTATTTTCTACTTCTACTGGTTTTCTAGTTATGGACTCGTGGATTTATGAAACTAAACGAAATTAGCATAAAGAAAGCATATAATGTTTTTCTTGAGTCATTTCAAGAATATTCCATCGTTTTAGAACATTATATTATTTTTCATCATTTCTCCTTAAACGCACCGTTTTCGAGATATTCTTCATTGAATGTTTTAAAATGGAAAACTCCAGAAATTTCACTACTTTTATGGATCCGTCCCTAAGCGTTGGAATCCCGAATCAAGCTGTAAACCACGTTACCTTGCCTTATTTTCGTCCGCCAACAATGTCATAGATAATTTATATGCGGGAGTGTATTAGCACATTGTGAAATTTTTAAACGCTTGTAACTTTTTACCTGAGCCGAATCTGGAAAAATGGCAAATTAAAAAGTGTTTCATTTGATGAGAGGAATCTTTGGTTAAAATTAATGCAGTGGTCTAAGACTCACCCTGATATTTTGTATTTTTCCCGTCGTGCATGATTTCATCGAAATAAACAAATACATGAATGAATGAATATAAATATTGAGAAATTATTAAATCTCTTTGTCGTGCATCTACCCGTTATTTTACAGATTTTCTCGAGCATGAAGAAGGAATAAGTATGCCATCAAAAAGCATGGAATGCATTTGCATTGCGTAACACTGTAAAATTACAGAAACCTATTCTTCGAGTGTTGAGTAGTCTGCATACTAGGTCGCACGCTGATCAAAGTCTTCCGCTGCAAATTACATAAACAGGTATATTAGCCTTGTAAGAAGTCAGGTTGTCGTAAAAGTACAGAATTTATTATTTCAGTTTTGATCGTAAGCGCGTATCACTGTTTGTTCAGATAAAAGTGAAATCTGCTCCACTGGAAGAGGATCTTTTTGTTATTCAATGGATCTTTTCTGAGTTTTCTTTCCCAATTTTTAGAGTTCTCCGAAAATTATGGTGTCATTCGATTTGGAATGGTATGTAGATATTTTTTTGGGAAAATTCAAGGGCCGCTCGCAAAAATTGCAAATGTTATAAACAATTAAGTGAAAAAATTTGGGGTTTTGTTTTTTTGCATATACCTCAAAAACTGTTTGAGAATTAGAAAATCGATTCAAAAAGAGGAGGAAATTTAAAAAAAAAAACTTCCCAACTCCTGGAAATGCAGGACTAATATTTATAATTTGCTCAGAAGGTTTAAAATACGCCCGAAAACGGGTACTCCAGCTTGCGCAAGCCACGACCACTTCGGACCATTAATGAATAAATATAATTTAAAAATATTACATATAGAAACTAAGAAATAATAAAATTGAGGCTTCTCCAAGATAGATCAATGAATAATAATCCGTGGTCCAAAAATTTTTATCGCTATTTTTCAATTAGTTATCCATTAGTTAATGAACAATTTTTTGTAGCATGGACATTAACATTGTAAGTGCGATAGTTGTTAAACTATTGATCTAAGAATGTTTTCCTTTCGTGGAGCTATTTTTCAAAGGTCTAGAATAGATTCCCCTAGGAAAAATTAAAAAATAGTGAATTTTTGTTTTGTTATTAACAATTTATTTGAGTGAGAAATTATAAAGCTTCATTAAACCTTGAAAGAAAAACTTGCGGTAACGAAATAGTTGTTTTATCGTTGTTTTCTTATTGTTTCTTAGGCGAAATTGTTCTATAAATTGCTTCTGGCAAATATCTTGAGTTTCTAACGCAGAAGAAATTCACAAAATAATAAATTTTATATTTTATACATAATTTTTTGTGAGAGAAAACACAGAATGGAACTATTCAATAAAGAATATACATCCTATCCATTGATGATTACTTAAAAGAAAGTTATGGACCTTTTGCAATCATCATTTTCACAAAATTGTACAATCATACAAGAAACTGTCACACACAGAAAACAGTCTCACTTTCATGTGCAGATGCCGGGACAATAGAATAATTTCAAAGTTTTTAAGAATTAAATTGCTCTTCGATAGTAATGGTTGTCAAAAAATTAGGAACAGATTTGGTCATGCTCTAGTCATATAATAAACCAAGATATGATAAGGTTAGAAGAAGACATTTTTTATAATTTGTCAAAAAATGATATGCATCATATATTTTGATGTATTGATATTTCATATAAACATAAATATGAAAAAAAAAGTAGAGCATCCAATTTGAATAAATTCAATTCTCTATTCGATGAAAAAACTACGAAATAGTTGTTTTATCGTTGATGTTGTTTCGTTATTGTTTGTTAGGCAAAATTGTTCTATAAATTACCTATGGCAACTATCCTGTGTTTCTAACGCAGAAGCAATTCACAAAATAAATTTTTATTTATTTTATAGAAATTTTGCAGAGTTTGGCAGAGAAAACCCAGAAAGGAACCTGTTAATAGTAAATATACCTCCCAAAGTATCCTTTAATGATTACTTAACATCCTCTACATCTTGATCTATCTTGATCACGAAATTTTTTAACTGAGCTCATTTTTCAGTGTTCTACCTCTCCTAGCAATGGCACTAATGGAATATCGTATGATAGTCAGAAGAAGTTGCTATTTCGACGAAACCCGTCACAATATTCAATAAGGAGACATTCAAGCCTCCTTGAATGATATATAATTATTTATTTGAATTAGAAATACAGAAACCAGCATTTTCTTACAAAATAATGTTTTTTTTTATGTACAATAAGGCAATTAAGGTTAATTTAACAAGCTTCTAGGAAACAACTAAGCAGTAGTGGCATTCCCACTATAACCCTTGCTGAGATCAAAATAAGTTTTTGGCATCTCAGTGTTTATATTTGTATGTTTATCCCGAATAAAGTATTTACACTGTTTTCACATAACCTCAAACTTTATGTGAAAAACTCAAATAAACAAGCTCATGATTTTTTATTTTTATCTTTTATAAAAAAAAATAAACATTTCTATAGTAAATTTTCTCAGCCCGTCCTAGCCCCTTCCCCACTTCTCTATGAAATATCTTTTGCTGAAATTTTCCGTAGGTCACTCAGGTAATATAATAATATGATATAAGTTATCATAAAATAGCAATAAATAGGCATCTACGCATATAATTATTAGATATTAAATTTATTAAATCAACATTTCCTGTGAAAATTCACCATAGTTATGTATATCTTTCACCACCATCACAAAGTATAGATTTCAACGAACAAAAAGCCCACTTACTTTTATAAAAAAGCTGATAATTTGACATGAGAATTTTCGATTGAAAATTAGGATGCTTTATTGATAGTAAGTCAAAATGAGATGAAAAATGAATATTTTAAATCAATAAAATTACAGTGTGTTAAGGACATATAAAAGTAAGTTTTCACCAAATTTCGTGAAAATTTATATATTTATATAAAAAAACGAATATTTGGTTATTTAAATTTTTCACATAAATTTTCAGGTTCTGTGAAAAAAATGTAAATAGAAAAGTTGTAGATATTATCATTACTTACAACTTTGCCATTTAACTCTTCTCTATAGGACTTTTTTGCCGGAAATCGAGATACACCGTTTTTTACCCTCAAAAACTCAAACCCCTTCCACTTCCCCATCACAGATCGGCCGTAAATTATTTTTCCTTTCATTTTTGTTATATTCTCATCCTTTTCTAATGAGTTTCATTCTTCTATTATTTTTTTTGTTTCAATAATTATCGTCCCTTTATTCTTATTATTATAAATCAAAATGAAACCTTTACCTATATTTCACCAGAAGATCTTCCAATATTCAATATAATTACTAAATTTGACTTACTTGAATATGAAATGCATATCGAAAGTCCAAATATGAGGAATAACCACTGGAAGATTCTCGTCTGAAAAAAAGAATAAATGATTAGCTATTCGTTAAATAATATATTTCTGATATAAAAAATAAATTCAAAATCTCGTCGCATGAAGGCTTTCGACAATATTGAATAGTTGAAACGAAACACTATATTTTTCTTATATCTCCTGTTTCTTCAGTTTTAGATTCAATATGTTGATATAATTTCAATTTGTCTTTCATGAAAACTAATGTGCTGAGAAATTTCTGAAAAGGTCATAACCCAATATTCTGTTTTTAAATTGTTGAATATAATTTTTTATGATCGATTTCATGGAATGCTAGCCTTGGGTCTTTGCAAATCAGACATTCACCTCTTTCTCAGCCAGATAATACCTCATGTTGTCATATTTCTCACGACTTTAATTAAGAAATCAAAGATTTTCATGAACAGCCTCCGCTGATTTAGCGAAATTATACAAGATGAATGAACGGCATGGAAAATGCAAGAGGTCATCCGGCTGAATTGTTGCAGTCTCTAATTACCGTCCAGATCTACTTACATTCTCGGCCGGGTCAGTTTCAGAAACAAAAGGATCTGGATATTGGATAACGAGTTTACATCTGTAACGTTATGAAATGCGGCATATCCGAAAGCGAACAATAGAATGGGTCGGATAAAAGAGTTTAGGGTACTTACAGCGCCGGTAATTGTGTACAGAGTTATAGATACAGGGTGGTACAGAAAAGTTGGACCAGTTGCTACAACCGTAAATTAATTGACATTTTTCGAAAACGAAGAATATCAATACACTATTCCATTTTTTTCGCTCGAGAAGAAAAACCGTTTGTAGGCCCGCACTGAGAGGGTATACTTCTTTCAGGAATGTGAGACTCCAGTTGTTGATTGGTTACTCACTAAAAAACCTCTGGCACGTTCCTTGGAGTAGTTCTTCGTCCTGCCCTTACAGCGTCCCGTAACAAAAGAGATGCGCTGCAAGCGGCCTTCACAGTTGATGGGACCTGATGACTCGAAGTGATTCGAGCAACACCGCATTCTCCATTCTGTGTGATAAATCCTCGGCCAGAGATTAGCAGGCCAGAATAATCTTCAATTCGATCACGTAGTTCGCTCTCATTCCTCCTAGGCACCCTATGGTTAGTACAACCATCCTAACCTTATGCCTAGGGTACAGGATCCCCAGTTCGAACATTTAATCCTTGTATTTTTCCCTCTTCTGTTCTTCTTTCATCACCACATTATTTTCTGCGGGGGAGGAAATTTCGACGACAAGCAATTCCTTGAGTTCTTTGTCCAGCAAGAATATATCTGGCTATCTGGCTTTATGGCGTGGATCTGCTGAGTTGTTGGAATCGCATAGTTCCAGTAGATGCGAGCTCTATAATTTTTAACAACTGCTTGAATCTCCAGAGGCACATATGATAGCACTGGTTCATTTTCTATACCATAAACCTCTCTCAGATGGAAGTAGAGAATTCGGAGTGCCGCATTGTGTATTTCCACTTATCCTGTTGGAGCTTGGACTCTGCAAGTTGACAGAATGTGTATTACATTTTCCTGCTGGCTGTGGCATGCTCTGCACGTTGTTGGGGTGTCCAATTTCATGATGTTATTTTTATACCATCTTGTATTTATCACCCTATCTTGACAAGCTATAACGAATCCCTCCGTTTTCGACTTGAGCCCAGCGGACTTCAAAGGGGCGAAGGATAATTCTTCCGACAGGCCCTGATATTTCAAACTCCTGAAAAATATGGAGTGCAGGTGTTTACTCATGTGATCTTCGAGTAGTGTCTTCAGTTGTGTATGTCCTATCTCTCCGCCAACTCTTCTTTGGTCTGTGGGTGTGATAGGTGTTCCTGCTAGCTCATAATCGATGGATATGCCAGTTATACTGAGCTCCAAAGCTCTCTGACCAGCTCCTTGGTTCCTAATTGCATGATAAGCCACCATTTTCAGAAGCGGGTCTTCGCTTCTCAATATCCTTCTTGCCATTTCCAACGCTGGTTGATGGTGTTGGCATTCCAAACTTTGCTAACCTCTTCCTCCCTGCGTTCGTGAAATGTATATCCTTTGAATCGAGCAGTTGGGATGCAAGCTACGATTCATGTTCATCACTTTACGAGTGGTTCTGCCTAGCTCGAGAATTTCATTCACTGTCCAGTTAACTATCCCGAATGAGTAGGTGAATATCGGGACTGTCAGGCTGTTCGTAGCTGATACTTTATTTTTCCTGGACAGCTGTGACTTCCATATATCTCGGATCTTCTGTTAGTAGCTAGCTGTTAAGGCATCCTTGGTTTGGGTTATCTCCAGTGCACCTCGTTGTTTCATCCCAAGGAATTTGTTTGTTTCCTCCTCATCGAGGTGTAGAATGCTTAATCCATTATTGTCCACTCTTGGATGCTTAATAATACTAATTAAAATAAATGTATTGTCATGGGCGGGCGAAACTTGCCAGGCCACCGCAAACAGTCGGTCAATTGTGGAGCACCTGAATCTATAATTCACCCAAAAACTCAAGTCTTTTGATAAGGGAGATTAGTCTGGTGGGTCAAAACCTGTCTAGTTCCCTCAATCTCAGTTTGTGGACTCCTAGCTCCTCAAATCTTATCCTGTCCACGGCGGGGCAGTCACATATTATGTATTCGATAGACTCTTCGTCCACCATGCATAGTCTGCACTCAACCTCAGCTAACCCCAACGCTCTTTGGTGTTTTCTGAGGCACACAGATCTTAAGATTGTCAGGTATAACCATGACAATTTGGAAATCGACTGAAAGTGGGGTTTGAAGGATAACTTACAATCATACGAAACACCGAGATCTCTAACCACACTAATTCGCTCCAAGGGATCACCCCCAAGGAAATAGGTAGCAATCATCGGATCTTCAATTCGACAAATGGACATGGATTTACACTTTCCCAAATTTAGCGACAAGCAGTTCTTAACACACCAATTCTCCAACGCTTTCAGGTGCAACTGTAAGTTATAGATGTCAATAGTAGACTTTATGGCGTAGTAAAGCTTCAGATCATCAGCGAACAACAAGAACTTCACATATCGGATGACAGAGCAAATATCATTGACAAAAATTAAGAACAATACAGGCCCAAGATGACTGCCCTGAGGTACACCAGATGTAACAAACACCGGAGAGGAAAGCGTACTATTCACTCTGACGAACTGAATTCTGCTTGTGAGATAAGAAAGAAGCAAACCATACAGACTACCATGAAATCCGAAGGCTTTAAGCTTTTTTGCCAGAAGTGAATGGGATATAGAATCAAATGCCTTGGAAAAATCTGTATATATAACTTCAACCTGCCGACGATTCTCTAATGCATCAACAACATATTGAACAAACACAAGCAAGTTGAGGAATTATTCTACTGCATACCTGAGATTTAATGCTACCGTAGACAACAGACTCAAACAACTTCGGAATCACACTCAATATAGTAATTGGCCTGTAGTTGGCAACATTTCCCTTTGAACCCGATTTATGTATGGGTTTCAGAAATCCAGATTTCCATGAACTAGGAAAAATTTCATCATTCAATGATTTATTAAAAATAATCTGGAACGGCGAAGCAAGAACGTTTTTACATTTCTTAATGAAAACAACAGGAATATTGTCGGGACCGGGTCCTTTGTTTACATCGAGGGCATCGATAGCATCTAACACCTGTTGAACATTTATCACCGGTACGCTTATCATATCCTCCTGATTGCAAGTTGAAATATCAGTGGCGTCACACGAGTTATGTACACCACTCGGTTGGTAAACTGATTGGAAAAAATTAGCAAAAGCATCAGCAATATCCTTATCAGTGTGAAACTCCCCATCATTTAAATACATAACAGTGGGAAAGTTTTTATCAGATCTTTTAGAGTTTACAAAATTCCAAAATTTCTTTACATTACCAGGAATAGATTCCTCACTCTCTCTAACAAAGCAATCGTAACATTCCTTAACTAAGATTTTACATTGAGATCTGAGACTGCAAAAATGTTGGTAATCGTCCCAAGCATTTGTCGTTTTGTATTTCTTATGAGCCAACTTCTTTCTGAAAATTTAATCCTTCAACTCAACAGAGAACCAATTTGGGAAACATGAGTCCCTGATCTTTATTTTAGGTACGTATTTCTCTATTGCGTCAGATAACAGTCTATAAAATATATCAACTAAATTGTCTACACTGTTGACTCTGTGATTTAGTTCATCAACCCATTCTATAGATGACAAATAATCCAACATATTAACATAATCAGCAGACTTAAAGTTATAAGTTATCACATCAGAGTTGCTTCTATACGACTGAAATGACTGAATGTTGAAAGCTACCGCAGGATGGTGAGCATCCTGCTTTGAGAGAATATCATTCGCTTTATAGACTTCAAGTAGTTGAAAATTGGAAAAAATGAGATCTAACATTCTACCGTTGTCATTTAAAATTGTATTATTCTGAAAGAGGTCTAAAAAACTAAAAGACTCAACCAACACTTGGACCTGTTGAGTCAAGCCAGCATCCACGGCAGCACCCAAATGGTCGCTAGTCCACACAGCATGGGGAAGATTATAATCACCAGCGATATATATCCCATCCGGTTCGGACTTTTCTACTGCGAATACAATATTCTCGCAATGACACTCATAAACACTCACTGCAGCCCGAGGAGGTATGTAAGCTGTCACAAACAAAAATTTCTGCTGTTTGATCTTCACCACAACCAACAAATCCTCAACTGACACCTGAACACGCGATACGTCATGACCACAAAGAGTCTTCTTTACCGCGATCAAACAACCACCACCTCTAGTTCTATCACTCGATGAAGAAGTTCGATCAGTCCTGAAGAGATCATAGCTGAACAGCTGAAGTTCAGCATCATCAATAAGGTCGTCCAACCATGTTTCAGTGAGCAAGATGACATCGTAGTTAGAGACTATTACATTATGCACGAAATCATTGATTTTCGTGCGTAAACCCCTGACATTTTGGTAGTACACATTTAAAAATTATGTTGACTCCTTTGACTGCTGAATGATGACCGTTTGCCCCTCGACTGGGAGACTATCTTAGGTGTACCATGAACATATCGAATAGTTAAATCCTTCCCACCTTCGGACTTTCTACGATCCAACTCCCGTCGAAGATGAGTCAAATACTCCCTCTGTCTTGAGGTGAGGTCGGATTTCACCCCAACTGGCAGGAATTTACTTCTGTTTCTGAGAATCTTCAGTGCCGACTCCGAGTTATCCAAGAGTACTTTTAAAGGGGTGTGGCCATCAGCCCTTTTTTTACCAACCCGAATAGTATGTGAAACTTTTACCTCGGGGAAAACACTGGAAATCATATCCTGTATAAGTTTTTTATCATCCTCCATCGTTGTTTTCCTAGGAACATTGTAAAACATAAGGTTTTTCGATCGTAACCTACGTTCCTCTAGCTCAGAAAGGACATCCTCAGTTGAGCAGCCTCCATCAGCCAATCCGGATCCTTGTACACCGTCATTGAGAGCAGAGATCTGACCTCTCAATGAGTCCAACTCAGCCTCCTGGGATGATAACTTGACAGACATGATGTTCACTTCCTTCTTCAGTTCGACAATCTGAGACAAATACTTATCTTCCATTTCCTTCTTGAAACCGTCGAAGTTTTGCTGAAAGAGCAGTGATAAACGGTTGAACAATTGATCTCCATCATCATTTGGTGGCTCATTCGATTCACAGCATAAAATTACTCCATCAGGTTGGACCACACGGGCCTTACTCGAGCAATAAGGGTGGAAATGGGATCCACACTTGACACAAGTGACGGAATTAACAACTCTCCTCCTGCAATAACTGCATTCATTTTCACTCTCCATCGTAGACATGGTAAACTACTACACACTACGTCTATGGATGCGACGCTATCAACACCAACAATGTTATCCGAAAGAAACTTCGTAGTTCATCAAATTTTAAGTTGAAAACTCGGCGACTGGAATAAAAATCCTTCCCAGCCCACTTCACTGAGACAATGTTCAAATTTTCCTATGATTAAAATAAGGAAAACTAAGAAAATACCGAATAAATTAAGAAAGAAGCGAGAGCAGTACGTGATCACGCAGATGCAAATATGGTTATTTCCGTATAGTCCAACCTATTGTTCTCCCACCCTGCTGCTTTGAGAAATATGCCACAGGCCAGTTCATGTCCAATGAGCACCATAGAAGCCTCTCGAGGCGCCAATGAGTTGGCCACCCCATTACCTTCTATGCCCGAGTGGCCCAGATACCTGATGAGCTGCAGCCTGCAGCGCTCTCCCAGTTTAACAAGTGTAGTCCGACAGTCCTGCACAAGCAGAGACTTGTAGTTGTATGAATTCAAGGTCTTCAAGGTGGTTTGGCTATCCGATAGAATCTTAATTGCAAACCCATCCTTTCTCCAGTATGAGCTTCGCGCAGTGATCAATGGCAAAATCGAGCCGGAGTTTCGAAAAAAAAAATTTTTTTTCACATTAAAGATTTTGAATAAAATTTTTTTTAAGATGTATTTTCATCACAGGATATCATTTTCAACTGTAACAAACTAATACTTTCGGAGATATGATTTTTCCAAATTTCAATAATAAATCCTAATTCTTTGATTTCACAGAATGCAGTAATCGAAAATTAACGTCCGTATTTTGAGCTATGAATTTCATTATCTGTGCTCATAGGTGTCATCTTATCTACCGACTTAGACTATAGAAAGTCTCCCGATAAATGAGACATGTCATATATATTTATGGTTCTATTCAAAATTCGTTACTCATGATATGAAATACCCCCTATTCTAGAAAACAACGTATGATTGAATGCAAAATGACCAATGAAATAACCTCAACTATTGTAGAATTATGAGGATTATAGGATATTATAATTTGTGGGTGAAAATATAATGCCCTTGGATAATTCATATGATGATGGAAATATTTACCTTGGTAATTTATTCAAATGAGGTTCAGAATATCTCAGTAAAAACAAAAATGAAATATTCGTTTCAATTGCTATAATATAATTTTCAGAGTCGAGTTGAGGAATGAATATCTCAGATAAGTTCGTTATTGAGTAGAATCGGTCGGTGATATCGGATTAATAATTTTAAGCACTCTTGTTTTTTTCAAATGACACTTCTTTTAATTCAATTTCTTTCATGATGCAGTTCTATCATAAGAATCCATTGATATCAATCCCAATTCTGAGAAACCAATACTATCGGAGATATGTTTTGTCAAAATTTGAACAAGAGCGCCAAAGCTCCTGTCCATTCATACCTTAGGTTTATACAGTACTTTTGTACAATCAGGTTTCAATATTAAAATGAAAACACCCTCAGCATTTGTAGATTTGTCGTCAGCATATGACACTGTATTGAAAGATGGTTTGATTTTCAAACTTCATACCCATTTGAATTGTGGAAAAATAGTTCGTTTACTCAAAATTATGCTGACAGGTTTAGGTTTTTGTTGAAACTAATAGTATATAGAAATTTAAAATATATGCATAATGGTGGTCTCCCACAAGGTCCAGTTTTAGCACATTTCTTTTCATTTTATATCTGTGTGATATTACTGCTATTTCCTCTGAGAAATTTATATGAGCTTATGACATTGCCCTTGCATTACGTCATTCTGATTTTCATAGTATAGAAAAGAATCTATCTGCAGATTTAGAAATTCTCAAAATTAAACTATTTGAGTGGCGTTTGTGTCCGGATACAAATAAAACTGATGTTTCTTGCTTCCATTTGAACAATCTTCAAAAATATAGAACATTGAGTGTAGTTTTCGGTGATTCTTTCTTGAAACATAATTTTAATCCTAAATACCTAGGAGTGGAACTAGATTCCTCTTTGAATTGCAGAGCCCATTGACTTGCGTCTGAAGTTGAAAACGAGGAATAATATTCTGCCGAAATAAGTTGGTGGGGTGCTGATGCAGCCTTACCCTTGAGTTTTTCTGTAGCTGAATATTGTTACCCCGTCTGGTTTAACAATGTTCATGGGCAAAAGATTGATGGATAGTTGAATTAATCTATGAGGATCATTATTGGAACTATTAGATCTACACCTATTCACTGGTTACCAGTACTTTCAAACATTGTCCCGCCCCACATTCGTGGGCATACTGCGTGTCACTTAATCCTTTATGGTCGAACTATTTTCTGAATTTGAATAAGAGTGATAAGGATGTTCCGATCCTTCGAATAGAGTTCCGGAGTTTGATCTTCCCAGGAAAATATGGTGCATTCTGAATCGTTTAAGAACTGATCATGGTCGTTGCAACAGCATGCTTTTTTCAATAAGCTCTAATACCATTAATCGAATTCTATGGTGCCCCGTTACACTAACCTCTACTAGCTCTTTTTTATTCTTCATACACATGCTTTATTGTTAGAAAAGCACAAAATGTAATGCTCAAAGTTCAAAAGATATAAATGTATATACACTGGATGAAACTGTTCGTCACTCTATGATGAAAGATAATCTAGGTCATATGCTAAAAAACACTTTCAGCAACAGGTATTCTTCCATCAAGCCAATTATTCATTGCCAAAAGACTTCCGTCAACTTCGTGCTTCTTTCATAACTCAAAGAGCAGGAACAACTCATTGTTATTATCCTCTTAAACAACTAAAACATTTGTTATCGTCCTATATGAATAATATAAGTGAAGTATTATGTTGCTCTCTTCATCGTTGCCTAATTGATAACAATTGTGCTGCACCAACAATTTAGTTAGTAGTTCCTCCTTAGGTACTCACTAATATTTGCTTTCTCCAACGGTTGCAACATTAAAATTCCACAATTAGTTATTAATGCTATTGATATTCTTTCCATCGACTTTTAAACACATTAACATTTCATTCATTCAACTTAATCAATTTTTGATTGGCATATCTTCATCGATAATTTCATAATATTATCATGAATGCACAAATTACGAACTAATGAAAATTGCGATTGATTTCATTAGTACCTATTACGTTCGTTTTCGAAACAAGAAAAATGCCGGCTAGTGTTATGCTCATCAAATGAAGAAGGAATTTGACCTGGTCATTAAAGTGTGACCGATATAGAATAAATCAATTGATGTCCATTGAGGGTAACTCATAATAGTATGTGTTAAATTTTCATAGATTTCATCATAGTATTGTATTTTCATTTCCTTATTTTCGTAATAATAATTCTTCTTTTAAATAACCATTCATTTATAGAATTGATTCAATATATATAATTTTTTGCGAATTTAAGTGGACTCGAATGAAAGACTATCTAGGCATGATTTACACTTATTCATTGAATATTGTGAAAAACAATCAGAAGGAAAAAATACTTGAGTATTTTCAAACGTGGAGTCAGGAGCTTTTGTGCGCATTTTCCATTGCCAATTCACGCCCCATACAAAGTCGATCGAGCTGAAATTCGGTACTCGATTGTAAAATGGCGGCTCGAAGGTATGTGCAGATTTTCAACGGATGAGCTAGACAGTTTGAATTTGCAAAATAGGTTTGGGAGATAAATATCTCGGTTAAGTTCGTTAGTGGGCCAAATCGTCCTGATGGTTTTGGAGTAAAAAAAAAAATTCACAGCACAAACTTTATATTAATTTTTTTTAAGATGCAGTTTCATCATAAGAATCCATTGATAAAATTTTCAACTCAAACAAGCTAAAAGTTTTGGAGATATGATTTTTCAAAATTTCAATATTAAATTCTATGATTTTACAGAATGCTGTAACCGAAAATTAACATCCGCCATCCGTCATCTCATCTACCGATAAGAGACATGTCATATTTATTTCAGGTTCAATTCAAAACTCGTTTCTCATGATATAATAGCTACTGTTCTATAAAACAAAGTTAGATTGAATGCAAAATGGCCAATGAAATAACCTTGACTATCGTAGTATTATGAGGATTATAGGATAATATAATTTTTGGATGATAATGGATAATCCACATGATGATGGAAGTATATACTTCGGTAAGTTGATCAAATTGGGTTCATAATATTTCCAGTAAAAACAAAACTGGAATATTGGCTGAGTTTCAATTGATTTAATATACTTTTCAGAGTAGATTTGAGGAATTAATATCTCGGATAAGTTCGTTATTGGGTAGAATCGGTCTGGTGGTTTCGGATTAATAATTTTCGGCATTTTTTTTTTTGAATGAGATTTTATTAAATTTAATTCCTTTTATGATGCACTTCTATCATAAAAATACATTGATATTATTCCCTATCTGAGAAACCAATACTTTCGGAGATACGATGTGTCAAAGTTTGAACAAGAGCGCCAAAGCTACTTCTCACATTTTCAGGTTGAGTTTTGGGTGGTTACCTTGAAGAAACCTCTCTGCTTTTTGAAGACATAATCTACCAATATTTTTTAGAAATAGATGCCCTTTTAATATATTCAATAAATACTTTCATATACACGGTTTATTGTTAGATGTTCAAACATTTTGCTCTGAATTAAAAAGAATATATACATATTGAATTTATCAATTTAAAATTATATAATATTTCCCAGTATTCTTACAAAATCGAATTTTACCGAATCAGGTACCTAATTGAATATTTGGTTAACGCAACGACAAAAAACTTTCATATTATTTAGTTAAATATTATATCATTTATACCAAGATGTAGATATTATGTTCTCAAACTCACTTATAAAGCAATGTTTACTTTTTGATTTCCTAATGGTCAAGTTTGCGTGAACTATGAAGATCGCGGCTTTGAAACCGGAAGTACCATAATCACTTTCTTTCACATTAATTCAAGAAAACTCGTACCTCTTAATTGATTTATACATTTGAATATTCTCATACGTTCACACCTTTGCTACCTCAAATAAATTACGCCATTTGCTTATTACGTGTATTGTCTACACGTTATGAATTGTTGAGTGCGCAACCAGGCTTTTCTATTCTTCACTCTTGACAGAACACAATTATTGACATATGAGATCACTTGCAATGTTTTTTTAATTATTCGTAATAATTGTGAAATGGTAAATTATGAGATCATCGAAGAAATGTTCGGGTTCCAGTCGGCTCAAACTATGTGGAGTCTTACACCCGGTTTCTGAAAGGCTGGCCAAAGTGTTGATCGACAGAACTGTTAATGTCAAATCAGTCCAAATTTTTGCACTTTGCGCATCTTAAATGATGGTTTACAAGAGATTGATGTCTGATTATTAAACATTTGTGTTGATCAGCCTTTCAGAAACTGGGGGTGAGAGGAATACAGATTTAACGCTCGTATATGTCAGTCTATCTCAGGTAGCACACCGACCAATATTGGGGCAATATCGTAAATTTATTGGCCCAATATTGTTTCTCTACATTTGGCCAATAACAACATCTTGGCGTTTTTACAATGAAGCACCAATATTGGATATCATTATTGGCCCAGTTTAGTTTTTATATATTGGCCAAATATAGTTTCTCTAGATTGGCAAAATGAGACAAAATGTTGACATTTTACAATGAAGCACCAACATTGGATATAAATATCAGCCCAATATAGTTTTTAATGATTGGTCCAATATAGTTCCTCTACATTGGGCCAACAACAAAATGATGACATTTTACAATGAAGCACCAATATTGGATATCAATATCAGGCCAATGTAGTTTCTATATATTGGCCCAATATAGTTTCACTACATTGTACCCATTACAAAATGTTGCCATTTAACAATGAAGCACCAATATTGGATATCAATATCAGCCCAATGTAGTTTTTACGTATTGGTCCAATATAGTTTATCTACATTGGGCCAATAAGAAAATGTTGATAGTTTGCAATGAAGCACCAATATTGGTTATCAATATCGATACTGTTTATATATATTGGAACAATATTGTTTCCCCACATTGGGCAAATAATATATATCGGCCTAATATAGGTTCTATATATTGGTCAAATATAGTTTCTATGTATTGGCCCAATATAGTTTCACTACATTGGGCCAATAATATCTCATTGCTCTTTATATTATTACAGGTGGTCAACATGGAATCATAATTTCAGGGCCCGATCTAAGAGGGAGCCACTACGTTGGAAAAAATGAGGGACGCCATTGAGAGCTCTTGTACGAGAGATACATGAATCAAACTAATCACAGTGTCCAGCACTCTAGCAATAATATTTTTTGAAGAAAAAATTTAATTTTTTTTTGTTATTTTTTTCCTAGTAATACTATCCTTATGAAATTTTGCAAGAATTTCTGCGTTGCCATTCTACAATTAATTCCCAATATTCTATCAATAATTAATATACCTCCCACAGTATCCTTTAATGATTATTCAAATCATGTGTACTTCGAGTTATTGAGGAAATAACAACATGGGTATAACTACGAAACCGTATGTCCAATCATTCCCATTAACAAAGTCAATCGTCGCATTCAGATGCGCAACCTACTCTGGAACAGAATTGCCGGTCAGAATTGAATTTGACCACGAATTCTGCATACGAGAGTCGAGCCTAAACGTTTGAGGCCATTTTCGGTGAAAAATTCGAAAATTAAAGACAGATAGAACATGCGCGTTTAAAGTGCAAAAGTATCATAAACCCAAATGTATTCGGTAAAAATAGGAAAATTGAAAATCTTAATATAAAAGTTGCAAAAAAAAATATTTATGTCAAAACACAACTCGTACAAGTTTTCATATTGAACGCACCACTTGAATAATTCCTAATATTTAATTTTTGTGGAACCTCAGACATTTCCCAATGGGTCATTAATGAAGAATTGTAAACAACTACTTCCTCCCGTCAACATTTTTATTAAAAATGTGGACGCTCTTGTCCAAACTTTGACAAACATATCTCCGAAAGTACTGGTTTCTCAGAGTTGGGAAAGATATCACTGGATTCTTATGATAGAACTGCATCATAAAAGAGATTAAATTAAAAACAATCACATTAAAAAAAAACAAGAATGCCAAAAATTATTAATCCTAAACTACCAGACCGATTCTACCCAATAACGAACTTATCCGAGATATTCATTCCTCAAATCTACTCTGAAAATTATATTATATCAATTGAAAATTAGCCAATATTATAGTTTTGTTTTTACTGGAGATATTCTGAACCCAATTGGATGAACTTATACCAAAGTATATATTTCCATCATCATATGGATTGTCCAAGAGCATTATATTATCACCCAAAAGTTATAATATCCTATAATCCTCATAATTCTACGATAGCTGAGGTTATTATTTCATTGGTTATTTTGCATTCAATCATAGTTTGTTTTCTAGAACTGGAGCTACTATAACATAAAAAAACGAATTTTGAATACAACCAGAAATAAATATGACATGTCCCTTGTCGGTAGATAAGAAGAAATGTATGTGCACAGATCATGAACTTCATAGATACAAATACGGACATTAATTTTCGATTACAGTATTCTGTGAAATCATAGAACTACTATTTTAATTTTGAAGAACTATATCTCCGAAAGTATTAGCGTGTTATAGTTGAAAATGATATAAAAGGATTCTTATGATGGAATTTCATCCTACAAAAATTGAATTTTAAATTAGCAATTTAAAAAATTGTTTTTTTTCGATTTTGCCCAATATCGAACTTAACCGAGGTATTCATCTCCCAAACCTACTTTGAAATTTCCAACTGCCTAGCTCATTCCGTTTGAGAGTTATCGTATTAACGGCTGGACCGACCGTATCGATTTTGACCACGGAGTCTTGATCAGTGAGTCGAACCAAATCGTTTAAGACCATTTTCATCCCAAAATTCGGAAATTACAGAAATTTGGGAAAATGGATAAGCAAAAATGTGGGAAAGCCCCGTAGACAGGAGCTTTGGCGCTCTTGTTCACTTTGATAAATTATATCTCCGAAAGTATTGGTTTTTCAGAGTTTGGAATGATATTAATGGAAACTTATGATAGAACTGCATCATAAATTAAATAAGAATTCATTGATATCATTCCCAACTCGGAGTAACCAATATACTTTCGGAGTTATGATTTGTGCAAGTTTGAACAAGAGCGCCAAAGCTCCTGTCCACAGGGCTTTCCCACTTTTCCAATTTGGCTTCTGTGCGTCTATTCTCAAGAATTTTCATGATTAAATTTAAAACTAAGGTCTATGACTCATCTCATGTTGGATTTATATACATCAGGAAATTATAAATAGAGTATTGTATGAAATCATATAGAATTTAGAATATTTATTGAAATTTTGAAAAATCATGTCTCCCAAAGTATTAGTTTGTTAGAGTTAAAAATGACATCAGTCAATTCTTATGATGAAAGTGCATCTCAAAAAAAAAATAGAATTCAAAAGTTGTAATGTAAAAAAGTTTTTTTTTATTACTCCGAAACCACCTGGCCGATTTTGCCCACTAACGAACTAAACCGAGATATTTATCTCCTAAACCTACTCTGAAAATTTCAACTGTCTAACTCATTCCATTCGAGAGTTATCGTGTTAACGGGCTGCCGGCCGGACAGAATCGATTTTGACCATGGATTCTTAATATAGGACCATTTTCAGCCAACAATTAAAAAATTACAGACATTTGGGAAAATTGGTAAGCACTCTGTTCCGAGGAACAAGAGCGCAAAAAGCAAAGGATGAAGGGAACCTGAGAACGAAAAAATTTAAGATCTTAAGAAAAATATTTTCAACGTATTTAAATTTAATTGAGTCAATATCTCGTATTTCCACCCCAATTGCTGATGACCTTTACAAATTGACGTCCATGCTCAAAATTAGTCCGAATATTGATTTGGTCTAAGTTATACAAAATTTCGATTAAATAATCGCCCTAAAACCCCCAAGCTTTAAGGTAGATTCGGATTATCTATCAATCGTTTTCCGATCATGTCCCAAACCTGTTCTATATCTTGAGGTCTGGGCTACGAGCAGGCCAGTCCATAGTAGCAATATCAACATCCGGGAGATAATTATATGTACTATCCTAGCAGTAGCAAAGTTATTATATTGCATTAGGAGGAAATTGGGAACAATATTTGTAGCAAATAACATGGCATGTTCTTAAAGAATATCAGCGTTGAGATTTTCATCACTAATTCCTGAAATATAACATTTTTGAAGAACAATTTTTTTTCTACAGATACGGTCCTAACCGAAATGCAACAATTTACGCGTCGTCCGTCTACAACTAATCACCAAGTTTCAATTCCATCGGATCTGTATTTTGCGCAGTCTATACCCTGAAAATTGCTAGTCGCAATTTCTTTCCGTTGGAAAGTTATCGTGTCAACGGCCGGCCGGTGTTTGAAAAAAATTATAGCACGTTGTTCCGTAGAACATGTGCGCAAAAGCAAAAACATGAAGAGAAGTCCATATATATTTCGAGAAACAAAATTGCAAAATTTCTTCGTGAAAAGTTGTGATTTAGAACAAAACCACTGAGAAAGTCCCAAAGCCACTATTAAACTACAATTATATCCTCATGTGATTCGTGAATATTTCGAAGGTACGATTACGACATACCATTGTTCAAAATGAACAATCCTAATTCTAATCTGGAGAAAACGAGGCCAATCGAATATCGCGACCTTCGAGTAACTAGATCCACCGGCACATTTCAAGAATGATCTTTTATGATAAAGATCTTCAACGAGATGAAAGGGTAAATGGAATTTTCTCACACTTGTATGATAAACATACAACAAGAAAATTTATCGAGATCTGGAATCGATGGATATTAACTATTCAGCAATAACAATATCTAATCGTATACCACTAAAAACTATTCAAATGGGTATTCGTTCAAACATGATTTAAACCAGAACATATTTCCATCATCATATGGATTATCCACGGACATTAAATTATCACCTTAAAAGTATAATATAATATCATCCCCATATAATTCTACGATAGCTGAGGTTATTTCATTGGTCATTTTGCATTCAATCTTACTTTGTTTTCTAGAACAGGATGTGTATTTTATATCAAGAATAATAAACCAGAAATAATTCTGACATTCATCTCTCATAGGAAAATAAGATCATATAATAATTTATAGATAGAATAATTAAGTACAGCATTTTGCGAAATCATAGAAGTACGATTCATTATTGAAATTTTGAGAAATCATATCTCCGAAAGTATCAGCTTGTTAGAGTTGAAAATGATATCAATGGATTTTTATGGTGAAACTGCATCATATATGTCATGATGACATATTAAATTATAAAGTAAATTTTCCGGCTCATTTTTTCATTCTTTTATACAATACAAAGTAAAACATGTATCTATGGGAAATGATAGCCCTACATAAGGGCCCTGTAGCGGTCTTCGAACATCTGTTCTGAATAATCATCGCTTGGACTGGTCAGATCTGGTTTTGAAAGGGACCCTCCTGGCCTTACGAGCAACATTTTCCTTTTTGAATTCAAATATTGAAGAGATTTCTGAAAACAAGAAGAATCTTTGAAAACTAGCGGAGGCGATTCTTCTCCAAGAGATCTCATGCGCCTACAGAGAAGTATATTTGTGAGAGGAGACTTTTAAAAGGTTATGTATTATTTTTAATTTGTTCGTTCTTCTCCTCTTGTCTTTTCATTTTTCAGGTTGAGTTTCGGGTACCTTGGAGAAACCTCTCCGTTTTTTGACGAAGGAATCCATATTGAAGAAATAAATGCCTATCAATATTTTTAAATGTCATATATATATATATATATATATATATTTGAAACAATTAGTTGGGTGTCTTGGTAGGAGTTAAAAACCGTGGAACAATTTATTCAATATAGACGTTTCGGCGCATCCGCCTTCTTCAGTATGTTACATTCATCACAATGGACATAAAAAAATTACATATATTAATTACAATAAATAGATTTCATGCAAACATCTCACTATGCGTTATTGTTGTTGTTTCGGTTTCGTCGAGTGGGTACTGTCATGTTTATGTCATAGTTTCGAGCGTCAGTCTGTTGTCGTGTCTTTTCTTCTTTTTTAATTTTGTGGTCTTTTCAGTAGTGGCATATAAATACGGCTGAGATTTTTTGTGTCTAACTTGTCATTCACTGTCTTCTCGATATTTGTCTGTATATGGATCATTTCAAGTATCTCTCTTCGGTTTTGTTGGGGTTCGATTCCCAGGATTTTTGTATCGTTATAGTTAAACTCAGCCGTATTTATATGCCACTACTGAAAAGACCACAAAATTAAAAAAGGAGAAAAGACACGAAAACAGACTGACGCTCGAAACTATGACATAAACATGACAGCATAGTATATCTTGTCTATGACATGACAGTACCCACTCGACGAAACCGAAACAACAACAATAACGCATAGTGAGATGTTTGCATGAAATCTATTTATTGTAATTAATATATGTAATTTTTAGATGTCCATTGTGATGAATGTAACATACTGAAGAAGGCGGATGTGCCGAAACGTTTATATTGAATAAATTATTGCACGGTTTTTAACTCTAACCTAGACACCCAACTAATTGCTTCAAATATAATATAAAACTAGGTAAAATTACTGTTCATATATATATATATATATATATATAATGTGAAAAAAAATTTTGTTGCTCAATAACGAACTCAACCGAGATATTTATCTCCCAAATCTACTCTGAAAATTTCAAGTGCCTAGCTCATTCTGTTCGAGAGTTATTGCAGAATCAAAATTTAAAAATGCGGGAAAGCCCTGTGGACAGGAGCATTGGCGCTCTTGTCAAACTTAGACAATTCATAAGTAATCATTAAAGGATACTGTGGGAGGTATACTCATTATTGAAAGGCTTTTTTCTCTCCAAAACTCTGAAAAATATCTATAAAATAAAGATTAATTATTTTGTGTTTTGCTTCTGCGTAAGAAACACAAGATATTTGTCAGAAGCAATCAATTCATACAATGTTGCCTATCAAACAACAACGAAACAACATCAACGAAGAAACACCTATATCGTAACGTTTCGGAGTCTATATCAGACTCCATCGTCAGACGCAGAAAATCTTTAGAATTATACTGTCAATGTGACAATTCTTGAATTTCACAATAACTATCAACAAAATAATTCTAAAGATTTTCATTGAGCGTTTGACGAAGGAGTCTGATATAGACTCCGAAACGTTACGATACAGTTGTTTATTCGTTGATGTTGTTTGTTAGGCAACATTTTTCAATTTATTGCTTCTGATAAATATCTTGTGTTTCTTACGCAGAATTAAATCACAAAATAATTAATCTTTATTTATAGATATTTTTCAAAGTTTGGGAGAGAAATCCCAGAAAAAAACTTTCAATAATTAGAAAAATCATATCTCCAAAAGTGGTTTCTCAGAGTTGGGGATTATATCAATGGCTTCTTATGATAGAACTGCGTCATAAAACAGAACAAATTAAATAAGAATCCATTGATATCATTCCCAACTCTGAAAAACCAATACTTTCCGAGTTATGATTTGTCAAAGTTTGAATAAGAGCGCCAAAGTTCCTGTCCACAGGGTTTTCCCACTTTTTCAATTTGTCTTCTGTGCGTCAGTTTTCAAGAATTTTCGTAATTAAATTCAAAACGTAGGTCTATGAATCATCTCATGTGGGATTTACATACATCAGCAAATTATAATTAGAGTGTTCTATGAATGAAATCATGAAGAATTATTGAGAATAATTATTGAAATTTTGAAAAATCATATCTCCGAAAGTATTAGTTCGTTAGAGTTGAGAATGATTTTAATGGATTTTCATGATAAAACTGCATACTCCGAAACCACCTGGCTGATTTTGCCCAATAACGAACTTTACCGAGTTATTTATCTCCCAAACCTACTCTGAAAGTTTCAACTGTCTAGCTCACTCTGTTCGAGATTTATCGTGTCAACGGAAGGACGGACGGACGGCCCGCCGGACAGAATCGAATTTGACTATGGGTTCTTGATCCGTGAGTAGAATCAAATCGTTTAAGACCATTTTCAGCCAAAAATTCGAAAATAACAGACATTTGGCCGAATTGATAAGCACTCTGTTCCGAGGAAAAAGAGCGCCAAAAATACACTCATTTTTAACGTAGATTCCAGCTGACCAATAAAAGAAATGGGTTCTCATTTGAAAGATATTAGTTTTGAGGTTTTTGTCATGACTGACTTGAAATATTCTAACGATCAGTCTTCGTTAATCACCCTGTATAATATATGCAAACAGAAAATATTTAAAAAAATTCTATTAACCTTAATTTGATTACTTTTCTTAAATGTACTAAAATAGCCTCGAGTTTTTGGATGTATCATAATAATAATAATAATAATAATAATAACCGCGGAATTCAAACAATAGCAACTAAAGAGCCTTGTTTTTACTGTCTCTCATTGCTCCATTATTGGATATTTCAGAATGTTTTGATACAACGTACAATAATATCTGCGCGGTAGCAGTCCCAAATTAACCTTTTTAGCCACGTAATCGTTCAAGCATATTAAATATCCCAAAAAAATTAATGGCTGTCGAACTGAAGATAGATTTCGATTCAAACCATGCCAATTTGGATTAATTTAATCTGCATAATTTTCATCCATTTTTTATATAAAAATAAAAAAAGATTCCAAGAAACTAGTTCAATTAAGGAAGTAAATATTATCAAAACAGTTTATCAGTATCTGGTCACCGATCCTAGAAGTTGAATGATTTGTCTCATGGGAAACTTGTTTTGAATGGTATTTGGATAGATAATCCATCTTCAATCTAAAAAAATGGGTTCAAGCCCTGTGGACAGGAGCTTTCTGGCGCTCTAGTTCAAACAGACAAATTATATCTCCAAAAGTATTGGTTTCTCAGAGTTGGGAATTATATCAATGTATTCATATGATAGAACTGCATCCTAAAGGAAATTCAATTCAAATAATAGTTTATTTATCAAGGTTAAATGAGCAATCATGAGAATGAGAACTGCACCATGGAAGAAATCAAATTAAATCTGGCCAATTTTGCCCAATAACGAACTTAACCGAGATATTCATCTCCCTAAACTACTCTGAAAATTTCAACTACCTACCTCATTCCGTTCGAGAGTTATATCTATGTCTATGGATGAAAAGCAGTCTCACTACTCACAGATCTCTTACTTCATGTTCAGTCCCGAAATGTAAGAATTTTCTGAGAAAAACTAATTTCGGAGCAAACAACTGAACTAGAGCGCCAAAAAGTGGAAAGGAGTGAGGTGAGGTCAGTCTGGTTTGGTGTGCTTTTTAAAATTCATAGCTGCTCGGCTTCCAGGAAAAAAATTGATATTTTCAACAATATAGATCTTGTTTAAATCCAGAACTTGGAGGCTCCGGCTCAATTTCGGCGATATCAGAACTGTTATATAAGTCGAGAAATAACAAAA
Organism: Halyzia sedecimguttata; assembly: GCA_937662695.2. NCBI lineage: Eukaryota > Metazoa > Arthropoda > Insecta > Coleoptera > Coccinellidae > Halyzia > Halyzia sedecimguttata. The sequence goes on along the minus strand of OW569411.2, from coordinate 135,537,359 downwards.
ACATGTTTATAAAATTATTGAAATCGTGAATATTCTATGAATGGTGTAGATTATTCTTTAATTCAACCTTTAAACATAGAACTGTTCTACAGTGAGTCTTCTTGTGAGACGTGGCAACCAATTTTACATAAAATATTTGTCGTTCGATTTCAGTTCTTTTTGTAAAAAGCCTTAGTTCTTTTCATTTTGCACTTGAGCTATTCCTTTTTTCATAGCCCACTCTCTATATGTGCCTTCCTGCTAGCATATTCGGGTAAAGAGTTATTCCTTGCACACCAGGGTTGTGTTCGAATATTAACTCCACGGAGTAGAGTAAAAATTATGAAGGTTTGACAGATTTACTCTGGAGTTTACCTTGACAGTGACAGAAGGTGCCAATATCGGAATATATGTTATGATGTTTTAAAAAAGAACCAATTATTATTGTTTTCTTCACAGATATGTAACTCTAATCAATAATATATATTGTTAGCAGTATTAAATCTATTGAAATACCTCACAGAAAATTCATAAAACAGTTAGACACGACACGAGATTTTCCGTCCCATGAGTTATGTCAATTTTTACAGGAGTAAAATGAACTAGTGGCGATTTCCGTTGACACGCTCGGATCACTCGGAGTCATATTTGACAGATATTTTCGGTTCAATTGGACAGATGCATGACAGATGAGATCGATTTCGAGTGCACCGAGCGTGTCAATGGAAATCGCCATCCGAGTCGAAAACTCTGACATTTCGAACGACAGTCATGGAGTAAAATTTACCCAACCTTTCAGTTTTCGGACGCAATTTAGTAAATATTACTCTACGGAGTTAATATTCCAACCCAAGAGTTCTCTATTCATATCCCATAGACCACACACTCTTTTCAACCTTCAAATGTATACTCTAATCTAGCTTTCATACTGAATTGAAGTACTTGTTCATTAGTAATGTTATGTACAGAGCTGCACCCCATGTACTTTATGGGGAAGTAGCGTATGCAAAATTACAGATTTCCCAATGCCGCTATTGTTTCTATGCTTTTCCTAGCCTATATACCAATTTCCACTAGCAAGGACTTCGGGAAGCACCCTAGTTTTATACATAGATTTGCACCCCTTTTATATGGGTGTTCGAGAGTGATAGTTGCGGATATCTAAAATGTTGAATTCTTTAGTTTCGAGGACTTCGGAAAGCTCTCAAGGAAAGTACACTATTTCATTACTTTCACATACAGTTCTTCATTCCCCTTTATTAGGGTTGAAGGATGAAATTTGGCTTGGGCGGTAGCGTGCCCCAAGATGTTTTCATTTCTATTTAAATTGGTTTGCCTTTAGATTCCAAAATCTAGTGATCATTTCAATATGCAATAATTTCAGTTTGCCTTTTTGCGCGCATGTTCTAGGGAACAGTGTGCTATCATGTTAACCAAGCGCTGGCCACGATAGCTTTGAAATGGAAAGAGAAATTTTCAGGATCCGAATGCGACGGTTAAATTCTTTGATGAGCATAATCTGCAAAAGTATTTCGATGTTATACCCATTGAAAATTTTGTTGTTATTTCTCAAAATTATTAATCTGATTCAATTGGAAGTGCTTTTCAAAAATTGATCTTGTTCCTTCAAAATATAATTCAGATAATATGCAAAGGATATTATTGTATGATTATACAGAGACTGTTAGGACTTCCTAGGAGACTCCTCAAATATCCAAATCGAATGTATTTTTGGCGCTTTTGTTCCTCGGAACAGAGTGCATATCAATTTGCCCAAATATCTGTAATTTTCAAATTTTTCGATGAAAATGTTCTTAAACGATTTGTTTCGACTCAGTGATCAAGAATCCGTTTCGAAACTCATTCTGTCCGGCCGGTCCGTCTGGCCGGCCGGCCGTAGGCACGATAACTCTCGAACGGAATGAGCTAGACAGTTTAACTTTTCAGAGTTGGTTTGGGAGATAAATATCTCAACTAAGTTCGTTATTGGGCAAAATCGGACAGAAGGTTTCGGAGTAACGAAAAAAAAAATTTTTTTACATGACAAATTACAAATAAAATTTTTTTCAATAAGCAGTTTTACCATAAGAATCCATTGATATCATTTTTAACTCTAACAAGCTAATACTTTCGGAGATATGATTTTTAAAAATTTCAAGGATAAATCGTATTTCTACGTTTTCACAGAATTATATAATTATTCTATGTATGAATTGTCATAATGTCAACTTATTTTCTTGAGACATGACATTGACTAATTCATTTCAGCAATCGTAGAATTATGAGAATTATAATGATATCATACTTTTTGTTGGTTGATATTTTCATGCCGATGGTCAATCCATATGATGATGCGAATGGTAATGGTAAGTTAATAATATTGTGTTCAGAATATCTCCAGTAAAAACAAAACTGGAATATTGGTGAATTGGAGTGGATTTGAGGAAAGAATATATATTATCGTTCATCATAGAATTGAGGAATGAATATCTCGGATGAGTTCGTTGTTGGGTAGAATTTGTCTATTGGTTTTGGATTGATAAGTTTTGGCACTCTTCTTGAATTCAAATTCTTCTATGATGTTTGAATTCTATTTATGCTGAGATGAAGTTCTTTCATAAGAATCCATTGATATAATTCTCAACTCTGAGAAACCAATACTTTCGGAGATATAATTTGTCTGTTTGAACAAGAGCGCCTGAAAGCTCCTGTCCACAGGTTTGAACCAATTTTTTTTTATATACTTCATCACTTGAAATATTTTTATTTCATTTTGAAAAACATAAGGGAGTTCAAGAGAGTTGGCGATGTGTGTATGTTTTTGACGCGCTGTTCAGGTGAACAGACTGCCTATCAATTCTTTCAAATGGCTTTATTTTCGAATTCTTGGCTGAGAATGGTCTCAAACGATTAGTTTCGACTCACTACTCACTGATGAAGAATACGGCCACCAGCTCGATTACGCTGGAACGCAATGAGTTAGAGGGCTGAAATTTTAAGAGTAGGTTTGAAGTTCAAATACGCCGGCTAAGTTCGTTAATGGAGGAAATCCATCGAGTGGTTTCAGAGTTATAGCCATCTGAAATTTTGTTTTCCCAATAACCCGAAAAATACTGATCTGATCGAATCAAAGCACGGTAGGTAGTTGATAAATACCGACTCGAAGACTCATGGAGGATTTTGAAAGTATCGCATTGCTAGAAAATTTAAAAAAATATATTTTAAAAATTCTGTATATCAGAAACTATCTGTTCGATATTGTTGAATATTTTGCCAAAACCTTTAAAATCTTAGTATACTGTAGTTCTAGATTTGGACTCAATCGGATCTATATTATAGAAGATTACCATATTCAATTAGGAGTGTCCAATACAGGAGAATGGACGATAGAATATACGTGTAAAAGCTCCTCACTTCACGTCAGTGCTTGAACCAATTTTTTTTCTTCATGATTTTAAAAAAAATTTCTAGGAGTACGGTTCCAAGAAAATTTTACACACGTCTTTATGTCGACATTCTACAGCTAGTTACCAAGCTTCAATTCGATCGAGTTTATATTTTTTGAGTTGTCGAGGAAGTCCCTATCTCCTTTCGTTCGAAAGTTATCGAGGCAACAGTCACCCATCCAGCTACTGAACGCACACAAGGCTGCTCGGATATCCAACAATATAGATCCGATCATGTTCAAACTTGGAACTTAGCAGTATAATTAGGTTCTGAAGGCGCTCGCAAAATTCCAGCGAGGTCATACGAATAGTTTCTGATATATAAAATTTTTTTCAATGATTTTTTAAATATTTTTTAGTTATGCGAACCTCACAAGATTTCGCACGAATTTTCGCGTTGGCATTCTACAACTAATAACCATGTTTGAATTCGATCGGTTTTGTATTTTTCGAATTATTGAGGAAATAACAACCGAAATTAGGATGGATTTAACTCCATACAGACAATCTCAAATGTTGCATTCAGATGCACAACCTAACTTGAAATATCCTAGTCACTATCTCTTTCCGTTCTCAGGTTATCGTGACATCAATAATCTTTTTGAATATATTTTTTTTTAAATTTTGTAGAGATACGATTCTCACATAATTCCGCAAACATCCTTAGGTTTGTATTCTACAACTACTCATCAAGTTTCAATTCGACCGGATTTGTATTGGTTGAAACCAAAATTATTACTCGGAAATCATTCGACGATTATGGACCGATTATGGCCATTAACGAACTTGTCCGTCGTATTGGGATGCACCACCTACCCTGAAAATTTAAAGTCGCTATCTTTTTCCGTTCTCAAGTTATCGTAGCAACGAGCGGTCGGTCGACCGGACAGAATCAAAGTTGACCTCGAATTCTTCATCAGGGAGTCGAACCCAATCGTTTGATACCATTTTCGCAAAAAAATCTAAAATTACAGACATCTGGAAGAAATGATAACGCGTATTGCCCAGAACATACGCGCAAAAGAGTGAACAAGTTTTTATAGTCGGATTTATATATTCGGATATTTTGGGAATATTACTTTCTTCCTGCAGCTAAGCAGCCTTGGGCGATTTCAGTACCTGGATGAGTAACCGCTCTGGCTATAAATTTAAACAAGCACGCCAAAGCTCCCGGCTACAGTGCTTTCCCAACTAGTTCTTCATTTGATACGGATCTACAGCAACTACAATCATATAATTCGAACAGAACAATGATATTCAGACCTATTCTGTTTGCTTATTGCTATAAACATTGCTATTCAAGTCATATTGCTATCCTCCCAATTTTCAACAATATGACTATGGTATTACGTATTCTGTTCGGACTGTTATAGCAATTTTGGTTATCAATTTTCTCCCAACAATATTGCTATCAAGCAGGTCAAAATTCATTGATTTTAGAGCTGACAACACTGTATTTCATTACTTTTATGTGAATTAGAAGAAGAATATAACCTTAATTGATAGACATTTCGTTCTAACCAAATATATAAATGTCACGAAAACGAAAAACGAACTATTTTATTTATGAAACTAACAAGATGGAGTTATTGATCAATTTTTAGGAAACACATCGAATATTGGTAACCACTACCATAACCAAAAAATTGAAGACTTGCAAACACCCAAACAAATATGAAATTAAAATTTTTTCCGGTCTTCATTCAGACTTTGAATGCACAAGTTAAACGGAACAGTATGTCTCCTAGTTTTCTCCTGAACAAATTCCCTCAGTTCTTCAATTGAATCAAAAGAAGTCATCTTCATAGCAATGCTGAATTAATAGTTTATTTAATTTTTTTCATCCCATCAGCCTTCGAATGCATATCTAACTTAAAAGAAGCAGTATATCTCATTGTTTGATCATGAACAAATAAATAAATGAATAGAATACCCTCGGCTCTTCAAAGGCAGTCATCTTTTTACTAAGGCTGAATTAATAGTTTATTGAATTCATTTCATCCAGTCGGTCAGTCTTCAAATGCATATCTCTAACTTGAAAGAAACAGTATCTATCCTAGTTTGCTCATGAACTAATAAATATATGAATAAAATTTTCTCAGCCTCTTATTATTGAGGTTGAATGGTTTATGAACTTTTCTGTTTATAAATAGAAGGGATTGTCAAGGTCAGACCTAAGTCTTAGCAATTCCCTTGAAATTAAGTATTTTAAAGTACCTTTAATAAATATATACGATTGTGTATACCTATATTTATCAAAGTACCTATACCTATTTTCAATATTTTCGATTCCTTGGATCTTGTTATGCTCTTAGCAAGTACTATTTTGAGGTTGCTGAGATAGCAATGTGGATAACAATATGTTTATTTAAATGACAGATCATATTGCTCAAAATCGATGAACAGAATAGCAATATTTCGGATCTTGCTGTGGAAGCAATATCTTTTTCTTAGCAATATTGCTATGCGCGAACAGAATAGGTCTGAATATCAGGAAACAGTCGAAAAGGAACCATTTGGTGTACCTGATCATAGAATCTTATCCACTTATTATACAATTCCAATTCACCGAATTGCAGAAACTAATTCCGCAGGAATGCGATCTTTTAAGCCTATGATATAATGGTCATACACGAAACGAAACTAGTACAGTCTATTTATTGGAGCGGTCGACGAAAACGAGAGTTCGGAATGCTGCATTACCGCATCCTTTCCAAATGCTCGAATTCCAAATACGCCAACGGCCGCAGACACTGGATGAGAGGAGTACGAGTACGGTACTGAAAACTTGAAGGTAAACACGTCAAACCGAGACCACTTTCGATTTATGCGCTGTTAAATCATCGCTTTTGAAATTACCGATCTCGTGAATTGGAATTTAAATGACGCATTCGGTTGTTTGTGGCCGACGGACGGTGTCGTCTCGCGTTTCGAGAAGGTAAGCAGGATACGTCGTTTAGGGATTGGTTTTAAATGCCATTGTTGACAATCTCTTCTATGAGTAGATGCCTATCACATCTATCGAATTTTCTATCGTCCGAAAGTAGGGTTGGGCGGGGATAAATAAATAATTAAATATATAATTCATTCTTCTCTTCAGACCTAAAAAATGTATAAGGCATGCAAGTTAAAGATACCAAAAATAAAGTTGATCATTATTTATATCGTACAAGAATTCATTAACATAATAATAACACTGATTAAAGCTGTATGCTCCTTCCAAGGCAGCACTAAAACTACTGCATATCGCCCAATACACCTCAGCAATTGGAATGTCATTCGGTTTGGAGAAATGGGCTGTTTTTCATCTAAGCAAAGGAAGAACTGAAGAAATAGGAGAAGACATCGAACTAGATGGGGAAATAATCATTCGACACCTCGAAGAGGAAGAAAGAAGAAACCTACGAATTTCTGGACTGAAACAATGAGGCGCGCTGGAGAGAACTTGAATCCAGGATGCCATAACAGCTAGCTACAAAAATTCGTTCAAGCCCTGTGGACACGAGCTTTGGCGCTCTTGTTCAAACTTTGACGAATCATAATTATCTCTGAAATTATTGGTCTCTGGGAATGATATAAATGGATTCTTACGATGGAACTGCATCATGAAAGAAATCCAATTCAAACAGACCGATTCTCCCCGAACGAACTTATCCGAGATATTCATTCCTCAAATCTACTCTGAAAATTATAATATGTCAATTAAAACTTAGACAATATTGCAGTTTTATTTTTACTGGAGATATTCTGAACCCAATTTGATTATGTGTCTTACCAAAGAATATACTTCCATCATCATATGGATTATCCACGGGCATTATATTATCACCTTAAAAGTATATTATCATATCATCCTCATAATTCTACATTAGCTGAGGTTAATTCATTAGTCATCTTGAATTCAATCATACTTTGTTTTCCAGAACAGGAGGTGTATTTTACATCAAGAATAACGAACCAGAAATAAATTTGACATTTATCTCTCATAGGAACATAAGATGACGTGTAAGAATACAGATCATATATTAATTAATAGATAGAATAATCAAGTACAGCATTCTGTGAAAACATAGAAGTAGGTATTATTCATTATTGAAATTTCGAAAAATCATATCTCCGAAGTATTAGCTTGTAAGAGTTGAAAATGATATCAATTTGAAATGTAAAAATATTTTTGTGTTAGTTACTTCGAAAACATTCTGCCCAATAACGAACTTAACTGAGATATTTATCTTCCAACTCTGAAAATTTCAACTGGCTAGCTCATTATGTTGGAGAGTTATTCTAGAAACAGAATTGAAAAATTTTAATTTTTTCTTACACTTTACGGAACCCGATCAATTCAAAACTTCGTCATTATTCTACAATTTGATGCTAAATTTCAAATAGATCGAGTGATCGGTTTCGGAAATATTCATAAAAAATGTTTTCACTAAAAACGGCCATAACTCCGGAACCGCTTGGTAGATTTCACCTGTTAACGAACTCGTTCGAGATATTTACGTTCCAAAGCTACCCTGCAAATATCAATCCTCAGTGAGTCGAACCAAATCGTTTAAGACCATTTTCAGCCAAAAATTCGAAAATTACAGAGATTTGGGCAAATTGATAAGCACTCTGTTCCGAGGAACAAGAGCGCCAAAAAGAAGATATGGAAATCGCAGCTGTACAGGAAAAATAAACTGTCCGCTACGAACAGCTTGGCAGTCCCGATAGTCACCTTCTCTTTCGGGATAGATAACTGGACAGTGAATGAAATTCTCGAGCACGAAATATTCACTTCTAAAGTGATGAATATGAACCGCAGCCTGCATCCCAACTGTATATTGCTGTATATTGTGTATTGTATATTGCTTGATATGAATAATACGAGTATACCTTCCACGAACGCAGGGAGGCAAGCAAGGGCGTAGCCAGGAATTAATTTCGGGGGGGGGTTTTGAAATAGGAATTAATTTCGGGCAGGGTTTTGGGGGTGTAAGGGTCACTTTCTGCAGCAAAAATTTGTTTTTTTAAGAGGAAAATAACATTTCGGGGGGGGTTTGAACCCCCAAAACCCCCCACCTGGCTACGCCCTTGGAGGCAAGGGATTTGCAAAGTTTTGAATACCAACACCACCAACAATAAATGTTGGAAATGGCGATAAGGATATTGAGTGAAGACCTACTTTTGAAAATGGCGGCCCATCATGAAATTAGGAACCAGTGCTACCATATGTACCACTGGAGATTGAAGCAGTTTTTGAAAAATACAGAGTTCTCATCTACTGGAACTATGCTATTCCAACAACTCGGCAGATCCATGCCATAAGCCAGATATAGTCCTGCGGGACAAGGAGCTGAAGGAATTGTTTATTATAGAATTTTCCTCACCCGCCGAAAAAAATGTTGTGATGAAAGAAGAACAGAAGAGGGAAAAATACCAGGATTTAATGTTGGAACTGGGGATCCTGTATCCAAGATATAAGGTTAGTATGGTTCTACTAATTATAGGATAATATCTAAGAGCAATGAGAGTGAACTACGTGACGAAATTGAAGATTATTCCTACCTGCATATCCCTGGCCGAGGTTTTGGAGCACAGAATGCAGAAAGCAGTGTTGCTCGGATAATTTAGAGTCGTCAGGTTCCATCAACTATGAGGCCACTTGCAGCTCATCTCTTTTGTTAAGTGACGCTGTAAGGACAGGACGAAGAACTACTCCAAGGAATGTGTGAGATTGATGTCAGACTGAACTGATGCCAGATTGACCGAGTCACATCGTGAAGGCAAATGATTGAACAGTGTTATGCACTGATACATGGGCAACATTTAGAATTTCTGTGGTTTTTTTTTAGGTATAAACGGCGTTCTACAACTTCTAGTATTTATGGTTGCTGACCAATTTTGTGATATCTTCTTATCACTCCTTAATATACAGGGTGTAACTAAATAAGTGTAAAATATTTAAGGGGGTGATTCCTCATGGAAAAAAATATAGGATCTTACATATAAAGAATCTTCATTGGAGCATCCCTTGTTAAGATACAGCCCCTTAAAGGGGCGTAATGTCTGAAGGTAGACATATTGAACATTTAATATGATTATTATTAATTACTATGATTGTTATTAATTCCTGTGAGTAATTACTATGAGTGTTATTGATAAATTAGTTTTGTTTATTCCCCTTCAATCATTTAATGCAGGTAGTAACTACAAAATAACAATAAATCCAGATCGGATTTATGACGATGTATCTCTGTAGTTAGTCGTAAAATAATGTTTTGCTGCGATCTGGTTTATTTTGGCAAAAAATTCAAGGAACATTTTTTGTTTAGAATGAAACAGGTTATCGGAAATAAATTTTAAAATGATAAACAAATAATAAGACAAAAAGTTACATTGGTTATAAATTTTAGGGGTTGGGTTTTCCACCCCTTACAACCATGGGATAAACCAAATAAATTACTGGCTAAGTGTCTTTTTGGTATTAGAAAATATCAGGTTAATTTCAATATTGTGACTATTTTAGTGCTTGTGAGAAAAATTATTAAACAAATTTTCTGTACCCCCTTTAAGGGGCTGTATCTTTACAAGGGATGCTCCAATGAAGCTTCTCTATATGAAAGATCCTATCTTTTTTTCGATGAGGAATCACCCCCTTTAATATTTTACACTTATTTAGTTACACCCTGTATAATAGGAATCTCGAAATAAAAGTACAATACTATGGGAGAATACCATTTTGTGAAAAAACTGGTCTGCAAGACGACCTTGGACTTATCATGCATCATGAGCAAGATACGTTTTTGGGTAATAAAAACCCTACCAACTTCTGAGAAGTTTCCAAAAAGAAGGATATTATATGATAGATGGCTAAATACAAAGCTGTAATAGATATTGATCAATGATGACATAGGAAGCATATGCCTCACTCTATTTAAAGCATAAAATGAGCTATTTAATTTGCTAAAGATCAAATCAATTCGATTGAAACATCTCAAATTATTGTCCAAGTAAATTCCAAGAAATTTTCAGCACTCTTTGGATGTGATTTCAGTATCTAAGTGGGGAAGAACAAGTTTCCTAGTGCATTTACCTATAGAAAAGATAATACATTCTCCGCCGTATTCACAAAGCATTCAATCTCCGTTAAGTCCTAACTGAGTTCCTCAGTTAAGAATAAATAAGAATCGCAACCACAGTTAAAGTATGTAACGGTGCTGAAACAGGCCTGTTTCACGTTAATTTTCACTTAAACTGAGGTTGCGATTCTTATTTATTCTTAACTGAGGACCTCAGTTAGGACTTAACGGAGATTGAATGCTTTGTGAATACGGCGGTCTGTCTTTTCGATGTTGATTTCAAGATTGTTTGTATGGCACCATTTCACAAAATATTCTAGTAGAAATTCGCATAAAATTTGAAGCTCTACGAAGGAAGGAGCACTGACAGCAAACAACTTGTCATCAGCAAATGGAATTATTGAGTTCATCTTCGAGAATGATGCGAATAGCTTTTGTGAACAATATCTGAATACTTAATTTATAACACTAATACGGAGGTCAATGTTGAAAAGTAGGAACAACTGAGGACCAAGAGCGGCACCCTGTGGCACCCTTAATTTCAATATGTACTCAGATAATAGAATATCCCTGACTCTGAAATTTGCTGCTCTATCCCCTTCAACCATTCCAGAATTATACTGCAGGTTATAACATTTTTCAATAATGAATTTGAAAGAAAGCTAGCCAAGGGCTCTTGAAAGGTCAAAAAACGACCTATTGACATAAAACCCGTTATCAAGACATTTGTATATGTTCTCACTGAATTTAATAGCTGCCATTTTGGTTGAACAGTCAGATCTAAGGCCATGCGGCGAAGTATTCAAAATGTTCTATTTGTCAATATAAATAATTATTCTGTCGAGGACTATCTATGAATTGAAAAAAATTGTTAAGTCTTGAAATCAAACAGGAATTACCTGACATAGTTTATCAGATAAATTGACCGAATGAAATCGGTTGAATATCTTAAGAAAATATTATGAAATTTATAGTTAGCTTGTTATAATGATATATATTTAACATAGTTTTTAATGTAGCTTCAATCAATCTTGATCGTGGCTCGTAATTGATTAATGATAGTTTAATCCAATGGCAGAAGTATCAGAATTACATAATTTGAGGTCATCATTCGACCTGATTCACCCCGAATCACTAATTGGCATAATATCTTTTGACCTCTGAAATCTATTCAAGATTATTTTTCATCTGGTGTTCCACGATAATTAGGAATAGTATCCTTGAGATGGTTGATTGATTTATTGAATAACGTGATGGTTCTCAGGCCCCACACTACATATCCTCGAAGGAAGTTCAGTGCCCCTAATACGGCAAGGGTTAGTTTGGGACTTGCGATGGTAGTACAAATTCATGGTGTCCCGACGAAAAGAACACGTTGATATCAGAATCCCAATTTTTGAAGATTTGTTTCAGAAAGTAACGTATCATAAGCACTACTCATATCGAAAAACATTCTTTAAAAGTACTGACGTGAAGTCAAGATCTTTTGTGCGCAGGTTGTTTTGTCTATTCACGCCTCATACATTTTTTTTTATTTTCTAGTCATGCGATCCTCACAAATTTCCGCATTAGTATACTGCTCCACAAAAATGAAGGAAGTTCAGAAATTTACAGACTGTTTCAAAAATTTTCTTTTTTTGTCACCAATTTCATTCAACATGAGAAATCTAAATGTTTACTCATACTCACTTATCTTACTCATTCTTTTGCCCATTTCTTTTTAAGTTTCTCAGTTTCAGGTGACTATTTATTTTAAGTAATTGTAGTGTAAAATCAGTTCACTCAAAAAATTGGAAAATATAGTTCCGTTAAGGAGTATGAACTCCTCGAGTATCAACCACAGCCTGACAACACCTTTGCATACTTTCGATCAGACTGTTGAATTAGCCTTGATCAATTTCTCTCCAGAATTGCGGTCATAGCTGTCTGAGATCTTGAAGTGTATGAGGAGGTGGTTGATGAGAGTCCAAAGCTTTTTGTAGCTGATCCCAAGCGTGTTTAATGGGATAGACATCTGGGACCGAGGGGGTAGGACAAAATGTGGAATACCATAGATTTCCAGTGGTTCATACCCGAATACGCCGACTATCCGAAAACCGTCCACATCTCGACTCGTCTGTGAACAATACAGACCTCCATTTATTGTTCCAATTCAAGTGCTCATTGGCCCATTCCAATCGAAGTCGCATTGATTTTGAGTTAGTGGAATCCTTCTCAAAAGTCGTCGAGGTCGAGAATGTAGATTAACGTCTCGAAGTCTTCGACGAACTGTTTCAATCGAAACCAAAACATCAGAAGTTTTCAAAAGGCGCTGTTGCATGATTCGACCAGTACTCAAAGGCTCTCTACGGGTAGACACAATCAGAAACCGATCTTGTGCAGGGGTGCTAGATCTTGGGCATCCACTTCTCGGTCTTTCGGTCACGTTTCTAGTTTCTCGATATCGATGGACGAGCCGGGAAACTACCTTTTCACTAACTTAGGGATCGTCCAATAATCACGTGAGGCTCGAAAGGGGGAGGGGGGGTGTTGGCAAAAATCACGAAACGTCACGAGGGGGGAGGAGGGGTGCAGTAAGATACCACGTGTGTTTATTTTTCGCGCGTATCATTTTGCACAAATGTCTGTAATTTTCGAATTATTTGCAGAAAATGGTCTCAAATGATTGTGGTTCGACTCCCTTATGAAGAATTCGTGGTCAAATTCGATTCTGCCGTCCGGCCGACTGGCCGTCGCCACGATAACTTGAGAACGGAAATAGCAAATTGAAATTTTCAGGTTAGGTTGTGCATCTGAATGCGACATTTGAGTTTCTTTATAGGCATAATGGGCTTAACGGTTTTGGAGTTATACCCATTTGAAATTTGGTTGCTATTTCCTCAATAACTCAAAAAATACAAAACCGATTGAATTCAAATAGGGTTATTAGTTGACTAATGCCAAAGCGCAAATTCTTGCAAAATTTCCTGACGATCGTATCACTAGAAAATTTTTAAAATATCATTGAAAATTATTGAAAAAAACTCTATATATCCGTAACTATTCGTCCGATGTCGCTTAAATTTCGCGAGAGTCTTTAGAACCTTACCCTACTGCCAAGTTTCAAGTTTGAACACGATCGGATCTATATTGTTGGAGATTGTGTGAGTTCGGTCCATCTAACGAACGAACTGATGGATGGGTGATCGTTACCTCGATAACTTTCGAACGAAAGGAGATAGTGACTTGCAATAGTCAGGGTGAGTTGCGTATCCGAATGGGAGAGTTTCGGTCCAACGGTTTCAGAGCTATACCCACCTGGAATATTATAACCTCGATAACTCAAAAAATATAGACTCGATCGAATTGGAGCCTGGTAACTAGTTGTAGAATATCGAAATAAAACGTGTTTAAAATGTTATATGAACCATACCTCTAGAAAATAAAAAAAAATTGGAAAAAAAATGGTGAAAAAAAATGTTTTTCCGATATTGCTGGCAATACTGGCTGCAATAAATAATTTTGGAACGTTCTCTAGGGACAGTAGGCATCGCCAGTGAAAATCAGTAATATTGGACGACTAAATTTACTGCACAGTACTGTTCAGGAATATTGGAACGCGCCCTTCGCCAAACGCGTGATTTCTAAACCGATTACAGAATAAAATTAGATTATACTTTATATCTGTAATTGAAGATGATATTCTAAAAATTTTAAGATTCTTTGTTGGTACTAAAAAATACACGTGATTTGGGTGTGGGGAAGGGGGGTTGAGCTTAAACCTCACCAAGTATCACCAAGGGGGAGGGGAAGTTAAAAAATGCTGAAAAAATATCACGTGATTAATGGACAGCCCCTTGAGAAAAAATCGCAACATCTCTCTGATTACGTCCCGCCACGATCGTGCCGGGAGCCCTATTGGCTTCATCCGCACTAAGTTTACGTCTAGGCATTATTGCAAAACAAATTTTCAGATTCTGAAACAAAGTTGATTGTAAGAACGCAAACCAATAACAGATCCAAAATTCTCAGAAACGCAAACGGCAAGAACTTGCCTGAAACTGAAGAAGGTATGAAGAGAGGAGCAGAAAAACCATTCAGATATAGGAGAGCAAACATTTGATTTCTCATAAATGAAAATTTCGTGGACAAGAATCGGCAACTTGTGAAACGGTCACAAAATTTCTGAACTTCCTTAACTTTTGTGGCGCAGTATATTTGTGTCGGCGTTTCAATTCGATCGGATCTGTATTGAATGAAAACAATATGTCTACTCCAAAACTGTTTGGCTGATCATGCCCAATAACGAACTGAACCATCGCATTCGAGTGCGCAACCCACCCTGAAAATTTCAAGTCGCTCTCTCTTTCCTTTCGAAAGTTATCGTTGTATCGGCCAGACAGAATCGAATATGACCTTTAATTATTCATCAGTGAGTCGGACATAATCGTTTGAGACAATTCTCAGCAAAAAATTTTAAAATTACAGATATTTGGGCGAAATGCTGTATTCTAGAAGATGCACGCAAAAAGATTCTTAGTATGGTTCGGAAACTATGATTAAATCCCATCCTGATTTTTTTTTATCCAATTCCGCAATACGGTCTATGCCTGGGAGCAATTCCTCATCGTTCATTTCCTAATGCTCAATTTATTAAATCTATTAAAATCAATATAACTACTAGGAAGTGTGTCATCGCGATTATACAAGAATTCAGTCAACCTTGTAAACCATATACTCCGATTACTATAATTACATATGTATTTACTCGTTGAAGACATGTTGCGAAATGGTTCATTACATATTTAGTCACTTACTGCAGGATGGGAATCAACAGATATTTTTGACGTTTTTCAATAGTGAAAGCAGTGGAATTATCAACTTTCACTATGCTCGCAGGCGTTCTTCTATTAAACATTCGCAGGTGCATATCTTCTGGTTGGGAGACATCTTTCCATTGCGTACTCACTGGTGACCTTGCACTCTTCCAGTAACCAAAAACATTCAGGTTTTCATTGAACTATTTTTTTAATCATTATTCCTTGTCATATTATAGAGAATTTATGGTATACATTTGTATAATAATTGTTGAGGTCAAGTGCACTATTACAGCATTATGTGAAAATAGTTTAATTAAATGGAATTTCCTCATGTAATGTTGCAATTGTTTAATGATATAAATTCAGAAGTGAAATTAGCTAAGACGGAAATTTAAATGTGGAAAATCATTCCGAGAGGATGCAACTTTAAAACGGAAAAAAATCGTTTCTACTCGTGAAGAGCCTTTGAGTGTTGTCGAATCATGCAACAGCGCTTTTTGGGCGCTACTGGTGCTTTGGTTTCGATTGAGATAGTTCCTCGAATACTTCGAAACATTAATCTACATTCTCGACGACTTTTGAGAAGAATTCCACTAACTCTAAATCACATGCGACCTCGATTTGAATGCGCCAATGAGCATGCGATTTGGAACGATCAATTAGAGGTCTGTATTGCTCACAGATGATTCGAGATATTGACGGTTTTCAGATAGTCGACGTGTTGAGATATGGACCCATCTTCTGGTGCACAGAAATAACAGATCGGTTCAGGAAGTTCATCCGCTCAGAGGTGGTACAACTTTGTGGGAAGGCATTTGTTTCAATGGACGTACATAATTACTGGTGCTCCCATGAATGTGCAGATTCACGTAGAGCAAGTTATTAACAATATTATTCCACTATTTCGTGTGGCTATTGAGCCATATTTTTGGACGATAATGCGCCACCCCATCTTGCGAGATTTTGTCGATGAAGCTCCTGAAATCCGTGGTATTCCACATTTGACCCTGCCCCCACGGTCGCCAGATCTCAATCCTATTGAACATGCCTAGGACCAGCCTCAAAAAGCTTTGGATTCTCATCAACCAGCTCCACAGGTATTTCAAGAACTCAGACGGCTTTTACTGCAACTCTGGAAAGAAATTGATGAAGGCTACTTCAACAATCTGATCTAGAGTATGCAAAGGCATTGTCAGGCTGTGGTTTATATTCGAGGATTTAATTTATTTTGCACTATAAATGGGTACTAAAAATAAATTTTCTCCTTCCTGAAACTGTGAAACTTATAAGCATCAAAGAATGTGTTAGATAAGTGAGAAAACATTTAGATTTCTCATATTTAAAACATTGGTGAAAAAAATGGAAACTTTTGAAACAGTCTCAAAATTTCTGAACTTCCTTATCTTTTGTGGAGCAGTGTATTTCTGTCATATAGATTCCCAAACTCCTTGATATAAACATAAGTTGAAATTGATTATTCTGAATGAGAATGTAAAACGTTTCGTAAATTTGTTTCGTTGTTTCAAGCAAGCCCATCTTCGAGCTGATTTGTATCAAGAATTGTACAGTATTTATCAAATGGCACAATACGAGTAGCAACGGGAATAAATTAAATATTAATTAGTCATGGGGTCAGCCTCGTTATAGGCACTCCGGATTACCAAAACCTCGAGTTCGAGTGGGTTTCCTCACCTGGTATGTGGACATTCGTTTTTCTGAAGGTCAATTGAATGATTCCAGCTTGTACAATATTCCTAGAACAAGTAGTTTCTCCATTCTCCAGGTTGGATTTTAATTAATGTTTTATTGTTCTGCACATTCATTGCATGTATTCCCACCTCTTCTATTTAAATGGTTCATTTTTGATGCTCTTGTTCCTCGGAACACAGTGTTTATCAATTTACCCAAATGTCTGTAGTTTTCGAATTTATTCGATGAAAATGGTCTTAAACGATTTGGTTCGACTCAATGATCAAGAATCCGTGGTCGAAATTCATTCTGTCCGGCCGGGCGGCCGGCCGTAGGCACGATAACTCTCGAACGGAATGAGCTAGACAGTTGAAATTTTCAGAGTAGGTTTGGGAGATAAATATCTCGGATAAGTTAGTTATTGGGCGAAATCGGACAGATGGTTTCGCAGTAACAAAACAAAATTTTTTTACATAACAAATTCCAAATTAAATTTTTTTCAATATCCAGTTTTACCATTAGAATCCATTGATATTATTTTCAACTCTAACAAGCTAATACTTTCGGAGATATGATTTTTCAAAATTTCAATATAAATCGTATTTCTATGTTTCCTCAGAATGATATAATTATTCTATCTATGAATTGTTATAATGTCAACTTATTTTCGTGAGACATGACGTTGTCTAATTCATTTCAGCAATCGTAGAATTATGAGAATTATAATGTAATATCATACTTTTTGTTGGTTGATATTTTCATGCCGATGGTCAATCCATATGATGATGGGAATGGTAATGATAAGTTAATAATATTGAGTTCAGAATATCTCCACTAAAAACAAAACTGGAATATTGGTGTATTGGAGTAGATTTGAGGAAAGATATATATTATCGTTCATCATAGAATTGAGGAAGGAATATCTCGGATGAGTTCGTTGTTGGGTAGAATTCGTCTATTGGTTTTGGATTGATAATTTTTGGCACTCTTGTTAAATTTAAATTCTTCTATGATGTTTGAATTCAATTTCTGCTAAGATGAAGTTCTTTCATAAGAATCCATTGTTATAATTTGATTACATTCTGACAGTATACTGCATACATTAATTTACGTTTATTCAACACTTTTTTTTTTTCAACTTATTTAACAACATAAAATTTTTATAATTATATATATATATATATATATAATAAGAAAATAGGATAACGCGGATAAGTTTATTTTCTTGGTTTCTTGGTTGCCCTGTCCTGAAGAAGCCAACTAGCAGAAACACGTGTCGGCAGGTACCAGCAGAATGATTTTCTCTGCTCCTTTTGCGGAATTACCCGTTATACTTCTCCATTTATATATATATATATATAATCATATATATATATCAATATTGCGGCGGAAAAAAGGTTATTCGTGTGGCTATTTTTCTGAATAGAGGCAATGACACTGTACACTCGTTGAGCTTTGGTGTTTGTCGCTTAACTATTTTAATAATTAAGTCCATTATACACGGTGTTGATGATACTTAACGGTATGAATCCATAGGTGATTTTAAGAAGAAGAGTTCTAATAAACCTATATCCTATACCTCTCAAATATTGAGGTACAGGTTGTTAAAGTTTCAATTATAAACTTTAATAACTTCATTATATTTTTATGACATTTGGCGCACGCCCTAGATGCATAAATGGCCATTTTTTGAGGTGAAAGATTTTAGAATTTTTCATCTTGCGGTATGGCCTAGATATTTTTGTAAAAATAGTATGCTCGTTTTTGCATACCACCTTTTTTTCGGAAACCGTTCGTCGGATGAAAATAAATCAAGGTATATTTACAGAACATCAATGAGGTGGTAGCGTGCGAACTATTTTTCCAAAAATAGCCAGTCCACAGCTTGTAAGGATGTCACAGAAAAATCTTTCAAATAAAATTTGGCGATTTATGCTTCTACAGTGATTTCCAAATTTCATAAGAATATCTATGAAAATATTAAAGTTATGATAAAATAAAATTTATTTTTTCTTGAATATTCAATAGCTCAATAGTTAAGAGGTTCAGGACATATGGTTATAAGAACTCTTCTTTTGAAAATTACCTGAGGATTTACACCCTTCAGGATCAGAATCTCATTCTGAAACACCCTGTATAGTATGGTTTTAGTTGAGCGTGAACTGTTTATATGCCACGCGATTAGCTATGAATAGATATATATGTTTGTAGTTTCCATCTTTAAGTTATTGCGAGTATATTTTAGTTACCAACTTGCATCTAAAGGCAATTAGATATTGCTAATAAATATGCTCGAAAGGCGGCAATATCCTTTCAAACCCTAAATGGGTACATTTTTGAGAGTTGAATGGATAGACTTTTGGGCAGGAATTTCTTGCTGATTAAGTGTGACTTTCTAGGTCAAGATCCTTAAAGCTTTTATGAGACGGGTTTAGAAAGGAGTTTAAATATTTTTAATACTAGTGGCTACCACCTGCTGTATATCTATATAAAAAATTCTCAAGAAGCAGTGACGTGATATCAGGAGCTTTTGCGCGCATATTCTATTGTCTATTCACGCCTTATACTAAGTCGATCGAGCTTAAATTCGGTAATCGATTGTGAAATGCTCACTAGATGGTATGTGCGGAATTTCAGCGCATTCTGACGTATAGTTTTAGAATTATAATTTTTTTTCTCCATTACTATAGATCCGATCATGTTCAAATTTGGAACATGCCTATAAGGTTAGGTTTTGAAGGCTTCCGTAAAATTTCAACGATATTGAACAAATAGTTTCTGAGATACAGAATTTTTTTATTTTTTTGAAAACTAGTGATACGATCTTTACATAATTTCGCAAAAATTTACGTTTAGGCATTATAACCGTGTTTGAATGGGAGGGGATTTGTATTTTTTGAGTTATTCGGGAAATAACAGCAAAATAGCAGATGGGTATAACTGACGAAACCATTTGGCTGATCATGCCTATTAAAAAATTGAAATTTGCATTTGAATGGGCAACCTGTACTCTGTTCTCGAGTTATCCTGAGATTAATAATATTTTTGAATCATTTTTCTAACATTATCGGGGGATTCGATTCTCACGAAATTTTATATACGTCTTTGTGCCGGTATTCAATAACAAGTTACCAAGTTTCAATTCGATCGGATCTACATTTTTTCAAAACAAAATTATTAATCGGAAATCGTTTGACTGATTATGCCCATTAACGAACTCAACCTCCGCATTCAGATGCGCAACCTACCCTGAAAAGTTTAAGTCGCTACCTCTTTCCGTTCGAAAGTAATTGTTGCTGGCTAGGGCTTCACGCGAGAGTGAGATTTTTCTCGTCTCGTTCTCGTCTCGTAAAAGGGAGACGAGACGAGACGAGACGTTTTCAAAAATATTATAGGCGATACCGAGACCACATACAGCGCAACACGAGAGTCCCGTTTTTGATCTCGTAAAATTTTTTGAATGAAGTTTTATATACGACTCTACTTTTTTCAACACCCACAGAAAACAATAATTACCAATATATTTTATCTATATTGTGCATCGATCGTTCTAGAAATACACGATTTTTTAGAAGAATATTTTTTCGTTATGACCTTGCGATAATTGAGATTATTTTTCAAGAAAAAATAGAATTCACAACCATAAGAACGGATGTCATTATGAATTCAATACACAACGGACAACTTTTATTGCCCCTATATCCCAATGCTTTGAAAATTTCGTCTCTGTCTGAACATCTGGAGAAATTTATTCTCTTGTGCTCCTTGTAGTGGAAATGTGAACAATTATTGTATATGTCTGTGGAACTACGTATAATAAGACTGGTAAAGAAATGAAGCTATTCAATGTTTCGAAAAGTCTTATGAGGAATACGCTAAGAACACCCTCAATGATCTACCCACTGGGAAAGTATTCTTTGAAAACTATACCAAATTGTTCAATTTTATTAAAAAATGTATCGACATCGAAAGCCTTTTTAAAACATCAACAAAACTTTCGAAATATTGGAAAGCTGAGTTTGAAGAATATTTGCTGAATAGAGCAAATAGGAATCAAAATATTTTACAGTGGTGATGAAAAAGTTCTTCCTACTCTTTCGAAGATGGCCGATGACTTATTAATGCCTACATCCGTACCTGTTGCAAGATTATTTTCCACATCAGGTATGATCATGATAAAAACACGTACATCATTGAAAAATTATGTGATGTAAGCGTGATTATGTTTGAATTCTTGGTCATCGAATAATTTAAAAGTTGAAATTATCAGTATTTAAAATTAAAAATAATATGTACATGTACAAATATTTTTGTATAAGAGCGTAATAAATATAGCTTAACAAAATAATTCATTATTGTATACCATTTCGGTTATGTATTATAATATTTATTATCGTTATTCAGAATTAAGCAAGACGAGACGAGACAACTGATAACGAGACGAGAACGAGCCATAGGGCCAGCCCTATGGCTGGCCCTACAGAATTAAATTTCAGTGAGTTGAACCTTGTCGGTTTAGACCATTTTCCGAGAAAATTTGAAAATTAAAGACACTTGGGCAAAATGATAGCACGCTGTTTCCCAGAATATACGCGCAAAAACCGAAACTCACCAATTCTTATCAATTAACATTCCATTCAAAATCCAACAATTACCTTTTTGTCTTGAAATTGGACATTTTATCGGCTGTTGGTTGATGTTATTCTACAGCTTATTCAAGAGTCGATATCCACGGATCCAGAACGAGGCGATAGAGTTTATTGTGTGGATGAAGAAACGAGTAGAATGCCTGGCATGACTGCATAGAATTAATTTCCGTGAAATTATCGTGCTATTATACAGTTTTTCATTTCAACTATATTATATCAGTGAGAATTCCTGGATTTACATAGATATTTCAGGAAAAATGAAAGTAATCCATCTGAAAAAAGCAAGTTTCATTATCAAAGTGAAACGGGTCCATCGCGAACATGAGAATTCGTACCGAAGTTGTGAAACATTAATTCTTCCGGTTAATGATTGCAACAACTGTCATTATAGCACTGCAATAGCGCCAAGTCTTCGGTGGCATGCTTTTTATGAATGCAATTCATATATTTTCTGGTCTTTTGGAGGCCACAATTTCCCACAATGATTCATTTTATGATTATGTTTGGCAGGGCCAAACGTGGAATGCCATGGATTTCCGGAACTTCATTGATAATTCTCGCACAATAGGGTGGCGCATTCTCGTCCGAAAATATGAAATTTTGCTCAATAGCAGCATAAAACAAAGACTTGCTATACGTAAATCTGCGCATTCGTGGTAGCATCAATTACCAACAATTTTGTACGTCCATTGGAACAAATTCATACCCAAACAGTAACTGTACCACCTCAACGGATGAACTCCCTAAACCGATCAGCTATTTCTGGACACCAGAGGATGAATCCATACCAGAACACGCCGACTATCCAAAAACTGTCCATATCTCGACTCATCTGTGAACAATGCAGACCTCCATTCATCGTTCCAATTCACGTGCTCATTGGCACATTCCAATCGAAGTCGGATATGATTTTGAGTTAATGGAATCCTCCTCAAATGTCTTTGAGAATGTAGATTAACGTCTCGAAGTCTTTGACGAACTGTTTCAATCGAAACCAAAACACCAGTATCGTTAAAAAGGCGCTGTTGCACGATTCTCAATTCTCGATTACTCAAAGGCTCTCTACGGATAGACACAGTCAGAAAGCGATATTATGCAGGAGGGTAGATCTTGGGCGTCTACTTCTCCGTCCTTCAGTCATGTTTTCAGTTTCTGATATCGATGGATAAGCCGGGAAACTACGCTTTCATTAACTTGAAAGAATTTTGCAACATCTCTCTGATTACGTCCCGCCTTTATCATACCAATAGCCCTATTGGCTTCATCTACAATTTGTTCACGTCAAGACAAAACTAGACTATTGCAAAACAAATGTTCAGATTTTTAATCAATGTTTATTGTAAGAACGTAAAACAATAACAGATCCAAAATTCTCATAAACGCAAACGACAAGAACTTGCCTGAAACTGAACAAGTTGCCATACGAGGAACAAAAAAAAACCCTTCAGATATAAGGGAGTAAACATTTGATTTCTCATAAATGAACATTTGGTGGATAAGTATTGGTAACTTTTGAAACAGTCACAAAATTCCTGAACTTCTATAACTTTTGTGGAGCAGTATAATTAAGTATTTCAAGCATTATTTTCTAACGCAAATAACTTGAAAACTACTCACCCTATCGCATTGAGACAAAATATAACATGTGAATAGAAAATAAGCATGCTCACAAAAGCTCCTGACTTCACGTCCGTTCCTTTCTCGATTTTGGGTGATCTTGTTCCTCGGAACAGAGTGCTCATCACTTGCCCAAATGTCTGTAATTTTCAAATTTTTGGTTGAAAATGGTCTCAAACGATTTGGTTCCACTCACTGATCAAGAAAGAATCCTTGGTTAAAATCGGTTCTGTCCGGCCGGTCCGGCCATTAACACGATAACTCTTGAACGGAATGAGCTAGTCAATGGAACTTTCAGAGTAGGTTTGGGAGACAAATATCTCGGTTAAATCGGGAGTAACGAAAAAAAAAAAATGTATTACGTTACAAATTTCAAATTAAATTTTTTTAAGATTCAATTTCAGCATAAGAATCCACTGATATAATTTTCAACTCCAACAATACAAAACTTTCGCAGATATGTTTTTTCAAAATTTCAATAATAAATCGGAATTCTATGGTTTCTCAGAATGCTGTAATCAAAAATTAACGTCCGTATTTGTATATGAATTTCATGATATGTGTTCATACATGTCATTTTTTCTACCGTTAAGAGACATGCCATTTATTTCTGGTTCTATTCAAAATTCGTTACAACTCATGATATAAAATACCTCCTGTTCTAGAAAACAAAGTATGAATGAATGCAAAATGACCAATGAATTAACATCAGCTATGGTAGAATTATGAGGATTATTTATTATAATTGTTGGGTTATTATATAGTTCCACTGGATAATCCATATAATAATGGAAATATATACTTTGGTAAGTTGATAAAATTCTGTTCCGAATATCTCCAGTAAAAACAAAACTGGAATATAGTTTCAATTGACATGATATAACTTTCAGAGTAGATTATTTGTGTAATGAATATCTCCGATAAGTTCGTTATTGCGTAGAATCTATCTGGTGGTTTCAGATTAATAATTTTGGCACTCTTGTTCATTTTTTAAGTGGCACTTTTCTGAATTTAATATCTTTTACGATGCATAGAATCCATTGATATAATTGCCAACTCTGAGAAATCAATACTTACGAAGATATGATAGTCAAAGTTTGAACAAGAGTGCCAAAGCCCCTGTCCACGGGGCTTTCCCACATTTTTAAGTTCAATGTGTAATGTTGAGGATGTAGGTACGTATTTCAGACATTCATACAAGAACAGAGAAGGAAATGTAAGGATGTTGCAACGATAATCTTGAAAATTACAACTTCACTACAGAGATGTTAAAAACCATTCTCATCTCATAACAAAATGAATACTCAAGTCCATCCGAGCGATGCATTCAAGGAAATATTCCTGCCTAGAGATCCATGCAATAATATTAATGATTCATTTTTAATAATGACTCATCATCGGAATGTAACAAACTCATACCCATTCAGTACCAGCTTATAGTAGATAACGGTACCTTTTCTACTACTGTTTCCATAGTATTTCCGTTAACATCGACCAGACGGAAGGATGTTGTGAGTAATGAATAATAATCATTTACACGAGTTTCTAGAAAGAGAACTACAACGTAAAATATCCATACATTTTAGACGCGCTTTTCAGGTGCCTATCAGTTCGTCTAAATGTCTGTAATTTCAGAATGGTCTCAAAGGATTAGTTTTGACTCACTGATGAAGAACCTTAGATCAAACTAGATTCTGCCCGGCCGGCCGTCTGCAAGATCAAGAGTTAGAGAGTTGAAATTTTAGATTACGTTCGTAGTCTGAATATGCGCCGGCTAAATTCGTTAATGGGCAAAATCCAGTAGTTTCAGAGTTATTGCCATATGACATTTTGTTGCCCAGATAACTCGAACAATACTGATCCGACCGAATTAATTCTCGTCAGTTAGTTGAAAAATACCAACACGAAGACTTATGGAAAATTAAGTGATAATCGTATGATTAAAAAATTTTGAAAAAATTATTTAAAAAAATTATTTTCCTCAGACACTATCCGTCAGATATCACTAAAATTCTGCAAACGCCTCTAAATCCTAATTTTACAGCGAAGTTCTAGATTTTAACTCGAATGGATCTATATTGTTGGAGATATTAACAAAAGATGGAAATATCACAACGGTTGGAGTGTACTAATCCACTTTATTACACTCGAACAACAAATTTGTTGATGGTTTTTGATATTTGATGGGAAGTCGAATAAATTTTTATGATGATATACAAATGTCATCTTTGTCTGTGTTCAAGTCATTTCTACCAAGGCAGCTCAATTTTTTTAAAAGATGATAAAAAAATTATATTCAATAATTATATAATGCAAAATAACAAACTATGAAAAGGCGTAAGTAACTGTTATGAATGCCTCTTTATAATCACTGATATCATGTCTAATTATCAATGAATGAATTCATACTAACTCATTTGAGGGTTCTGAAAGCAAATTCGAAATATTTTTCTCTTGTATTATATTAAAACCTCTTCCAAACTAATCTGACACTTCTATCTCACTTCATATATTTCAAACTACTAGCAATTGTTTCCATATTTCCATAGTTCTTTCTAAATTCTAAACACACACTCTAGTTTATAACTTTACAAAATTTACATCGTACTCCTTTGAAAATATACCAACATATCAAAAATGATAATTTCATACCATAACGACTTCTCCAAAATTAAACTGTTTTTTTATCAAATTGTAAATTTCAGAAAAAAAATTAATTTTTTTTTAATATAAGTTTCTGAAAATTTGTGGATAATTATTTGAATGATTTCATAAAATAAATGGCAATCAATCAGTTACAAATATAAACTGAAAAATTAATTTCAAATTATTACTTGATATATGGAAATTTATAATTAACTCAACAATCATAATTTAAATTTAAATTTTGTCATTCTTATTTTTTGTTTGAACCCAAAAGTTACAAATGCCCTTTTTGAATTTAAACTTTCTCTTTCTGATTTTTTTTTCAATCATAATTGAATAATTTTCTCCTCTCTTGTGTATTTTGGTTTTCACTTCATTCTTATAATACTGAGGTATTAAATATATTTTTGATTCTGAAATTTCTTATCCTCTGAATTCTTTACGATGTTCTTCTTCATATTCATTGGTTCTCATCTCTTCTTCTATGTTCCCAATTTCTATATATGCTTCATTTGCCCTATTTTTAATTCTTTCCATTTTTTCATTTTGTCTACTTATTACTTCATCTTATTTTTCTATTAGTATTTGTTCATCTTGTCTAATTATTAATATTTGTTCATCTTGTTTTTCTATTAATATTTCCTTGTACTAAATATTTCATCAAAAACTATTATATTTTTTTTACATGTGTTGTTCCATTCTCTTGGAATTCTCCATCATTTCTTCTCTCAATGTCTCTCAAATTACTTTCATTACTTTTTAATTCTCTTCAATTTCATTTTTCATTCTTTCAGAATCCTCCTTCATTTCATTTTTCAATGTCTCTGAAATTTCTTTCAATGTATGCAATATATCTAAAATACTTGGCTCTTTTACAATATGTTCCTGTTCCCTTGTAAAATCTGTTACATTTTCATCTTCATCACTTTCCTCCATTACAACAATGGATTTACTCCTTGTTTCCATTTGGGATTATTCAGGCCTCTCGTTGGGCGACAAATGTTATGAATATTTAACTTGAATCACTAGTCCCACGTTGAGCGTCAAATGTTTAAATTATCCTGCTAAAATCGCACTCTGGTTTATATCTTAACAAAATTAACATCATACTTCTTAAAAAATTTTCCAACATATCAAAAATAGTAATTTCATACCCTAACAGTAACTCATAATCTTTGAGAATTTTCCAGAGTATCAAAATTTTATTCAATTCGAAATAACCATTGTCATTTATAGAAGTGGTTGGAACACAGTTATTTAGATGCATTTATATCGATATTTAAAAGCATTCGTTGGTCAAAGAGAATCAAATTAGGTATATTGGACGTATTTTGATGAAACAGGATATTTCCAGATCAGAGATTCTGAAATAGATTTATTTAATTTAACTGAATGAAGGTTTTTATCAGATTTCATAACATTCAAAGTTTAATACCTCAAATACCATGCCTTTTAGAAGAAACGATGAGGAATAATTTTAATTTCTTCAAATGATTGAAGATTGTTATTTAGTCTTATGAATCCGAGGGAATATAATTAGCAAACTAGTGGAAGTAGGAAACAACTGTTAATCGGAGATTATGTTTAGTTTAGTTATTAAAGTAACTGCTACTCTACTAAAATAATTGCAAAGCCTGAACAAGCCTTTGAATCCCACCATTTAGTAATGTAGCAACCTGATTATCTGCATGTTTTTATGTAAAAGCTTAATCCCTGATTCCTCGGATAACTCATTTTATCGTTGTCCTTCAGATTCAGTCCAGCGTTTTTTTTATTGTTTCGAAAATATTGGGAAATGAAAGTTTTCATATTTTTGTAACTATTGGGCTGATTTGGCCTATGAGCAAACTCGACCCGGGTATTCAGGCCTCAATCCTATCCTGCATATTCCCAAGCGCGCAAAAACGACAACTGCTAGAGTTATCGCTAGAGATACATTCTTTTTAGTTGCGCTTTATTTTTAATTGTTCATTCGCCCATGTCATACAATACCTCTGAGAATTGTAGATAAAATTGCATTCAAAGCACACTTTCTGTGTCCCAGATCCGAGAAACAGAAAGGCAACCATTACTTCGAATAAATTCAATGACAAAAATATAGATCCTCTTACCGGCGACCTTTTAGGGACACTGCAAGTTTAGACTTTGATATCGACACTTGTATAGCGACATTCTAAATATACGAACCTGTCTTTTCGCGTCTTAGTAGAATATTAGAGAGTAAAAACGAAAACTTGTATTTTCTAGCAATTAGCAGCCGGTTCCTCGGCCAGAATTTCTTTTTGATTGATTGGAATTCTAGTTAATAGACGCTTATATCGCATCGTTTTATCAGTATGCAATAAATGGGAGAAACATTGTGCAATAAAACAACCAATAACAATTTTGCTATGGGAAAAATACGTGCAGTGAGTGGTGGCCTTCATACTCTGACTTTTACATTTTACCAACAGATTTTTCAACTGGATGAAAATCCATTAATTATTTTTGAGTATCTTAGGAATTGTATTTGAATGTATCACGACTGATTGAATGAATGATCAGATGTGTAACTTTACCCAGGTTATCTGACGAAATTCGGCCTCTATTCATGGTGTTGCTCAAATGAAATATATAAGATAAAATTATCCCTAAGATTTATAGGTGTATTTGAAAGGTCAATATTACACATCCGAATTCATAGCAATGGAATAAATATCAAAAAGATGTAATCATTTTTGCGCGCAAATCCTGGTGAACAGCGTATCATTTTGGCTGTAATTTTCGTACTTTTGCCAAACATGGTCTCAAACGATTACGTTCTACTCACTGATGGAGTATTCGAGGTCAAATTCAATTCTGCACGGCCTGTCCTCCGTTGTCACGATCAATACAAAAGTCACTAGGATGTATAATCCGAATTCTTTAGTAAATTTCAACAGTATTTTACAAAGTTTGACTGAAATAGAGAAAATATCGCCTAATACTCTTTGCAGAAGGCAATTCCAACACTCATGTTTCGCATTCGTGTTTCAATAGGAGCCCATTCTACAACTTGTATTAGAATATACTATTCCTCAACGACTCAAAAAATACAACTCGGATCGAATTAAAACTTGACAATTAGTTGTAGAATGCCAACACGCTAATTTCGTGAGGAATAAAACAACCAATAACAATTTTGCTATGAGAAAAATACGTGCAGTGAGTGGTGGCCTTGATACTCTGACTTTTACATTTTACCAACAGATTTTTCAACTGGATGAAACTCCATTAATTATTGTTGAATATCTTAGGACTTGTATTTGAATGTATCACGACTGATTGAATGAATGATCAGATGTCTAACTTTACCCAGGTTATCTGACGAAATTCGGCCTCTATTCATGGTATTGCTCAAATTTAATATATAAGATGAAATTACTCCTAAGATTTATAGGTGTATTCGGAAGGTCAATAATACACATCCGAATTCTTAGCAATGAAATTAATATCTAGAAGATTCATTCATTTTTCCGCTCATGTCCTGATAAACAGCGTGCCCAAATGTCTGTAATTTTCGAATTTTTTGCAAAGATGGTCTCAAACAATTAAGTTCGACTCACTGATGAAGTATTCGAGGTCAAATTCAATTCTGCACAGCCTGTCATCCGTTGTCACGATAACTTTCGAACGGGAAGAGATAGCGACTTACAGTTTTCAGAGTGGTTTGCGCTTCCGAATCCAACGGTTGAGTTAGTTAATGGGCATAATCGGCAAAATGGTTTCGTAGTTATACCCATCTGAAATATTGTTTCCTCAACAACTCAAAAAAACAACTTGGATCAAATTAAAACTTGGTAATTAGTCGTAAAATATCACCACTCTGATTTTGTGAGGAATAATAATAATAATAATAATAATAGGTATTTATTTTCCAAATCATCATCACTAATGACAATAAAAAGAAAGCAAGTCAAGTGTGGTACAGTGACACGTCACAAACGTTCACATGCATTCTTAAATTCTAACATGGAATAGGGTTCACAATTTACAATGAGGCGATAAATAGATTTACGGAATGATTTATAATCTGTAATGGCTCTAAGATCTCTTGGAAGAAGGTTAAATATTTTTATCGCTGAGTATACAGGGTTTCGTTCAGTAATGGACAATTTATGACATGGAAAGAAATATTCAACCCTTCTCCTAGTGTTATTTAGGTTTTTAAAATCTATGAAGTAGTGCTCGTTCTTTCGAAAAAAGAGCAGGGTTTTATATATAAAAGACCAGGAAGGGTGAGTACATTTTGTGCTTTAAACTTGTTTCTACAGGATGCTCTATATTTCATTCGCAACATTATCCGTAATGCTTTTTTTTGGACTACAAATACGCGCTCTGCTTGTGTGCTACTTCCCCAAAAAATAAGTCCATAGCTCAGTAAGGATTGGAAATTTGCATAATAAACTGTCCTTTGTGCATTTACATAAATCTGATCTCTTAAAACTTTTAAGGTATAAATTACAGAACACAGTTTAGAAATCAAGATATCACATTGCAATGTCTAGTTAAAGTTATGATCGATATTAACACCCAAAAGTTTAGTGTGTGAACTGACTTGAACTTCGCAACTTACGAGAGGAATGCTTTTAGGACATATAACATTAGATCGTGTGTTCATAAAAAATACAATGTTGGTTTTCTCTACATTTAAAGATAAGAAATTGCTAAATCAAACAACCAATAGCAATTTTGCTCTGAGAAAAATACGTGTGAGTGGTGGCCTTCATACTCTGACTTTAACATTTTACCAATAGATTTTTCAAAGGTATGAAAATCCATCAATTATTATTGAATATCTGAGGATGTATGTTTGAATGTATCGCGACTGTTTGATTGAATCTGTAACTTTCCCAGATGATCTGACGAAATTTGGCCTCTATTAATGGTGTTGCACAAACAAAATATATAAGACGAAATCATCCCTAAGATTTATAGGTGTATTCGAATGGTCAATATTGCACGTCCGAATTAATAGCAATGGAATAAATATCGAAAAGATTCAATCATTTTTGCGCATATCCTGGAGAACAGCGTCCTATCATTTTGCCCAAAGGTCTGTACCTAATTTTCGAATTTTTTGCCAAAAATGTTCTCGAACGATTTGGTTCGACTCACTGATGAATAATTCGAGGTAAAATTCAATTCTCTACGGCCAGTCGTAGGTTGCGCATCCGAATCCATTGCTTGAGTTCGTTAATGGGCATAATCGGCCCAACGGTTTCGGAGTTATACCCATCTGAAATATTGTTTACTCAATAACTCAAAAAATACAGATCTGATGAAATTAAAACTTGGTAATTAGTTGTAGAATGCCAACACGCAAATTTTTCCGAAATTTCGTGAGGAACATGTATCACTAGAAACAAAGAATTTTTCTTCAAAATGTCATACTTCCGAAATTAAATGTCAGATTCCGCCGAAATTGCGCTCGAACTCTCAAAACATCATATTTTCGAATACTTGCTGAGTATAAGTACCTATACTATTTCATTTATAAGTATAAGTATACTATTGTTTATTTTATAATTTGAATACAGTGGATGCCCAATGCATTTTTTCACGTGTTGACACTTCGTTTATTCATACTGAACTTCATGCAGTATGTCGTGAGGTTGTGTGATGCGTGAGTAGACAATAGAATTTGTGCGCCAAAGCTCCTGACTTTACATTTTCTCGAATTTTTGTTAATTAGTTAATAACCCAATAATTACAAAAATATTGACATGTGATAAGTATACCTTCAGTAGATTGGTTGATTGTCAGAGAAGTGAAATTATTAAAATACTAGTATTGCAAATATAAAAATAATATTTCCATTTTGTATTTAAATACTTTGTCTAGAAATTTAAGAATTTTTTATTTTATCGAAATACCTGAGAGAAGATATCTTGTATTTGCAATGTGCGAAAGTTGCCTATTTTAGTGAATAATGTTTTCAAAACGGCATCCTTATTATTATGTTTTCAAAATGTCGAAAATCGGAATCGCTTGTTCTCTATCCTCTGCGCTGGCACCTCTATTTTTAGGAATATGGAAATCTGTTTGGGGAACTTTTTTCTCTGTTTTCAATTTGCTTTATTTTGATTTTCAATACGACATTTAGTTCTTGGGAGGCTACCTGCAACTCTATATTTTAGAATATGGGCCTGTATTTTTTTATGAATTTAGGTACTTCTTGTTTTCAATTAATGATATGTGTAAACGTATGTATATGAAATACAGTGAAAAGCTTTATTTGGAATTTCCATTTTTCCGACCCTGAATTTATTGGCAGGAATGTAGGAAGCAATATCAGCTAAATACATATACAGGGTGGGCCACGGTAGATGGTTCCCTGGACTTTTACGCAGAACAGGACGTACTATTATATTGAAAATTTATTTCCTTGGCCAGTAACCACTGCTCCATCAATCTAGAATATTTTCAGTGTTGCTGTGTTGCCGCTTATATCAAAAAGTACTAACAACTGGGATATTTCGATTGGAACACCCTATATATTATTGCTTTTCTAGATTTGCCGTAGCCTCCAAATTAATTCAGTACCAACTTCATTATCCCTATATCTAGCGGTTTTCGAGTCATAAATTGATTTACTTACTTTTTTGTGTAAAACATAGGTTCAATTCAACATTCATCACTTTGTTACTTGGAATCATAAAAAGGCGAAATTTCGGGTATGGCTTAATAATATCCCGTGTATCATTTACGTATAAAGACATATATCCCTAATCATACAGGGTTGTTCAAAATCCAAGGCTTTTCCGATACATACAATGATAAAAGTGCGCTTTTTCATGACCTGTATATCATAAGATGTATTCAAAGAGAATTCAATTTCCTTTCAAACGATATAACATGTTTATGTATCTAAGTTGTAAGGTTTTCGAATTAAAAGCAAGTTTTCATGTTAATGAAAAAGAATATATTGAGCTACATTTTGTATTAGCCATCCATGAAATGTCACAGAACATGTAAATTATGATAAGTTAACAATTGGCATCGCTGGTAAAGTATTGTTCAATTTATCAACGGAGATTTTATTGAAAAATCATTCAAATGGAAGGCAATAATTATACAAATGAAGTTTTGATGAAATTGTGTATTCTTCACGGTCAATGCGATCAAATTGAAGCAAGATCATGCAGACTATTCTGGTTAGGATTAATCTTATTCTGCACTTCTGGTGCAAGCATGAGCATTTAGGTTAAAATAAGTTAATCCATTTAAAATGTTATCTTCGCTTCGGCATTGTTCGTTTTAGTACTTCTCAGAAAAGCCTCGGATTTTGAACAACCCTTTATGATAAGAGACGTATTTCATTAAACGTAAATGATACACGGGATATTCGTAATAGGTACACACCCAAAATTTCAGCTGGCTAGTAGTCCAAGTACCGAAGTAATGAATGTTTAATTGGAACTATATTTTGCACAAAAAAAGAAGAAAATCGATCAATTACTCGAAAACTGCTAGAGATAAGGATGAGGAAGTTCGTACAGAAATAATCAGGAGGCTATGGCGGCAATAATATACAGAGTATTCCATTTGAAATATCAAAAGTGTTTGTACTTTTTGATATAAACGGTAACACCATAGCGCTGAAAACATTCTAGATCGATGGAGCAGGGGTTCCTAGCCGACGAACCAAATTTTCAATAAAATCGTACGTCCGTTCTCCGTGAAAGTCCAGGTTACCATCGACCGTGGCCCACCCTGTATAAACTCGGGGAGCACTATTTCACGTGCCATACAATAGCATCGCCGCAAATCAATATAATTATAATTTAAAGAAAAGGAAAAAATATATACACATGTATACAAAATGGGAACAGAATAGTTGGCCTCAGAAGAAAGAAACGTCGTATTCAAAATCAAAGCACAACACATCGAAGCAAATAGAAAACATGGAAGAATAGTTTTGAAAAAATGGTTTTGTTGGTTACTATAATAGGCGAATTTTATCTAATTTAACCAACTCCGTATCATTTACTGATTTCGAGATGCTGATGGTGGTACGGAAATTTTAGCTATTAACTGTTCTGCGGGCTGAAAATTAGCTGAATACATACATTTGGATTGAATCATAGCACGACAAAAACGGAAAATCAATTCGAATCGGTCTACAATTTAATACAGTGTGATCAAAATTAATTGGAAAATATCAACATTTAGTAATGACTACATAATAGAATTATCCCTCAACCGCTAATCTTCCATGCTGTTATGAAACGACTGAGTGGTTTGTCAATTCATGCATGGAAAACGTACTTAACCATGAACATTTTATAATTCGAATACTCTATAAATATTCTAAAAACAACGTCGTGGCGTCGAAAGATATAGGGCACTTATACAGTACTAATTTAATTAATTTCAGAGAGGACGTTTAGGAGATACATATCTCAGTTAAGTTCGTTATTGAGCAAACTCGGTTTTGGGCTGGTGGTTTCGGAGTAATGAAAAAAATATTATTTTTTACATTGAAAATTTCAAAATCAATTTTTTCTAGCAAGCACTTTCATCATAAGAATCCATTGATTTCATTTTCATGTCTCACTAATACTTTCACAAATATGATTTTTCAAAATTTCAATAATTAATCGTAATTCTATGATTTCATAGAATGCTCCAATTATAACTTGCCGATGTATGTAAATCCAACATATGAAGTAAATCATAGACCTACATTTCGAATTTAATTGTTTATGATGCAGTTCTATCATAGGAATCCATTGATATAATTTCCAACTCTGAGAAACTAATATTTTCAGAGATATGATTTGTCAACGTTTGAATAACTACTCGCTAGTTTCTTATCTAATTTCATTCATTCAACCCAGTAATTCCGCAGGAAAGCTTTGGGAATTGGACGGTCCTACCTGGACCTAGAGGCGAATACAACGACACCTCATATATTGCAATCCGTTAAACCCTTCAAGTTATACAGCCTGCCAAAGAAATGGCCCTGCAAACGTTCTTTAGAGTGTTTCGCCCCTTTCAGTGAATAATTTTTAAGCAATTTAATCAGTCGTGTTTTTGGCGCTCTTGTTTGACAAAGTCTCTGTCCACTGAGGTTTCTCACTTTTTGGCGCTCTTGTTCCTCGGAACAGAGTGCTTATCAATTTGCCCAAATGTCTGTAATTTTCGAATTTTTGTCTGAAAATGGTCTCAAACGATTTGGTTCGACTCACTGATCAAGAATCCGAGGTCGAAATCTATTCTGTCCGGCCGGTCCGGCCGGCCGGCCGTAGGCACGATTACTCTTGAACGAAAGGAGTTAGAGGATCGAAATTGGCAAGGTGGGTTTGGAGCGTAAATATCTCGGACAATTTCGAACCAATCACTTGATCTATCTCAAATTTAGCATCAAATTGTAGAATCATGACCTCTATACGCATGTGGAGTTTTGTATTGACCAGGTTACCGCAAAGTGTAAAAAAAAATCTTGAAATTTAATAAAAAATGTTCTACAATAACTCTCGAACGGAATGAGCTAGGTAGTTGAAATTTTCAGAGTAGGTTGGGGAGATGAATATCTCGGTTAAGTTCGTTATTGGGCAAAATAGGCCAGATGGTTTCAGAGTAACGAAAAAAAAATTTTTTTTTGAGTAACAAATTTCAAATTCAATTTCTATTTAAGATGCAGTTTCACCATAAAAATCCATTGATATCATTTTTAACTCCAACAAGCTAATACAGACGGATATATGATTTTTCGAAATTTCAATAATGAATCGTACTTCTATGTTTTCTCAGAATGCTATTATTATTATATCTAAGCTTTATTATATGCTCTGTGTTCATACTCGTACATGTCATCCTGTTCTATAAGAGAGAGTTAGATTCATTTCAGCTATTTTGATTTTATTTCTTCCATGGTGCAGTTCTCATTCTCAGATTGCTCATTTAATCTTGATAAATAAACTATTATTTGAATTGAATCTTCTTTATGTTGCAGTTCTATCATAAGAATACATTTATATAATTCTCAATTCTGAGAAACCAATACTTTCGGAGATATAATTTGTCTGTTTGAACTAGAGCGCCAGAAAGCTCCTGTCCACAGGGCTTGAACCAATTTTTTTTTAAAGCAGATTCATCAAAAAAATTCATTGATCTCATTTACAACTTCAAGGAGCTAATACTTTCGGAGATATGATTTTTCAAAATTTCAACCTCAAATCGTAATTCTGTGATTTCACAGAATGCTGTCATCGTAAATATGAATTTGATCCGTGTTCATATCACACAGAATATACCCTTGGTAAGATATATTCTATGTATCTTCACTGTCATATATTAGTGTTCTGTGATTGTCATCTCATAGTGAAATAGAAGGTATTGTCTCTGTCTACAGATAAGAGATTTCAAACTGAGTATAATGCCATATTTATTTCTAGTTCAAATTCAAAATATTTGATATAAAATACCTCCTGTTCTAGAAAACAATGTATGATGGAATGCAAAATTAACCATGGTACAATCTCAGCTATCATGGATAGCTCTTAAATAATCCATAGGATGATGGAAATATGTACTTTGTAAGTTAATAAAATTGGGTTCAGAATATCCAGTAAAATCAAAATTGGAATATGGAAGTTTCAATTGATATAATATAATTATCAGAGTAGATTTAAGGAATGAATATCTCGGATAAGTTCGTTCGGTTTGGTGGTTTCGGATTGATAATTTTTGAAGCATTAAAGCATTGAAGATTGGTCATTTAATCTTGATAAATAAACTATTATTCGAATTTAATTTCCTTTATAATGCAGTTCTATCATGAGAATCCATTGATATCAATCTCAACTCTCAGAAACCAATACCTTCGGAGATATAATTTGTCAAAGTTTGAACAAGAGCGCCAAAGCTCCTATCCACAGGGCTTTTCCACAAATTTCCTATGTCACTTGGCATAAATTATGAACTTTATTGAAATTGGATTAGGAATGTATAGGTTCAGATTTGGTTAGGTATTAAAAATCTGTGAAATATAGCTGTTTGCAGATTTGAGGCCACTATGAGAATAACAAATTCGCCAGGATCAAGTTCAATAACACCAATCCTCCTTAGTCAGACATGGAATAGTAAATATGCTTGGGAATAGGCTGAAGAGTTGGCGTTCAAGTAGATATTTCAGTGCCTACATACCCGGTGGATGTACTGAGTGGGTATGACATCCGTGGGGTCCGTGGGGATATTTCAACAAACCGTTATAAGCCATTATTTAAAATCACCAATGCTTAGTGGGAGTCCAATCATCGGCGTCATTGGGATCATCTTATCGTTTGAAGCATATAATAGACGCCTTGATCGGTAATCATGTGAGAGGCATTCGCAGGCAAATATGTACATATCCTCATTCATTCTATATACTGCGATTAATGGACAAATCACTTATCCAAATATGTTATATTGATGATTGTTCCATAAAAAATGGGTTCAAGCCCTGTGTACAGGAGCTTTCTGGCACTCTAGTTCAAACAGACAAATTATATCTCCGAAAGTATTGGTTTCTCAGAGTTGAGAATTATATCAATTTATTCTTATGATAGAACTGCATCATAAAGGAAATTCAATTCAAATAATAGTTCATTTATCTAGATCAAATGAGCAATCTGAGAATGAGAACTACACCATGGAAGAAACCAAATTAAAATAGCTGAAATGAATTTGACTCTCTCTTATAGAACAGGATAAAATGTACGAGTATGAACACAGATCATATAATAAAGCTTAGATAGAATAATTATAGCATTCAGTGAAAACATACAAGTACGATCCATTATTGAAATTTAGAACTTCATCTTAGCAGAAATTGAATTCAAACATCATAGAAGAATTTAAATTCAACAAGAGTGCCAAAAATTATCAATCCAAAACCAATAGACGAATTCTACCCAACAACGCACTCATCCGAGATATTCATTACTCAATTCTATGATGAACGATAATATATATCTTTTCTCAAATCCAATACCATTACCATAACCATTCCCATCATCATATGGATTGACCATCGGCATGAAAATATCAACCAACAAAAAGTATGATATTATATTATCATTCTCATATTTATACGATTGCTGGAATGAAACAACGTCATGTCCCAGGAGAATAAGTTGACATTATAACAATTCATAGAATACCCACATAATAATTCTGTGAAAACGTAGAAATACGATTTACATTGAAATTTTGAAAAATCATATCTCCGAAAGTATTAGCTTGCTAGAGTTAAAAATGATATGAATGGATTCTTATGATAAAACTGCTTATTAAAAAAAATTTAATTTGGAATTTGTTCTGTAAAAAAAAATTTTTTTTTGATACTCCGAAACCATCTGTCCGATTTTGCCCAACAACGAACTTAGCCGAGATATTTATCCCCCAAACCTATTCTGAAAATTTCAACTCTCTAGCTCATTCCGTTCGAGAGTTATCGTGCCTACGGCCGGACGGCCGGACAGAATGGATTTCGACCACGGATTCTTGATCAGTGAGTCGAACCAAATCGTTTAAGACCATTTGCATCGAAAAATCCGAAAATTACAGACATTTGGGCAAATTGATAAGCACTCAGTTCCGAGGAACTAGAGCGCCAAAAACAATGATGTTGAAAGAAACAAGTAATATTATCATTACACCTCACCTGGATATATCCGAGGCTAAAGATGAATCCAGGATAAGCCCTCGATTATCGCGGGGCCGTCCACGGTCGATGCTATGCAATGGCAGATTTAACCGGATTTAACTTATTCCCAATTGTTTTATGTTTCCGGAAGCGCTAACGTCTTATTTTTATTAACTCATTTTTTGGCGCTCTTGTTACTGGTAACAGAGTGCTTATCAATTTGCCCAAATGTCTGTTATTTTCGAATTTTTGGCTGAAAATGATCTCAAACGATTTGGTTCGACTCACTGATCAAGAATCCGTGGTCTAAATCGATTCTGTCCGTCCGTCCGTTAACACGATAACTCTCGAACGGAATGAGCTGGACAGATGAAATTTTCAGAGTAGGTTTGGGAGATTAATATCTCGGCTAAGTTCGTTATTGGGCAAAATCGGCCTGATGGTTTCGGAGTAACGAAAAAAAATTTTTTTTACATTACAAATTTCAAATTCAATTTTTTTAAAGATACAGTTCTATCATGAGAATCCATTGATATGATTTTCAACTCCAACAAGCTAATGCTTTCGGAGATATGATTCTTGAAAACTTCAATAATATATCGTACTTCTATGTTATCACAGAATGCGAATTCGATGTGTAGGTGTTCTATCTGTGTTCACTGTTCGTACATATAATCTTATCTACCTATGACAGATATGTCAAATATATTGATTTATGTTCCAACAAAGTATGATAATTATAGGATATTATAATTACCCCTACCCTATATATATATATATATATATCCTTTAATGATTACTCAATTGATATAACATAATTTCGGAGATGGTTTGTCAAAGTTTGAACAATAGCACATGTCCACAGAGCTTTCGCACATTTTTTTCTGTTACTGTTTGAAGTAGTTAGATGAAGAGATTAATATGCCGAAGTGCTGCAGTGTTTTGGGATGAAATTCAAACAATAATTCTGAAATTAAATGTAATGCGAAAGTTTTTATCAACTTTTCTCTTCTTCGTGACGAGGAATTGAGAACGTTATGGTTCAGATTCCCAACGATTCGAAACATGTTAAAAATCCGCGGATTTACATTACACTCATCGCAGAACGTAATTTAATTCCATTAAACGAAATTACGGTGAAAGACGAGCTACAAATTTATGAAGCCAAGGCAAAACGAAAATGCAGTTATATTTGAAAATATCTCGACATATTCTTTTAATGCCTTTACCGAATGAAAATTTGAAAATTGGTCATCTTGGCAAGATGATGCTGACCAGCAAAGTGTGAAAATTCTTATACATACTGCCAAGAAAGTACCAAAGTGCAAAATCGTCCTCTATACTCCCGCAAACACCGATCAACATGGGACCTCCTCAGCTATGTGATACAAGTGTGCACAAGGACTATTGAACGCTATGGAGAATCGATATCACTTGCTCTGGATATATCCCAAGCTTTCTATAGGGTCCTAGTGAAGAAATTATTAAGAAAGTAACTATCGAAAAGAACTTCACTACGATGCAAGGTGAGAAGAAAGACTGGGACAGGGAATCCACCACCCAAGCTCTTGAAAAATGCCAATAAATGGTACATAGATGGTTTAAACAGCAATATAGGAGCTGGCGCTGGCATATATGGGGAAGGCACCAAATGCACACTATCGCTAGGCTCCTATCCGAGAGTCTTTCGGGCAGAAATACTCGCAATCAAGATGCGTGTAAGTGAACCTAGAAATAGAATCAGAGGTGTGATATAGCCATCCATTCTGACAGTCAAGCTGCTATTAAAGTTCTGATTTCCCATGTTATCGAGTCTGAGCTAATATGGGAGTGCCGAAGAAAACTTAATGAAGTAGGTAAGAGCAACAGGGTCTCCTGTGGTTCCTGGTCACGCAGGAATTAAAAGAAATGATGAGGCCAACATACATGCCAAGAAAGGCACACGAACTCCTTATATCGGCCCGGAACCCTACTGTAGGGTAGGTAGGTAAACCTACAAAAGGGATTTTCGGATGAAAGAAGAAACTAAAAGGTGTATACTTTAGAGATCTCTACCAGACATGTATCACTCCAAAAAGTTCCTTCCGAACTTTGATACTGTCAGATACAAGGAGTACATGGATCTCAGTAATAACACGCTGCACCTCCTCACTGGTTTCCTCGCAGATAAATACTGTCTTGGAAAGCATAGGATGAGATTAAGGCCAGCAGAAACTGACGATTGCAGATTCTGTGGGGAGAAGAATGAAACTCCCAATCACCTGATTACGGAATGCCTCGCTATCTCAAAACAACGCCAGGAATTGGTTGGGATAGAAATCTGTAGAAGGAAAGACGTAGCCTCCTTGAAGCCATCCCAGATACTGATGTTCATCAGACCTCTGGAACTGGAAGACGAGCTGTGGATAGTGTTGGCATCGACAGCTGTGATGGGGGCACAATAGACTTTGAAGTCGCAATGCAACGTTACCCCCTAAAACAGTATACAATAAACAATCTTTGATCTGGCATGGGGCTATTTTGATTAACTTATCTTCATATGGTTTTCCCGAAGGTCTGTTCGGGTGTATGAGGAATTTTTGCACAAACAGGAGAGAGGCATTCATGTAGCCGTGGAAGGTATCAGTTCCGGTGGTTGCAGCGTGAGTGTGGGAGTGCCCCAAGGCTCAGTTCAGTCACCCCACCATCTTCCTAATACATATGAAGGATCTTCTTCATTCAACCCAGAACCACATCGTGAGCTTCAAAGATTACAGCAACCTGATGTCTTCTTTTACCCTTTGCATACCTTCGAGCACCGTTGAATCTCACCTACATAGATGCCAGCAAATCGATTCCTTGAACAACGATCTCAAACAG
The DNA here is from genome assembly GCA_937662695.2 of Halyzia sedecimguttata. Taxonomy (NCBI): domain Eukaryota; kingdom Metazoa; phylum Arthropoda; class Insecta; order Coleoptera; family Coccinellidae; genus Halyzia; species Halyzia sedecimguttata. The sequence continues at coordinate 135,495,956 of OW569411.2, read as the reverse complement.
ATAAAAGTATGGTGCCAACGAAATCTAGTGCAATTCAATGCTTCTAAGACCAAAACAACTTTCTCTGGTACAAATCAAATCGTGCTTTCCGACTTGGTGTTGGATCGGGTGCTTCAGCCAAAGGATTCTTTGAATATCCTTCGGTCTGGTGGGGAGAACATGTAGTTGACATCTTCTATAAGGTAGTGCAACTTACTGACAGAGGTCCTTCTTCGACCGCAATAACTAATTGTGGAACACGCTTCAACCTGATATGTTTCCTTCGGAGTATAATCTTCAACAGTTCAAGATAAGAGAAATTACTAAACAGTGAAATCCGATCGTGTAAAATAAATTTTCGAGTGTAAATTTTCGAGTGAAAATATTCTTCAGTAGCACTGACGTGAAGTCAGCTCTTTTGCGCGCATGTTTCATTGTCTATTCACGCCTCATACCAACTCAATCGATCTGAAATTCGATACTGGATTATAAAATGGTGGCTCGAAGGTATGTGCGGGATTTTAGTGGATTCTGACGAATAGTTTGTGAAATATAAAATTTCCGAAGGAAAAAAATATTTTATTTTATTTCAAGTGATACTTTATTTCGCGAAAATTATCGCGTCTGCATTCTTCAAGTGAATACTAAGTTCGAATTGGATCAGATTTGTATATTTCGAGTTATTGAGGAAATAACAAGAAAATTAAGATGCTTGGAACTCAGAAAACCGTTTGGCCGATCATGCCAAACAACGAATTCAACTGTCCCATTAAAAATTCACAACCTACCTTGAAAACTGCTAGTAGCTATCTTTTTTCCGTTCGAAAGTTATCGTGGCATCCAGCTACTGAACTAACACCAGGCTGCTCGGATCTCCAGCAATATAGATCCGATCCAAATTTGGAACTAGGCTATTAAGTTTGATTTTGAAGGCTATCGCAAACTTTCAACGTTATCGGACGGATAGTTTCTGAGATTTTTCTAACCATTTTTCTTTTAATTTTTTAGTGATAAGATCCTCGCGATATTTCCCAGAAATTTGCGCGGCGGCATTCTACAACTAATTACTATGTTTGAATTAGATCGGATCAATACCTTTTGAGTTCTTGGGCAAAAAATTTAGATGTGTATAACTCTAGAACCGTTTGGCCGATTGTGCCTTTTAAGAAACTTAAATGTCGCATTCGGATGCGCAAACTACTCTGAAAGTTTCGAGTCGCCATCTCTTTCCGTTCCAGAGATATCGTGGCAACGGCCGGCTGGTCGGACAGACTCAAGTTCTTTGTATTATTTGTAATCTTTGGTTTTATTTTTTGTTATAATATTAGAAAATTACTGTATTTGTGCAAAATTATAGCACGCTGCTCCGCAGAACACGTGCGTAAAATTTGTTTTCTTTCAATTCAATTAATAAAGTAAAAGTTAATATTATTCACAACCTATTCCTGTGAATGGCCACCTGGTGACATCACCTAGAAAACGTTCGAATTATGGATATCAACATGAATTAATTCCGTCGAAATCGATTTCGAATTCTGATTTTACGGATTTTAATATTCATGTACCTACATGTATTTCAGATAACAAATCTGGTGTCATCGAAATTGAACATGATTGACGATTATTGCAAACCAGATCACCTTCTGGTTTACAAAGACATAATACGGATCCTATCCACGCACAAGGATAAATTTCACTTCAATAACGTTCTTGAGAAAGAGATGGATCAAGAAAATTTACTATCGAACGAGATTCCTTCTCTTGCTTTCGACTTCATATCGTAACCGGAATGACTATCACTACTCTGATTTGCTTTTGAACAACTGGATATGGATCAAGCTCTCTTCTTCAATGAAAACCATGTGATTTTAATTTCCATCCTTTGTAGGACTTGACGATCCCGCTACGAATTTACTCTCATCATATTTATCGGGCCGTATAGGCAGAGGGTTAAAACCGCCCAAGTTTTTATTATTGAATAGAGGCGTTACCCAGGGATCCTATCCCGGTCCGTTACTATATACTATTCACTCTTATATTCTTTTCAAAAACTAAATCATAATAAATATCATATAGGTTTTTACTGATGAAACTCAGTTTTAAATGGCCCTTCACTGGCTTTCAATGATAAACAGGTTTGATTTTCAATGTGGTGGAATTTATTTCAAAATTATTAAAACTGGAACTCCACCTCACCTAGATACAGGGTATATCAAAAGAATACCGAAAAAATGTATTTGGAGGGGTGTAACTTTTTCGCGTAGAGGTTTTTAAAAAAAATCTATACCAAATACCCACCGTAATTTTCCTCACAGAATCACTCCTTGCATTTTTTTGGTGTTCTGCAGAAAACCCCTGTATACAATAAAATCACATTGCAGATTGATATAGGTACATAAAATGAATGTCAGGGTTGTGTTCGAAAATTAACTCCACGGAAAAGTGGCGTAACGTTCCTCAGCGAATTATGTACTTTTATAAAGTGCTTAGTAATCGCAAGCCTTATGTGAAAACGCGGTGCTTTGTGCTCGAGGCTCGTGATCATTTTTTTTTTAGTGCTTAGTGCTTAGGGCTTGAAGCACTTTTCATCAATGCTCGGCACAGCTCTGTAATTGTACCTGGCAACCCAGTAGTTCGTCCAGGTAAATAATAGGCAACTCAACGGCTGCACATTCTATACGTTTTATACTTTAAGACAGTATAAAAATTTTCTTATTATGTATCTTGATGTTGTAAAATTTTTTAAAAATCATTTTTTCAAAAATAATTAAAAATAGTCTGTCCAGGATTTTTTCAGCCAACCCATTTTTAGTATATTTTCTAATATACTAAATTTATTATAAAATATGTTTCATTCTATTATCAGCTCGGTGAAGGTCGATTTAGGTTCGGATCTTAGACTATAACGGATACTGGGATTTCGTTTATAAATATTATATATTTAACGCATCCGGGAATAGTTTAGATAGGTACTTAAAATTGTCAGAAATGAATGAAAGAAAGTAAATCAGAGCATGAATAAGGTACTATGAGTATATTGTGTTTTATTATAATAAATATTTCAATGAATTAATTGAAAATTATATGTATATCTTTACAGGTATTTTCTGACTGTACACTAATACGTGAATACTCGATATTTCATGTATCGATACTTTCGAAGCGATACGATTCAAGTATCGATACTACTTATTTCGATATATTACGATCCAGAGTATTTTCACTCGCCTATACTAAACATTTTAACCAGGAAATACATATAATACATTAGCAGAAAATAAGTTTTTACTATCAATTGGTTCTCAACAAGATAAAGTAAAAATTAAATAAAAGGTTCCCGGGCCCCCAGACCCCGCGGGCCCGTTGAAGGAGTTGTATCTTGCCCGCCAACATTCAATAATTTGAAGTCCGGGCTACCCCACTCTCTATAATTTGAATTTTTTATCATGCTCAGACCTGTCATTTGTTTACATAAATGCATTTCACAATTCTCCTCCCAGTTTACATTCAAAGTTCAAATGTTAATTTTTGATTTGTGTTATTAAAATGATTTCAAGAAAGAACAAGTTCAAATAATACATAAATGACGAATTTTGATCAAACTCTTGATTATTTGAATTTTATCAGAATACCCTATTGATTATTTGAACACTTATTATTTTGAACTCTCAATAATTTTGCTTGTCCCTAGAGTTTCAAGTTGTCGAGAGTCGACTATAGTTCCATCATCATATGGATTACCCAAGAGCTATCTAGGATAGCTGAGGTTATTTCCTTGGTCATTTTGCATTATATCATACTTTGTTTGACATGTCTCTTATCTGTAGATGAGATGACAATGATGACATGTATGAACACAGATCATGAAATTCATAGATAAGGACGATAATTTTCGATAACAGCATATTCTGTGACATCATAGAGTTACGATTTAATATTTAAATTTTGAATGATATCTCCGAAAGTATTAATTTGTTAGAGTTGAAAATGATATCAATGGATTATTATGATTAATCTACATATTGAAAAATATTGAAGTTGAAATTTGTAATGTACAAAAATAGTTTTTTTTTGTTACTCCGAAACCACCAGGCCGATTTTGCCCACTAACGAACTTAACCGAGATATTTTTATCTCCCGAACCTACTCTGATAATTCCAATTGTCTAGCTCATTCCGTGTCAACGGACGGCTGGACAGAATCGATTTTGACCACGTATTCTTGATCAGTGAGTCGAACCAAAACGTTTGATACCATTTTCAACCAAAAATTCTAAAATTACAGACATTTGGACAAATTGATAAGCACTCTGTTCCGAGGAACTAGAGCGCCATAAATAAAAATTTCTCTCCAGTCTCATTTAAATCTCAGTTAGGCCCGTATCAGATTCAAGCATCCTTTAATCATGTGAGGTATTCTCACTCAATAATAAACAATTTCAACCTGTAATCATTAAATTCGAGAAAAATATGATATATTACCTTGGACAGTGGAATTTCAAGAACATATTCTTATTCCTCCTTAAATCATTCAGAAACTGAAAATATAATACTCAAAGTTTATGATTTCTTTCTCAAGATATATTGATTATTTCTATTAATGTCACCTTGTATGTTCTTTTTTGTCAATCTCCAATTTCCAGCTCTTCAGATGAGTGTAATTTATTGAAAAAATAATTGAACAAAATCGAATAGAAAAAAATATGTATTTCTTCAAATTTTACTTTTGTAATCTCGCTGATTTCAAAATATTCCGGTTGAGAAGTTTTGATTTAACGTGAAAAATCTCTCGTATATCCGCAATTTTATGTTGATACATTGATTTTTTCTCGAAATTTTTTTGATTCCAATGTCGATTTGCGGTTTTTGTCATGACTGACTTTGACATTGAAATAGAAACACCCTGTTTGTTTAATTGAATTTTTAATTAACGAAGAGGAAGCACTGGTATTTCTTCTAAAAGAAGCTAGAAAATTAGGAATTTTTAAGAAAAAAACTGCAAGTTATTAACATTGCAATGAAGCACTATTTGAGAAAATTTGAAGGGTTTCTTTAGATTTCACACGAATTTTCTGAGAAGAATATGTAAGTGACACATCAAATCAATGTAGAATTCAATGGTTAATCTGATTATCAATGAAAAAACTGAGTATTACATTTAATAAACGAAAGTTGTTATCATTTCCAGTGAAACCAGAAGTTGAACGAATCTGAAATTTTTTCCAAGTATTGATCTCTCCTATCAAAGCTTAACTATAATATTTCAAGTTTTTATCTCGAGTCGTTCTTTGAAATATTCCAACGAACGGTCTTCGTGAATCACCCTGTATAGAATGTCCTGCATCAAAGCCTAAAGTAAAAGGGACTGTCTGCAAATTCAGTAGAATGGGATAGTTTTAAACTTTTTCACTTTCACTTTTCTCCATTCTATAAATATTTACTGTGCAGGTATATCAATAAAGTTTTGCTTTTATAGCCGTTTAATTACTATGAATGTACTTCGGGCCATCACTTTAATTTTCTAATTTGCATTTTCCAAACAATGGGCGCTTCTGTTTATGCGTAGTTGTTATCATTAAGCAAAACGATAACTCTATGGGAGTAGAGATTTATATATCAACGATTTCTCATTTCCTTTTGAGTGTATCTTGTACGCAATAGTTTCACTTCAAGTTTTCAGTGATCTAACTAAAACGGAATTTGCCATTTCTTTTTTGGATATGATGAACCACTTTCATGATTTTTTTGTAGATTGTTCGGAATAATTGCGCGCTCGTTACAGCGTGATGATTACATCCAAAGGTCAATATTTCTCGAATTTTCTCCCAAAAAGGGTTTCTACTGAAGTTGGGAAATGTCTGTGGACAGGGGCTTTGGCCTGCTATTCAATTTTATAGCCAAAGCGGTCATCCATACAGATACTGAACTCATCTAAAGCTTCTTGGCTCCAGAAAAAAATATAATGTCTTCCCATTATTTCCAGTAATATAGATCCGATCGACTTTAAAACTATAGCCGAAGATGAAATATTAAATACTGAGGGACATATTTTTTGCTCTTCTTCCTCGGAACAGAGTGGTTATCGATAACAGATGTCTGTAATTTTCGACTTTTTGGCACAAATGGTCTCAAACATTTTGGTTTGACTAACTGAGCAAGAATCCGTGGTCAAAATCGATTATGTCCTGCCTTTAAAAGGGGTACCCTCGAACGGAATGAGCTAGACAGTTGAAATTATCAGAGTAGGTTTGGGAGATAAATATCTCGGTTGAGTTCGTTATTGAGGAAAATCTGCCTGTTGCTTTCGGATTAACGAAAAAAAAATGTTTTTTTACATTACAAATTTCAAGTTACATTTTTTTTAAGATGCAATTTCATCATAATAATCCATTGATATCATTTTCAAATCTCATACTTTTGGAGATATGATTTTTCAAAATTTCAATAAATAATCGTAATTTTATGATTTCATAGAACGCTCTATAATGGAGGTTACACGGACAATATGGTTCAATTTGACATCTATCATGGATTGATGTCAGATTGACGGGAAAATGATTGTATACACGTAGACTGATGGTCCGGATAGATGACAAGATTGATTCCAGATTGATACCAGATTGACCGTGTAACCTGCGCCTAATTATAGTCTGCTGATGTATGCAAATCCAACATATGAGGTGAATCACAGACCTACGTTTTGAATTAATTTTTTTATGATGCAGTTCTATCATAAGAATCTATTGATATCATTCCCAACTGTGATAAAGCAATAATTTCGGAGATATGATTCCTCAAAGTTTGAATAATTACTCGCTAGAAGTTTGACAGGAGCACCAAAGCCCCTGTCTCTAGGGCTTTCGCACATTTTATCTTTAATTCTTTCTTCAAAATAATTATTTTATTCTTATTATATTTAATAGATACTCATTGTTTTGAAACGGCATTCAGTTATGAATAAAACATGTTATCTCTATTAAAAACGTGTTTTACTTTTTTTGAAATTTTGAATGATAAGTTATATTAACACCCATATTGTAGTCATCGATTGAACAGTTTGTGCTGATCCTACCCAAAACATGCCTTGTTATCTCTGTTACTTATGAACGTAGAAGAAAAACCCCTCTCTTTCCGAATATTATGTCATTAAAAGTTGATATTCATCGGTACATGTAAAATAGTTAACTCAATAGTATAAGATGTTTGCCTGATCAAAATTGGTAATAACTACAATCTGAGATTTCTGATCCAGTAGGTTTTTTCGATATGATCATGGATCCAACACTCACATGTGATAATTACACAGAGGGAGAGTGTCTTGACTCTGATAGGCCTTTTTGTATTGGTAACACTCATTCAGAGAAAATCCACCTTGTTTATTTACGAAGCGCTCTTGAGAATATTATTTCAACTGATGAGATATCCAACTATCCAGTAGCTTAGGTAGGGAAGCTGGACATCAGAATAAATGTTTACCTCGGATTCTTCATCGGTGAGTCGGAACTAATCGTTTGAGATCATTCTCGGCCAAATATTCGAAATATACAGCAATTTTGACGAATTGATAGGAAATTATTTAGGTGTCAATCATATCAATAATTGTTGACTTCAAGTCGATACGAAGCCAAGAATCTACAAATATCAACATGTACATAGTTTTGGTATTCACTAACCATAATTTTAGTTGATTTGTAGATATATGTTGACAAATGTAATTGACTCCAGGCAAGTCCTTCGAAGCACTTGCCAAGATTCAAATTGTTGACTAGAACCAAAATAAATACAGTGGTAATTAGTGTTGTTACTGTATATATGAATTATTTAATATTTTTTTATCTTATAAGAGAAGAATTACAAAATTACGTTCAATATTTAATTGAAGATATATTCATAGAATGAAATGAGAATGCATTTTGTAATCTTACATATCCAAAGAAGTGTTTTGGCTAAATTACTCCAGGCTTCTTATTTCACACTAGGCTCACCTTTTCCATATCTAAGCACCTCATTGCTCTCAATAAAAGCGATGAGGGCTCTTACTTGTTGAGTACTGGGTTTTTTCCTGTTGGGGCCATTTACCAATTAATATTATTAATCAACTAGTAATTATTTGTACATACTGTACTATATTTATATCAAATTGAACGTTTGTCAAAATAATTTTCCTTCCGTACTTTCTCCCGCCTCTAAAAACTTCAGATTATTTGAATAATTCGAAAACTATAGGTTAGAATACACAGTAAAACCAAAGAGAACAACTGATAAAACATAAAATATTATGAAACTTAAGAACTTCTACGCTGTTGTCAGATTTATATATTGAGTTTTCTTGTCAATGTTGACTTATTGTTGACTTTGGTTTCAACAAGTAAGTGAATATGAAATCAAGTCAATGTTGTTATGAAAATGAGGTAAATCAACTTGACTTCAAGTCAACATTGATAAATGTACATAGATAGTGAATAAGCCTGAATATCTTGAATATTGAGTTATCTGCTAAGTTCTACAAAACCGTTTGATATTGCATTTCGAAGTATACATTTTGTGTTCATCTACCATTTTATTTGTGGAACTTCTGGTCTGACCTATGGAGAATGCACATAATATATAAAAACCGCTTTTATACCCAATATTAATAATATTTGTTATTAATCAGGAGTGAATGATTTATATTTGCCAATTTTATGTATTTTCAATATATTGTAAATTTTTTCGCTACACAGAACACAACTGATTCTCCTTACTCGCTCAAGCTCCAAAGAGCTTATGACGGGCCTCCTAAATAATAAATAAATAATAATGTAATTGATTCAATGGTATATCTCCTATTGTTCTACATAAAGGGGTAGATTGATGATATTAATCTTTTGTGTTATTTTTTAGAGAAATTTTTTTGTCTCTAACATTTGTGTGCTGATTTAAGCTAATTTTATTACAACTCAGAATTCTTTTTCGTTGTTTTCAGGAGAAAGGGGGATAGTAAGTAACCTGAGTAGCGAATCTATATTGTTGAAAATATTGGCAGCATATCGAAATAAAATGACAATTACAGTGTACTGATCCACTATTTTAGGCTGGTTTTCCTGTCACGCTGACGGTCGGCGCTGACGGTCAGCGCTGATCGGTCAGCTCGGATCCATTTAGTATCGCGCTGATCACATAGAGAAATAGAAGGATGCTATTGTCTCTGGCTCACTGAATGTGGAGGCTTGTCGGTGCCAGCTAGTCAGCGGCACCGACGCGCCGGCGCGTACGTGCGCGTATATAGCTCAGCGCTGACGGCCGTCAGCGCTGCGTGACTCGAAAACGCTACCTATAGCTACATACATATTGACCCATCAGCGCCGACCGTCAGCGTGACAGGAAAACCAGCCTTACAGTCGAGCAGCAAAATTTTCAGGGATATCCAAACGAATTTCATGATGATTGATAGAATTTTAAAAATTTAAATTTTTATAAGGGGAGCGCAATTAGCGTAATGATGAGTTCATATCGATATTCAATACCTACCGCGGGTGAAAACGAGTTAAATATGGCACTTACAGAGAATTATTTCCAAGAATTGGGACCTATATTTTATTTAGATTTCATTGAAAGTTAAACGATTTTTCAATACAGATATAAAATAGGGTGACCAGGATTCGAGTATTTGCTGGAATCGCTAATATTCTATATGGTATAAAACAACAAACAATTAGAAAGCCTACCTAAGCAATTTATAATATTCAAGAACTTTCCAGATTATTACAATTATTGCGCGCATGTTCTAAGGAACAGCGATAATTTGGTACTAATTACTGAAATTTTCGAATTTTTCCGAATAATCAGTTCGACTTTTTCAAGGGTACATTGGGCATCCAAATGCGCCGGATAAGTTCGTTAAGGGGTATAATCAGGCAAACGATTTCGGAGTAATGCCCATTAGAAATGTTGTTGTTATTCTCTCAATAACTCAAAACATACAGATTTTATCAAATTGAAACTTGGTGATTAGTTGTAGAATGCTGACCCACAAATATTTACAAAATTTCGTGAGGATCGTAACGCTAGAATCAAAGATTGAAATGTTTCTTTAAATACAAATATTTATTAATAAATGTTATATTTCCGAAAATATTCTTCTGATTTCGCTGTAATTCAGCAGAAACCTTTGAACCGCCATTATATAATCGGATACTACCGAATTTCAGCTCGATAGGCTTCATATTCTTGCAATTATTTCATTTTAAAATTTAATGTGAGTGTTTTTTAAGAATCTTTTACCAATTCACTACGAGATAGTTTATTCTGAAAATTCTCAAATGTCAGTTTCAGAGCATTTTGGATCGATATTTAAGAGCATTTATTGGGAATTGGAAAGCCCTGTGAATTGGAGCTTTTTCATTCTTGTCAAACTACTAGCGAGTAATTATTCAACATTGACAAATCGAAATCATATGTCCGATATTGTATTGGTAATATTACTAATATTGGTACGAGTATATAGGTTTCTCAGAGTTATGATTGATATCAAGGAATTTTTATGATAGAACTGCATCATAAACTGGGTTTTATAGCTGATGCCACGTAACTGACGTAACACTCCCGTCTCTCGTTCTGCAGTTAGTGAAAACCGTAGCGACTCACTGAGTGCTGTGCGAGCGCTAATATCGTGGCACGTAATGCGACCCATACACATGCTACTTTTTCGGCGTTCTGGCAGCTAGCGAAACCGCTAGCAACCAAAACGCCCAAAAGTCGCTCGAAAAACGCCTGTGTATGTGTATCCGCTGCCACGCTGGCGACTCGCCGAGCAGCACGCAACGCCGGACGCCAAGATTAGACGTGTTTGATTTTAGCGTCAGGATAGTCGGCAAAACGTTTGAAAATCGCTTGTGTGTGTGTGCGAACGTCAACGATGGCTGAAAATCGACGCTTTTCAGAGTCAGAAGAGTTTATTTCATCTTTCATCGAACTATTCAAAAAGAAAAAGTGTTTATGGATGATTAAAGCCAAAGAATATTCCAACAGAATTTTAAAGAATAAAACTTACGGGGAATTATTAGCTTTATGTGAAGAACAAAATAATGAATGCGATATTGATTTCGTGAAGAAAAAAATAAAAAGCCTCCGAGATTCATTCAGAAAAGAATATGAAATGTTTCGAACGTAGCGTAACAATAAGATTCTCTTCTACACTAATAGCTCTTCTCATATATGTATCCTGTTTTTTAGCAGTGGAGTGACTTTATGCAATAATAATTGCAAGTGTCCTCATCCATTCGTAGATAGTTTATATATGTAATTTTACAGATGTAATTTTAATTCATTCAACAGATTTATATGGGATAAGGTATCTTATTTTAGCAACCAACCTTTAACCCATATTCGACGTTTCTTGGATTCCCCCTTTTCACTTTATTAAGATTATGGCACTGGCTATTTATTTTTGCTTGAGCGACATTTTCAAACCTTTCTCGTCAGCGAATGGTGATTGGTGAGCTACCGAGACGCTTGTGTGTGGTTATAACTCCACGAGCGTCTAGGACGCTCGTAAAACGCCAGCTACCAGAGTTGCGTTCGAAAATTAACTCCGTAGAGTAATATTTACTCCATTGCGTTCGAAAACTGAAAGGTTGAGTAAATTTTACTCTGTGACAGTCGTCCGAAAAGTCGGAGTATTCGACTCGGAGTTCATTTTACTCCTGTCAAAATTGACATGAATCATGGAAAGGAAAATCTAGTATCTATGTCTAACTGTTTTATGAATGTTTTGTGAGGTAATTTAATAGTTTTTATACTGCTCACAATATATATTTATGATTAGAGTTACATAGATGTGAAGAAAGCAATAATAATAGGATCTTTCTTAAACCAACATAACCTATTTTCCGATATTGGCACCTTCTGTCACTGTCAGTGTCAGTGTCAGAGTAACTCTAGAGTAAATCTGTCAAACCTTCAAAAACTCTACTCTACTCCGTGGAGTTAATTTTCGAACACAACTCAGAACGCCGAAAAAGTAGCATGTGTATGGGCCGCATAACATAACGTAACACTCCTGTCCTGAACTTAAGGAAATTCACACCGACGCAGTGAGTATTATGTAGGCGCTAGTAAATCATATATTCGAAAGTATTAGCTTGTTAGAGTTTAAAATGATATCAGTGAATTCCTATGATGGAATTGCATCTTAAAAAAAATAATTTGAAATTTGTAATGTAAACAAATTTTTTTTGTCATTCCGAAACCATCAAACCGATTTTGCCGAATAACGAACTCAGCCGAGATATTTATTGTCCAAAGCTACTCTGAAAATTTGGTATATTGAATGTAATTTGATGAATTGCAACAGATATTTCCAGATAGAAGATGCTGAAGTAAATTGTTCTGTTATCCACTGAATTGAGGTTTTGTTTGTGAAATTGATTCGACCTCGATATTTAACGCAATATTGGCTCCATTTGCGTAAATTATGATATATTGAACGTATTCTAATGAATTGGGAAGATTATTTTCAGAATTCGGAATATGGAATATGATATCTGATTAGTTAACTTCCGGGAACATAGTTCTGTGTTCCAAGGAAAATAAAAAATAACCTGCACCATCCATAGAATATTAATGATTTCAATGATTCCTTATAATTTTCTTGTTATTTTTTGACTTATCACAGATATCGCTGAAATTTGCAACAGCCTCCCAAACCTTCTTTTTACAGCCAAGCTCTAGATCTTGATCGGATCTTTTATCTATTGTTGGAAATATTGTGAAAATATATTTTTTTCCCTGGAAGCAAAGCAGCCTTTGGCGAATTCAATCCGTGGATGGGTGGCCACTGTTTCAATGAGTTTGAACAAATACGTCAGCAGACTGACCTCACGTCATTGCTTTCCCAACTTTTTTTCAAGAAAGGATTACTAAACTCAAGTAATGATCTTTTTCCTCTTAGGAAATACAATTGCATAATTTCAAACAAAGGAAAAGGCGCTAAACACCTTATTAGAATGATCATACACCCAGAGGAAACAATCTGTTCAAACCGGATATGCTTCAGTGGCCTAGATCCGTTACACTACCGCAGAGAAACTTAATACTTATCGATGATCCGAGTCGAATTATTCTCTCGATTCATTTAGAAAATTGCACTTCTATCCCATTAAATTTGTCACGCATCGATCCGATGAAAAAAATAAACAGAAATTGAAATGCATAGGAAATTACTTTTTCAAGGTATTGAAATTACGCAGCTTGAAAGCATGTACAATATAGTAAATAAAAAGAGATGAAAGTATACTTCCATTTCATCCAGTTTAACCGTGATGGATCCTTATAATTTAAACAGCAATATTTATTAAAATTGTTGTAATTGTAGGTAGGTTCTCCTTTCATATATTTTCACTTCTATGCATTTCATTAGAAGAAATATTAGAAGAATATGATAGTTCGGATGCATAGAAAAGTACGCATAATTCAAGAGAGTTCAACGGAAACATAAACAGCGTAATGCAGACTAGGTAAAAGCCGTTGACGCTAGGATGTGGATGTTGACGATAGATCATTTTAATGAATTATTCAAATTTATAGATATTTATTTCGAAAATATCAATTAGTATTTCGTTAATACAATAACTTCTACAGATACAGTACACTTTTAACAACTAAATAAACATAATTATGTTCTTCATAAACTTCAGAGCTGGATGTAGAACACAGAGTCCATTATCTATGTCCGTTTATGACTGTGAATCACCCAATTCTGTAAATTGATATACACGTTTTTATTTGATCATAGAAATAAAGAATGGATTACACGATTGGTTTCCAAAAGTGGAGTAAAATCGACAAGTGCAAGAAGAGAATTATGACAAAGAATTAGTGATCGTGTTTACAGGGAGTGGTCAATCTTGTGAGGTTCTATTCAATATTTATGTCAGAGAATAACAAGCAAGTTCAAGCAGAGCATTGAGAAAGAGAAAATACTAGACAAGAAGGCGCCATAGAAAGTCTTGGCAAAGGCTTTTGAGCATCAGGCAACTCTGAGATGATATTGGGATGAAAATATACAGGGTGAGTCTTTAAGTTGCACCTTAATTCACACCTTGAGAAGATTTTAGCTTAAGATTGACCTGTTCCGTCATTTTCTCTCAAAACATCCCTGTCGTAACATAATTGGTCTGGCAAGTTTTCAAATTGACACCCTGGATATCAGAAACTATTCGTCCGTCATAACTGAAATTTTGCGAGAGCCTGCAAAACTCTACTGCAAAGTTCCACATGAAGTTAAACGTGATTTGATCAATATTGTTAGAGATCCGAGCAGCCTTGGATGAACTTAGTAGCTGAATGGGGGACCGTTGCCTCGACAACTTTCGAATGATAAGAGATAGGGACTTGAAATTTTCAGGGTAGGTTGCGCATCCGAATGAGACAGTGGGGCATAATCGGCTGTTTCGGAGTTCGATCGAATTGAAACTTGATATCTATTTATAGAATATCGACATAAAGACGTCTCTGAAATTTTGTGAAGACCGTACGACTAGAAAATTTTAAATAAATTACGAAAAAATATTATGTATCTCACGATAACTTGAGAACGGAAGGAGGTAGCGACTTGCAATTTTCAGGATTGCGCATCCAAATGCGCCATTTATGTTCTTTAATTAGCATAATCGGCCAATTGGTTTTAGAGTTATACTCATCTGAAAAATTGTTGTTATTTCCTCTATAACTCAAAATATTCAAATCTGATCCAATTAAAACTCGGTGATTACTTGTAGAATGCCGACCCACTAATTTTGGCGGAATCTCGTGAATATCGTATCCTGGAGTTACTTGAGGCGTAATTCTTTCTTATTTCAATTCCAATAGAATACAAATATCAGAATTAATTATTCTGTGATCATAGATCATTCACTCGTTACTGAAGTATGTCATTAACATTGTATGAAATCTATTCATATATGTATTATAGAAGCTGAGATAACTACATTCCATTAAGAGTGTCCAATAGAGGTGAGTAGACAATAGAACATACGCGCAAAAGCTCCTATATTCACGTCAGTGCTTGAACCAATGTTTTCATTTTCCAGATTCAGCTAAGGCGAAAAGATACAGGCTATTTTAAAACAGTTTTTTTGTAGCTTTCACTTGGTAATTCAAAATGAATTGAATTTTGGTGTGAAGTTTTCTATAGCTATGTAACATATTCTCCAATTAACAGTTTTTCCTCTTTCCACTGATTTCCTCGCGGATTCATAAAACTACTTTAAATTGCCATATAAGCAGATAAAGGCGAACGCAGACAGACATAAAGTCTATGATCCCATATCGCCCAAGGTGCCAGCATCAAAGAGGGTTGGTGTTCGTAAGGCTTTCTCTAGGTGGCGCTGGTTAGATTTTGTTTCCAGTAGTTCGCAAAAATAGAGCTTAAGTTTCCTAGACCACCTTCGTTTGTTATTCAGTGGCTGAAAGTTACGCTGAGGATTGGCAACAATAATAAAACCGGTACGTATCTGCCCTGAATGGCACTTGCCTCTTTGTGAGAAAACTGAGCGATGAGGTGTCTAATCCGGATCACAAGGGAATATTCGCTGATGGTTAAAGTCGATGAATATTGCACTTTTAGTTGTTAACAATTAGCTACAGTTCACCTTATTCTATCAACAAATTATAACCAAGTTTTAATCTTATGAGATATTAATTTCGCTATATCTTTCCGTTCGAAAGGTATCGTGGCAACAGCCGTCTTAACAGAATCGGATTTGACCCCGAATTCTTCATCAGTGAGTCGAACCTAATCGCTTGAGACCATCTTTGGCAAAAAATTCGACAATTAAAGACATTTGGGCAGAATTATAGCCCTAGAACATATGCGTAAAAAGTAACAAACCATAAATTAGCAAAGCCCTCCCTGTAATAATTAAGTATTTATGCATCGAGCGAGACTACTTGATTTCTCCTCTACAATAACGTAGAAAAAAAGTCGGAAAATCAACAAGACTGATTATAATCTTCAATAAGTGAGAAAATAACAATTTGACCTTTCACTTTTTCAAGGCATGTAACAATATTTCTAGAACTTGCACCGCTACACGCTGGATTATTGTTGGGTTCGATTCAAGAATGTTGTCCTGTACAACTCATAGCAGTTAAGGAAAGTAGTTTATTTTCAGAATTTGAAAAAAAGTCTTTATAGTGAACCGATCTTGATAATAATTACGCAACAAAATACTCTCGAAATAAATGGAAAGCAAAGAGCCAATTTGCTAAAATACGGGATAGGTTGTTTTCAAGAACTAGAAAAGTATGTTTGGGTAATAATGAAGTTGGAGTACAAGGAGAAACTTGATTTTTTTAGGCATAATATATAAGAATTCGATCAGATTTCGAGAAATTCCTTCGATAATCTGGTGTGCTGAAAATTTCGTTTCATTCACCAGATCATGAAAGAGGTTCTTTCAGTTGACGTTAAATTAATTTATGCAAATCAATTCGACAAATTTCATTTATACCAGATTTATTATACTCTTTCGTGAAAACTTAATGAGATTTATTCGTATTTTATGTATTTCAGCAAGCCGCACCAATAGCAGGATGAGAAGAGATGAAAGTGTCTATCTTGTACAACTAAGTTATTTGTTGGAATGTGTAAAGTAAAGAACTATTTTTTGTGTGGGGTGAATTTCCAACTTTTGCCCTGTATTTATTTCCTTTTCAGTACCTATATATCAATAAATATCTTACTATTATTATTTATACTATATTTCAAAATTTGCAGCTATTACACCCATTTCGATCGTTTTCATTTACCATTTCTGAAATTAAAAATATCAGGACCGGCTCGTGAAAATTTTCTTCATTCGCTCTGTTTCTTAATATTAGTTCCCCCTGTACGTGAACCCTGATAATGTCTTCCACCCTTATGAGCGTAAAAGACTAATTCTGCAAAAATTTCGGTTGACAATATTATACAGGGTGTTGAATAAATAGATTTTGGCTCCATTTTTGCAACTAGTTAATATTTTACCCTTATGGTAATATATGACACAACTTTTAGGAATTTTCCAACTATAGGCTAATGACCATAGCAGTCGATGCCTATAAAATAAAAAATAAAAAAAAAATTTCCAACTAAAAGTTATTTTGATTTCCCACATAATTTTTATTTATGTTCGAATCTTTCGAGTGATACGATTCTCTAGTAATGCGATATCTCGCGAAAATTAGCGCGTTGGTCTTCTACAAGTAGCTACCAAGTTTTAATTGGATCGGATTTGTATATTTTGCGTTATTGAGGAAATAACAACAAAATTTAAGATGGGTTCAACGATTTTGCCCAATAACGAACTCACCTGTCCCTTTTTGATATGCAACCTACCCTGAAAATTGCAAGTCTCTATCTCTTTCCGTTCAAAAGTTATCGTGGCAACGATCACCCATCCATATACTGAACTCAGCCAAAGCTTTCCATATCTTCAACAATATAGATCCGATCGTTTTCAGATTTGGCTGTAAAGTTAGGTTTTGAAGGCAAAATTTCAGAGATTTCGGACGGATACTTTCTGAGGTACCTACAAAATTTGTTCCAGTGAGTTTTTTTTAGTTTTCAAGTAATACAATCCTCAAGAAATTTCGCAGGAATTGGCTTGTTGGCATTCTACAACTATTAACCAGGTTTGAATTGGTTCGGTTTCGTATTTTTTCAATTATTGAGATGATAACAACAAAAGTTCTGATCGGTATACCTTCAAAACTGTTTTTCCGAAAATGCTCATTAACAAACTTAAATATAGCATTCAGATGGGCAACCTACCCTGAACATTACAAGTTACTATCCCTTAAGTTATCATGAGATATATAATATATTTTTTTAAATTTTCTATAGTTATACCACCCTCACAAAATTATAACATGTCTTTGTGTCGGTATTCTACAACTAGTTACCAAGTTTCAATTTTATCAGATGTATATTTTTTCAAACCAAAATTATTACTCGGAAACTGTCGCGCCGATTATGCCCATTAACGAAGCCGTCCGTCGTACCTATCCTGAAGATTTGAAGTTGCTATCTCTTTCCGTTCGAAATTTATCGTGGCAACGGCTGGCCTTACAGAATCTGAATTGGACTTCGAATTCGTTATCAGGAGCCGAACCAAATGGCTTGATACCATTGTTGGCAAAAAATTCGATAATTTGAGCAAAATGATAACACGCTGTTCCCCAGAACATGCGCGCAAAAAAATTAAATCATCTCGGACTGTTACTAAAAAAAAATTCTTCTATATTATCCAACACCTGAAATAGAAAGCACCAATAAAAGATTTCAATTTTTCTGTGAAACGAAAAAGTCTCATAGTTTTTCATCAGAAAATGATTTGATATATGGTCAATGTGTATAAGAGTTTACGCACTTATTATATAAAGTTCAATATCTGTGAGAGTTTTTACAACAAAGTCCTCTTTCAAAGCATTTGGTCTTACTTGGATATTGAAGAACATATTTGAATAGCATCACACATCCAAGTAACATATAAACAAAAGTTATTCAACTTTTTCTGGACATCTAAGAGTGCGTACTCTTATGCAGTTGAGTACGCACACTTTCAAAACACGATATTTACCTAATTTAAAGGCGATAAACAGTGAAAAATGAACGAAAAAAGCATTTTTTTTTATTTACCCAAAACATATATCTAGAAATAAAAAATCACACTCCCACATAAAACATTCAAAATAGGTTACATCACACGTTATGAACAATGTAAATTTCTGGAAAAATATTAACACAAATTCGATTACAATTTCATATTAGTGAACCCATATAATATTTTAACGTAAGTATTCAAACAACAAAATATTATTCTTTTCACTCTGGACTTATAAATTCCCCTAAAACGATTCATGCCACCACTTATTGCATTGAGAACACTTAATCACCTCTTCCTCAGATTTTGAATAAAAATCATTGCACCTTGGGCAACTGACATCCTCATCTTCTGTTTCCTTATTGTGCTTTTGTTTATTACTTGTTCCAGAAGGTCCAGAATATGTACGAAAATGTAAATTTCTTTTTACCGCCTTTGGTCATTTCTCTTCATCCTTGCCCGTTTTTCTTGCGCGATAGTGCAATTGCGTACTCTTGTGCTACGTATTTTGCGTACTCTTAGACACCTACGTGGAATTCAAATTTATTGACTTTAATTCTGACGAACACTAGTTCTACAACCATTTTCAGGTGGCTAAATATATAATTATTCATGTTGCAATCAAAATTAAGCAATCATAAAGCCATAGTATCAGTCTTACCTAAACAAACACAAAAACTACGAGCACCGAAAATTACAGAGTGGAGCAGCGATAACTTCTTACCCATCTTTCTTTCAAACGACGCTAACAATTGCAGATTTCCCTCTTGACTTTATCATTAGATTCGATTTGAATTATGAGTGACTTTTTAAAATAAAAAATTGGTTCAAGCCCTGTGGACAGGAGCTTTCTGGCGCTCTTGTTCAAACAGACAAAGTATATCTCCGAAAGTATTGGTTTCTCAGAGTTGGGAATTATATCAATGAATTCTTATGAAAGAACTTCATCTTAGCATAAATTGATTTCAAACATCATAGAAGAATTTAAATTCAACAAGAGTGCCAAAACTTATCAATCCAAAACCAATAGACAAATTCTACCCAAATGTCATGTCTCAAGAAAATAAGTTGACATTATCACAATTCATACATAGAATAAGTATATCATTCTGTGAAAACGTAGAAATACGATTTATTATTGAAATTTTGAAAAATCATATCTCCGGAAGTATTAGCTTGTTAGAGTTGAAAATGATATCAAAGGATTCTTATGGTAAAACTGCATATTGAAAAAAATTTAATTTGGAATTTGTTATGAAAAAAACATTTTTTTTTTGTTACTCTGAAATCATCTGTCCGATTTTACCCAATAACGAACTTAGCTGAGATATTTATCTCCCAAACCTACTCTGAAAATTTCAACTGTCTAGCTCATTCCGTTCGAGAGTTATCGTGCCTACGGCCGGCCAGACAGAATGAATTTTAACCACGGATTCTTGATCAGTGAGTCGAACCAAATCGTTTAAGACCATTTTCATCGAAAAATTCGAAAATTACAGACATTTGGGCAAATTGATAAGCACTCTGTTCCGAGGAACAAGAGCGCCAAAAACAAATGGCGACCTTATGAAATATCAGTGGTGCGTATTCTTATACACATTTACCCTAATGTCTACAAAGTTCATGAATAGCTGAAAAACTACAGTAAAACACTTTTGCCCCTCTCCTCAGCTGATTTTGACGTCAGCAGAGAGTACCCTATAGTATTCAGAAAAGTAAATAGGTCACATTTTAGTAAAAGTTCAGTTGTAGTCTGAAGAAGTCTGAAGAAGTTATGCTCAATAAATAGTATAGGAATATATATTATGTTTTCTTCCAATAAACACTTTCTTCCACACACTGAGACATACCTACTCTCGCTTCTAGTTCGACAATTCCTTGCTTCCACTCTATAATTCCTCATATGAGTCACAACAGTCACTACCCACATATTTTTTCAGATAAAATCGCAAAGACTTGAAGAATGTTATACTCAAGAATTCTCCTCACCTGCAGTTGTATTCGTATCTTGAATAACAGAGAGAGGGAGAGTAAAAGTGAATAAGGAGTGGTAAAACTTGACATTTAGATAAACAGGTGAATGAAATTAATATTAACAGTGTATTCCATTCATCGCAGCTTTCCGAATGATACGAATAATATTCAGTATTTTTTCGGAATCATTGGAAGCCACTGACAAATCAACATAATAATCAACACATAGTTGGAAGAATTTGTATTAAAAGCTATTAATATTTCTAGCGGGGCTAGTTGCAAGGAGACCTTGAACTATAAGAATATAATTTAAACGGTATAGGGTGGGGCAATATTTCCTTCAACATTTCGGTAGACCATAAAAATAATTATAAACAACTTCTACAAGTTAGGCCCATTAAAAATAAGGGAAAAAGTCTTTATTCAATATCTCCATATGGAGGAAAGAAAATTGTCAGTTATCTGGCTCTAATAAAATGATAATATGTACGGAATCTGATAGATAGTTGAGAATTATAAAATTTTTGCAATTTTTTTTTTGTGGTGATACGATCCTCACGAAATTTTTCGCGTTGGCATTGCACAACAAATGTTCAATTCGAGTGAATATGTCTTTTTGAATTATAAAGGAAAATTATTGAGTTTGTGATTTATTCCATGATTTATAGTGTGTATTGTTATGTATTTTGAAAAGTTATAAGCTTGAGTTTGTGTGTTTAGAATTTAAAAGATCCATGGTAACAATGAAATAATTGGTAGTAGTTGCTAGACAGAAATGTCAGATTATTTTGAAGAGATTTGAATATAATTTCAAGAGGAAAAGAAATAAGGAATTAGTGAAGAAAAAGACAACTGTGCTGAATTAAATATGGCAATTTTTCAGAGCAAATAATCAGAAAATTGGATTATTCTGAAAGAATGCAACAAGAAATAATGGATAACTCAGAAATAATGCAACAAGAAATAAAGGATAACTCAGAAAGAATTATAGAAGAAATGAAGAACCATTCAGAAAGAGAGGAAAAAAAATAGAAGAAAACTTTAAAAAAATTAAGGAGATGCAGAAAGAATGGAGAAACAAATGGAAGAGAATTATCAAAAGATGAACAGAAGAATAGAAGAAACTATATATTCATTCAATGCAATTTTGAGTACAATGATGAATAAAATAGAAGATGATCTCAACAAGAGATTAAAATAAAATACAAACACATATCAAGAAGAATCCTCAAATGAGTAAAGACTCTCAATTGAATAATAATTATAAATCAATGAATAATTATAACAGCTTTCCATAACATTTGTCCGCCAACGCGAGGTCTGAATAATTTGAATGGCAACCAGAGGTAGAACTTTGTTTGGAGAGAAAGGAAATGAAGAAGACAAGACTTAAGGAATTAGTGAAGAAAAGGACATCTGTGGTGAATTAATGCATTTTTAAAGCAAATAATCGGAAAATTGTTGATTGTTCAGAAAGAATGCATAAAGAAATAATGAATAACTCAGAAATAATTCAAAGTTGAAAGTAATTGAGAGGAATATAAAAATAGATGTACACAATAGGATAGAAAGAAATTTGAATGAATTTCGAAATGAAATAGAGAAACAGAAGGAGCTAATAGATAAACAAGAAGAACGAATAATTGAACAAAATGAAAATTCAAGGAAGTGATGAGCAAAAAAACATCTGTTACATCAGAAGTATTAAAGTAAGGAGATAGTAAATGGAATTTTAAAGAATTGAAAAGTATCATCCAGTTAATTTTTCAGATATTTGAAAAATAAAGAACGATTATTTTCACCATTTGTTGCATTCAAAGAATATATTCAAAGTTTGGCAAAACGAAAAGAATTTTGAAAGTTATAAGCCATAGTGTGAGTGTTTAGAATTTAAAATATTCACGGTAACAATGAAAAAATTATTGGTAGTAGTAAAATATATTGAGCTAGGCAAATTTTTTTGAAGAGATTTTATTATATTTTCAACGGAAGAAGACTTTGAATTTGTATCAAGAACCCTCAAACGAGTAAATGTCTCAATTCAATAATAATTATTTATCAATCAAGAATTATAGCAAGATAACTATTACATTTGTCGCCCAACGCAGGGCTAGAATTATATCAGAAGATATCGATAATATTATCTAACTATCCGATGCTTGTATTATATTTACTGTAATATTCAATAGTGCGATTGGCTCAGTGGTAGAGTAATTGACGTGGGAGCGGAAGCCCCAAGTTCAATTCCGAGGCTAGGAAAGAAATTTTCTAGTCACGGTAATCGCCACCATTCGCTGTTGGGTCAAAAATTAACAGTGCTGTGCCTAAGGTGGCGTAAGGACACAGTAACAAAGCCTACACAGAACACAACTGGTTCTCCTAACTCAGGGCAAGCTCTTAGAGCTTATGAGGGGTCTCCTTGTGGAAGACCCAGGAGGATCAGTATAATAATAATAATAATTTGTTTTCTAGCAAATTACCATATGAAGTAACTTTAGTTATACAATTGAATGAAAAATTAATAAGGGCAGATTACAATGCACACCAATCCCAGCATTACAACCTGAGAGATCTTAACCAACCGGACAACATCATAATTCAATTGAATAATAATTATTATTATTATTCGTAAAACGTATCGATATACAAACTTTATTTCTCTAGAGAATTTCCACCTCTTAATTACGTACTAATCAATTATTGAACTCTCGTTCAATTCAATTCAATATTACGTACTTATCAGCTGAATTTTCAATTCAATTATATCCACCTACTTATAGTCATTATGCAGAATTCCATCATTAATATAATGAAAAATATTCTTTCATCATTATAACACCAAAGCAAATGAGTGAAACACACTTGATTATAGAAAATTCTGCATAATGCAATTACGGATTAGTATTCGGAGGTCATAGTGAACCATAGAAGACCGGAATTATTCTCAAGAGCACATCTGTGAGAATTCGACTCGAGATCCATCATATTTAATGATCATTAAAATATCGAAAGTGCTGTTCGAGCAGGGAGAAAGCTACAATTAAAAAGTCGATTAGGTGCCATCTCGATTCGCCACAATAGTGAGGCAAATCGCATTACCATGGATCATTTAGTATATAATGGTGGTAAAAACGTTTGGAAATAATTTCGATGAAAGGACCTGACATGGGAATGATATTAGTATACAGGGTGAGTCTTAGAGTTGTACATTAATTTTAATCATAGATTCCTCTCATCAAATAAAACAGTTTTTTCTTTTACCATTTTTCCAGATTCAGCTCAGGTAAAAAATAACAAGCGTTTAAAGATTTCACAATGTGCCAATACACTCCTGCATATAAATTATCTATGACATTATAGGCTGACGAGAAAATGGTATGGTAACGTGGATTCCAATGCTCAGGGCCGGATCCATAAAAGTAGTGAAATTTCTGGATTTTCCCATTTTATAACATTCAATGAAGAATATCGCGAGAACGGCTCATTTGAGGTGAAATGATGAAGAATAATTTAATGTTCTAAAATGATGGAATATTCTTGAAATGACTCAAGAAAAACTTTATTTGCTTTCTTTATGCTAATTTCGTTTAGTTTTCATGAATCCACGAGTCCATAACTAGAAAACCAGTAGAAGTAGGAAATAACTAATAGGTATTTGGAAAATATGTATCATAGTTATAGGAATCCTTACACCAACATTAATTCTATTCGGAAAAAGGGTGTCAAAGCTACAAAATAAAAACTGATTTTTTTTTTCGAAATTTCAACATCCTGTATCTGAGCAAAATTTGGAAAAATAATAGAATAAATGAAAAAAGTGTTTCATTTGACGATAAGAATCTATGGTTAAAATCAATGTACTACTCAAAGACTCACCCTGTATATACATGATTATTTTCAGAGCACTGCTCGGAACAAATGTTCAATTGTTGGTTGGAAAATTACATAACAGAAAAACATAATATTTTCGCAAAATATGTGTTTATTCATGCACCTAATTACCAACTAAGACGATAAAATCGGCCCTAAGTTTCTCCAACTTTTCGATACCATGTTTATTTTTTTTTTATATTGCTATAGATGTTTGCACGAAAAAGTGGGAAAGCCCTGTGGATAGAAGCTTTGGCGCTCTTGTTAAGCTTCTAGCTAGTAATTATTCAAACTTTGACAAATCATATCTCCGAATGTATTGATTTCTCATGGTAGGTTAGGTTAGGTTAGAATAATTTAATGTTCTAAAATGATGGAATATTCTTGAAATGACTCAAGAAAAACTTTATCTGCTTTCTTTATGCTGATTTCGTTTAGTTTTATGAATCCACAAGTCCATAACTAGAAAACCAGTAGAAGTAGGAAATATCTAATATTTGGAAAATATGTATCATATATATAGGAATCTTTACACCAACATTCATTCTATTCGGAGAAAGGAAGTCAAAGCTACAAAATAAAAACTGATTTTTTTTTAGAAATTTCAACAGCCTGTATCTTTTTATCTGAGCAGAATTTGGAAAAATTGTAAATGGAAAAAGTGTTCCATTTGACGATAATAATCTATGGTTAAAATTAATGTACTACTTAAAGACTCACCCTGTATATTCATGATTATTTTCAGAGCACTGCTCGGAACAAATGTTCAATTGTTGGTTGGAAAATGACATAACAGAAAAACATAATATTTTCGCAAAATATGTGTTTATTCATGCACCTAATTACCAACTAAGGCGATAAAATCGGCCCTAAGTTTCTCCAACTTTTCGATACCATGTTTATTTTTTTTTATATTGCTATAGATGTTTGCACGAAAAAGTGGGAAAGCCCTGTGGATAGAAGCTTTGGCGCTCTTGTTAAGCTACTAGCTAGTAATTATTCAAACTTTGACAAATCATATCTCCGAATGTATTGATTTCTCATGGTAGGTTTCACAAAGCTTCGATTAGCTTAATTGTGGATTTAATTACGTGGTTGCATCAAAAATGACAAATTGACATAGAATAACACGGATTTGGCAATTAAGAGCTGTCAAAGTTTTGTGAACCCACCGTAATAGTTGGGAATGATACCAATTCATTTTTATGATAGAACTGCATCATGAAATAACACTATGTAAATATCACCCGTATTTGATTGATATCTTCATATTGTTATCATCAGAACTGGACTAACCATTT
The DNA here is from genome assembly GCA_937662695.2 of Halyzia sedecimguttata. NCBI lineage: Eukaryota > Metazoa > Arthropoda > Insecta > Coleoptera > Coccinellidae > Halyzia > Halyzia sedecimguttata. Next base: position 135,470,207 of record OW569411.2, on the reverse strand, counting down.
ATGTCAACGTATGCAAATAACATTTATACTGAAACATGCATAAGATATTTGATATAAATTATTATTTCTAATAAATACTAACTTCCGCCTCAGTAAATTACCTTTTCAGTTTTTCTATGTGATATACACCATATTATCTATGAACTATAGGTATATTATATAGGTATATTATATAGGTATATTATAGGTATATTAAAGGTATATTATAGGTATATTATAGGTCCGGCCGGCCGGCCGTAGGCACGATTACTCTCGAACGAAAGGAGTTAGCGGATTGAAAATTGCAAGGTGGTTTTGGAGGGTAAATATCTCGGAAAAGTTCGTTCGATATATCTGAAATTTAGCATCAAATTGTAGAATCATGACCTTTATACGCATGTGAAGTTTTGTATTGACCAGATTACCGCAAAGTGTAAAAAAAAAATTTTGAAAAGTTAAAAAAAGTTTTTCCACAATAACTCTCAAACGGAATGAGCTAGGTAGTTGAAATTTTCAGAGTAGGTTAGGGAGATGAATATCTCGGTTAAGTTCGTTATTGGGCAAAATTGGCCAGATTTAATTCGATTTCTTCCATGGTGCAGTTCTCATTCTCATGATTGCTCATTTAATCTTGATAAATAAACTATTATTTGAATTGATGCAGCTCTATCATATGTATACATTGATATAATTCCCAACTCAGAGAAACCAATACATTCGGAGATATAATTTGTCTGTTTGAACTAGAGCGCCAGAAAGCTCCTGTCCACAGGGCTTGAACCCATTTTTTAATTTATCATTTTTCCAGATTCGACTCAGGTAAAAAGTTACAAGCGTTAAAGATTTCACAATGTGCTAATACTCTCCCGCATATAAATTATCTATGACATTGTTGGCGGACGAGAATAAGGCAAGGTAACGTGGTTTACAGCTTGATTCGGGATTCCAACGCTCAGGGAAGGATCCATAAAAGTAGTGAAATTTCTGGAGTTTTCCATTTTAAAACATTCAATGAAGAAATGATGAGGAATAATATAATGTTCTAAAATGATGGAATATTCTTGAAATGACTCAAGAAAAACTTTATATGCTTTCTTTATGCTAATTTTGTTTAGTTTTATGAATCCACGAGTCCATAACTAGAAAACCAGTAGAAGTAGAAAATAACCAATATTTGGAAAATATGTATCATAGTTATAAGAAACTTTACGCCAACATTCATTTAATTCGAAAAAAGAATGTCAAAGCTACAAAATAAAAACTGATATTTTTTCAAAATTTCAACAGCCTGTTTCTTGTTACCTGAGCTGAATTTGGAAAAATGTTAAATGAAAAAAGTGTTTTATTTGATGAGAGGAATCTTTGGTTAAAATAATTGCAGTGGTCAAAGACTCACCCTGTATATTGTAGTCGTTTATTGCAAATTTTTTTTAAATTTTACAACAAACCAGCAGTTCGAGGAGATCCAAAGTCGATGTTTAGTTGTTGTTAAAATGCCTAGAGCACTTGTATGCGGAATTTATCGCCAGCTAAGTCAATCTGGAAGAGGTCAAATTATTGGTCTACCGGAGGCGGGGTTGTCATTTCGAGAAATCGCTAACTGTACGAAAAGAAACCAAACCACTATTATGAGATGTTGTCGTGGTTTGATAATGCCCAAAATCGAAGAAGAGTAGGCACCAGACGTCGAAGGGGCACAAATGAAGTTCAAGATCGACGTCTAAGACTTATGGCTATTAGAGACCGATTTGCGACAACTCGATCTTTGCCTGATGAGTGGTTAGGAGAACAAGACCATCCTGTGTCTGTCCGAACGGTCTACCGCCGGATCAGGTCTTTTGGACTGCAGCATTATCGACCCCACCTTGTGTGACGGTTGAGCATCGCAGGCAACAATCACAGTGGTGCAGAGAATGTCATTGGAATGTGGAATGGCATTAGGCTTTTCTGATGAATCTCGATTCTCTTTGGGTGCACATGATGGCCGAAGAAGGGTTAGACGACGTCGGGGAGAAAGACGTGAACCTCAGTTTGATATTCAGCAAAATAATGCTCGACCTCATGATGCCAGAGCTAGTTTCAAGTTTTTTGAAGTGACCGATGTCACTCTTTTGCCATGGCCGCCCAGATCCCCCGATCTTTCGCCCATAGAGCATGTTTGGGATATCATGGGTAGATGGCTTGGAAATTTACCCCAGCCCCCACGGACTTTGGCGGCTCTGATACATGAACTACAGGTAGCTTGGGATAGTATCCCTCAAGAAGAAATAGACCATCTTATTGCATCAATGCCAAGACGTGTTGTGGAGTGTTCAGATAATCGCGGTGGACAAACACATTATTAACAAATTTATTAAAAAAAATGTAAAACCTTCCTTTTTTTCTTCAAATTTCAATCATTTACTCCTTGCTATACTATCTATGTTTTACAAAAAAAAAATAAAATTTAAACAGCTCCATCTGGGTGTTGCAGTTTCTTTCGATTTCCGCATTCTGTGAAAACACTGTGAACACTCTCAAAATTTCAACTGCCTAGCTCATTCCGTTCGAGAGTTATCGTGTTAACGGACGGACCGGCAAGACAGACTCGATTTTGTCCATGGATTCTTGCTCAGTGAGTCGAAACAAATCGTTTGAGACTATTTTCATCCAAAATTTCTAAAATTACTGACATTTGGCAAATTGATAATCACTCTGTTCCGAGAAGCAAGAGCGAATAAAAATGGACCTCAGTTTTGGCAATGACTTCCTCGTTGGTGAGAAATCTTTTTTTCTGCAAGATCCTTTTCAGGTGCAGCAATTTGACCATAGTAGCTTGACTTGTGACATGGTTCATGTCTTGCTAGAATAGTGTTTTTTTCTTAGCGTTTTGGAGCCGTTTTTCCTTTATTTCATCGCTGAATTGGTCCAATAGCACTGTGTAGTATTCAGAACTTATGGTTTTTGGCACTCTTGTTCCTCGGAACAGAGTGCTTATCAATTTTCCCAAATGTCTGTAATTTTCGAATTTTTGGTTGAAAATGGTCGCAAGCGATTTGGTTCGACTCACACACTGATCAAGTATTCGTAGTCTAAATCGAGCGTTAAGCTTTTCATACATCATTGAAGTGTTAAATAGTAAGTACACTGCCATAATATGATAACCCTGAAATCTCAGCTATCTCCTTCACTTTCATTGTGCAGTCGGTAAAAACAATTTTCCGGATTCTTTTGAGCATCTTTGACATCGCTACGACCACGTTTTAATTCATCATTCCATTCGGAGACGGTTGATTTCCCTCGAGTAAAATCCGTGAAATGTTTATCAAGTGACTTTTTCACTTTTTTCCCATTTTTCTGACCACAAAATTCAATCTTATCCATCTTTTAATAGAAACACCTAAGTTGCTTGACAGAAACAGCTATAACTTGAGAATGCGTGGTCCGACCATGATCAAATTTTGTCCCGTAACCTCCCGAAGAATGGCGCCATCGAATGCTGCAATTGACTTTGCATCTCTGGCGCCATCTACGTGCCAGACCGGTACTTTTTGGCGCTCTAGTTCCTCGGAACTGAGTGCTTATCAATTTGCCCAAATGATTGTAATTTTCGAATTTTTCGATGAAAATGGTCTTAAACGATTTGGTTCGACTCACTGATCAAGAATCCGTGGTCGAAATTCATTCTGTCCGGCCGTCCGGCGGGTCCGGCCGGCCGTCCGGCCGTAGGCACGATAACTCTCGAACGGAATGAGCTAGAGAGTTGAAATTTTCAGAGTAGGTTTGGGAGATAAATATCTCGGCTAAGTTCGTTATTGGGCAAAATCGGATAGATGGTTCCGGAGTAAAAAAAAAAATTTTTTTTACAAAACAAATTCCAATTAAAATTTTTTTTTAATAAGCAGTTTTATCATAAGAATCCATTCATATCATTTTTAACTCTAACAAGCTAATACTTTCGGAGATATGATTTTTCAAAATTTCAATAATAAATCGTATTGCAACGTTGTCACAGAATTATATAATTCTATGTATGAATTGTCCTAATGTCAACTTATGTTCCTGTGACATTACATTATCTAATCAATCGAAGAATTGTGAGCGAAGTGAAAAAAATCTCAGTTGTTTGCTCCGAAATTATTCTCAGAAAAGTCTTACATTTCAGAACGGAACATGAAGTAAGAGATCTGAGAGTAGTGAGACTGCTTTTCATCCATAGACATAGATATAACTCTCGAACGGAATGAGGTAGGTAGTTGAAATTTTCAGAGTAGATTAGGGAGATGAATATCTCGGTTAAGTTCGTTATTGGGCAAAATTGGCCAGATTTAATTTGATTTCTTCCATGGTGCAGTTCTCATTCTCATGATTGCTCATTTAATCTTGATAAATAAACTATTATTTGAATTGAATTTCCTTTATGATGCGGTTATATCATATGAATCCATTGATATAATTCCCAACTCTGAGAAACCAATACTTTCGGAGATATAATTTGTCTGTTTGAACTAGAGCGCCAGAAAGCTCCTGTCCACAGGGCTTGAACCCATTTTTATTAATGTATTAAAAGATGTTTCATCAGAAAATAGGATTGTGAATGAAAATAGGAGAGAAGAGAAATGCAGGAAATAAGTGAAGCTGAGAGATATATCACTGCAGTTGCTAGCAGGACGCAAACAGACGCACAATTGTAATTCTTTGGTATTTCATTCGATTTGACTAGCCGAATATTACCATGATCGATTATAATATTAGACGAATACTTCAATATTCGTCTGTTTCAATAATGAATAGTCGTTTAACTATTTCAACAATTTCTACAAATATTAGCTTAATCATATTCATATAAGGCATTTGAATATAAGGTATTTTTAATGTCTGAGTTAATGATAATTTATAATAATTAGTGCATAGGTCGAACAGTCTGAATTCAAATAAAAAAAAATCTCAAAAGCACTGACGTGAAGTCAAGAGCTTTAGTGGGCATGTTCTTTTGCCTATTCACGCCTCGAACACCCTCATGAAATATTCCATGAAGCTTCAATCCGTCTTTTCTCAACCGAGTACTAGATTTCAATTCGATCGAATCTGTATTTTTGGAAAGATGGGAAAAATAATATGCTGCTTGTAGGTCCGTGCGGAAATGAGGGGAAATCTGACAAATAGTTTCTAAAATATCAAATATTTGAAGAAAAATGTTTTATTTTATTTTTTGTTTTGTAATACGCTGTTCACTAAATTTTGCAGAGTTCCAATTTGATCGGATCTATATTTTTTGAGTTGTTGAGGAAACCAAATTTCAGATGGGTTTAATTCCGAAACTGTTTAGCTGACTATGCCCATTGCCATACTACTTAACCGTTGCATTCAGATGCGCAACCTACCTGACAGTTGTGAGTTGCTATCTCTTTTCCTGCAAAAGTTATCGTGGCAACGGCTGGACAGCCGGCCAGAAAGAATTGAATTTTACCTCCAACTCTTCATCACAAATAAATCGTTTGACATTTGACCAAAATAATAGCACGCTGTTCCCTAGAACATGCACGCAAAAACAATAATTTCATTAAATCATTGAAAAATAATAATGATTCAACAAATTAAAAACTCTTCTAGAAGAGGTCAGCAAAACTACAACTAAAACTATAACAAAAAAAAAATATAAATATTCTAGAGTGTTATACCTTTATTTTTTTTTGCGCGTATGTTCTGGGGAACATCGCGTTATCATTTTGCCCAAATGTCTGTAACTTTCGAATTTTTTGACGAATATGGTCTCAAACGATTTAGTTCGACTCCCCAATGAAGAATTCGAGGTCAAATTTGATTCTGTCCGTCCGGCCGTTGCCACGATAACTTGAGAACGAAAAGAGCTAGCGACTTGAAATTTTCAGGGTGGGTGGCGCATCCCAATACGACGGACAAGTTCGTTAATGGGCATAATCGGCCCAGTGGTTTCCGAGTAATAATTTTGTTTTCAACCAATATAAATCCGGTCGAATCGAAACTTGGTGAGTAGTTGTAGAATATGAACTCAAGCACGTTTGTGAAATTTTGTACGAATCGTATGGCTAGAAAATTTTAAAAAAATTATTAAAAAATATTTTTGTTGTCACGATAACTTGAGAACGGAAAGAGATAGCGGCTTGAAGTTTTCAGGTTAGGATGTGCACCAGAACGCGACATTTCAGTTCGTTTATGAGCATAACCGGCCAAACGGTTTTAGAGTTATAGCCATGTGAAATTTCTTTGTTTTTTGTTCCTCATTAACTCGAAAAATACTAAACCGATTGAATTCAAACATGGTAATTAGTTGTAGAATGCCAACGCGAAAATTCTTGCAAAATTTCGTGAGGATAGTATTTGTAAAAAATTTTTAAATTAATTAAATAATTAATTGAATTTTAAAAAAATCATTGAATATTGAAAAAAAAAATTCTATATATCAGTAACTATTCGTTTGGAATTGCTGAAATTTTGCAAGAGCCTTCATAACCTAACTCTACAGCCAAGTTTCAAGTTTTAACACGATCAGTTGAATATTGTTGGAGATTCGAGCATTCTTGTGTGAGTTCAGTAGATGGGTGACCGTTATCTCGATAACTTTCGAACGAAAAGAGATAAGGACTTGCAATTTCCAGGGTAAGTTGCGTATCCGAAAGGGAGCGTTGGGTTCGTTTTTGGGCATAATCGGTCAAACGGTTTCCGAGTTATACCCACCTGGAATATTATTTCCTTGATAACTCAAAAAATAATTATTCGATCGAATTGAAGCTTGGTAACTAGTAGTAGAAAATCATCATAAAGACGTGTTTAAAATTTTGTAAGAACCGTACCCCTAGGAAATTTGAAAAAAATGAAGAAAAAAAAATGTATGAACCGCACCCCAAGAAAATTTCAAAAAAATCACTAAAAAAAAATTGGTTCAAGCACTGACGTGAAGTCAGAAGCCTTTGCGCGTATGTTCTATTGTCCATTCTTCTGTATTGGACATCCTTAATCGAATTTACCATGGTAAATTATGTTGTCCATTCTCCTGTATTGGACACTTAATTCGAATTTACCATGGTAAATTCAAATTAAGAGTGTCCAATACAGGAGAATGTTAAATGGTAAATTATTTTGTCCATTCTCCTGTATTGGACACTTAATTCGAATTTACCATGGTAAATTCGAATTAAGAGTGTCCAATACAGGAGAATGGACAACATAATTTACCATGGTAAATTCGATTAAGGGTGTCCAATACAGAAGAATGGACAATAGAACATACGCGCAAAGGCTTCTGACTTCACGTCAGTTCTTGAACCAATTTTTTTAAATTAACCTAAATGTCATTTTATCTAACATACATTAAAAACATTCGTCAGGGATGTTCTATTTGATAGGACTATCGAATATTTCCTATTATTATCTATAATAATTCCATAGTTCTAATTTGAAAGTCTTTTTGAAATGATGACAACAGGAACAGTTTTTGTCCACATATTCTAGGGAACAGCATGCTATAATTTTGTCCAAATATCTTTAACTTTCAACAGTTGCCACGATAACTTTCGAACGGAAAGAGATAGCGACTTTCCAGTGTAGGTTGTACATCAGAATACGACGGTTAATTTCGTTAATGGGTATAATCGTAAAAGCAGTGTCGGGGCTATACCCATCTGAAATGTTGTTTTAATTTCCTGAATAAATAAAAAATACAAATCCGATGGAATTGAAACCTCGTAATTAAGTAGTTGTAGACACGCATATTCTTGCGAAATTTCGTGAGGATCGTATCAAAAGAATAAAATTAAAATTTTTCTTGAAAAAATTATTTTTATGTTTCATTGAAAAAAAGCGCGCTAAAAACTTCTGACTTCACGTCACTGTTTTTCGAGAATTTTCAATCGAAATATTGTTAGTGAGTATATTTAGGAATCAATGTATACTTTCATTTTTGTTTTTGCGCGCGTGTTCCGCAAGGAACAGCGTGCTATCATTTCGTCACAATGGGTGTTTCTGAAATAGGGTTCCGAATTTCTACTGCATGTAGAACTCATTAAAATAAGTCAAAATGTTCCTATAAACATGTGCCCTAAAACGCACCCTTAGAAAATTACAGGCCCTTAAAAGGGTTCGAATGAAACTGGTTTTATCCAGTTATTTCAAAAAAGATAAAAAGACGAAATTAACGGAACATACATAACTTTTTACGACGAGTAACATGAGCTAGGCCATTTTTCGTTATTCGAATCATAGGCGTTCTTTTCAGGGGGGTGAAAAGGGTATCAAGTCCCTAAAAAATTTTGTACGACTTTTTTTGCAATTTTTTTAACAAATTCATAAATTTTTGACAGTTTTACGTAAAAAATGTCCTCTTTGCGTAAGTCGATATCGGCAGCGGTTTTTGTGTAAAATGAGTTTGAAAATTATCATTATTTGATAAAATTACTGTTATTCACTTCGGATCCAATTTACCCAAAATGCATTTAGAAATAATCAGAATCATTTAGTACATAAACTAAGATTATTTTAATGTCGAGTTTTCCTTATTTATTTCACAAAACTAGCCAGTGAAATTGTAATTAATGAAATTGAAGATAAAATAAGTAAGCTTAATTATGATCAGCAGAATGTACTGTAATAATGAAATTCTTATTAACACAAATTAATAAGAAACAAGGTAACTAACACTAATTACTAATAAAAGGGATAAATTACAGTAACTGTTCGAAATGACCACCGTCCATTTCAATGCATAATCTAGCGCGACGTTTCAAAGACTTGCGAACCCTTTGAAAAATTCTTGGCGTTTGTCGTATTTCCATGCAGGCGATTTCAATTTTCTCCCGTAATTGTTCAATGGTTTCGATTGATGTTTTGTACACTTTCGCCTTGAGGTGGCCCCACAGAAAATAATCGAGTGGGTTTAGGTCGGGGGACCGAGGGGGCCAGGAAACAGGACCTCCACGACCAATCCACTTTTCTCCATAAACTTCATTTAAGTGTTGTCTTACGTTCAAGAGGTAATGGGGAGGCGCTCCATCCTGCATAAACCACATGCGTTGACGTTCAATTACAGGTACATCTTCTAAAAGTTCCAATAAATCGCTTACTAAGAAATTATAATAATCCTGACCATTCAGTCGATTAGGCAATATGAAAGGCCCGATAAGCCGATCACCTAAAATGCCGGCCCAAACATTAATGGAAAACCGAATATGATGTCTTGCCTGAATTACACTATGGGGATTTTCTTCCATCCATTCGTGTTCGTTATGGAAATTAACATAGCCATCTTTACTGAAACTTGCCTCGTCGGTAAACAAGATATGTGAAGAAAAATCTGGGAATCGTCTCAACTTTTGTAATAGCCATTGGCAGAATTCTCGGCGGGGTCCGTAATCATTAGGATTTAAAGCTTGAACTCGTTGGATGTGAAAAGGATGAAGGAGCTGCTCGCGAAGAATTCGCCAAACTACAGAAAAACTTATGTCATTCATACGCGCGATACTTCTTACACTAACTCTTGGATTGTCTTGAACTATTCTCAAAACACGTTCTTCAGTTGCCGGAGTTCTTACAAATCTGGTTCTACCACGATCGTTTACCCTTGCCTGGAATGAACCACTTTCTCTTAAACGTTGATGGATCCTCTGAAACACTTGTCGAGATGGAAGTCTTCTATTTGGGTATGCCACCGCATACAAACGCCTTGCTTCTGTTGCATTACCATTTGCACGGCCATACATAAAATGCATATCCGTAAATTCCGCGTTTGAATAGTCTGGCATTTTAAAAAAATAATAATTGTAACGACCACTAAATCAAATTTTGATTAACTTTTGCAAAAGTTAGCTGACAAGTTATCAATAAATAATTATTTATTCTGACAGATTATCGTAGCCAACGCTATTTTTTGTTTCCTATGGTAACTTGATTTTCTGCCTAATAATTTCTAGAACATGTATGACAATTTTCAAACTCATTTTACACAAAAACCGCTGCCGATATCGACTTACGCAAAGAGGACATTTTTTACGTAAAACTGTCAAAAATTTATGAATTTGTTAAAAAAATTGCAAAAAAAGTCGTACAAAATTTTTTAGGGACTTGATACCCTTTTCACCCCCCTGAAAAGAACGCCTATGATTCGAATAACGAAAAATGGCCTAGCTCATGTTACTCGTCGTAAAAAGTTATGTATGTTCCGTTAATTTCGTCTTTTTATCTTTTATCGTTTTTGAAATAACTGGATAAAACCAGTTTCATTCGAACCCTTTTAAGGGCCTGTAACTTTCTAAGGGTGCATTTTAGGGCACATGTTCATAGGAACATTTTGACTCATTTTAATGAGTTCTACATGCAGTAAAAATTCGGAACCCTATTTCAGAAACACCCTGTATATTTTTCGATTTTTTTTTCGAAAATGGTCTCAAACGATTGGGTTCGACTCCCTGATGAAGAATTCGAGGTCAAATTCAATTCTGTCCGTCCGGTCCGGCCGTTAGCACGATAACTCTCGAACGGAACGACTTAGAGCGTTGAAATTTGCAGGGTAGTTTCGTAGCGTAAATATCTCGGACAAGTTCGTTAACGGGCGAAATCGACCGAGCGGTTTCGGAGTTAAGGCCGTTTTTAGTAAAAACGTTTTTTATAAATATTTCTGGAACCGATCACTCGATCTTTTTGAAATTTGGCATCAGATTGTAGAATCATGACCTTTATATGCCTGCGAAGATTTGTGTTGAACGGACGGCCCAAAAGTGGCAAAAAAATATTTTGAAAATTTGAAAATTTTGTTTTCACGATAACTCGAAAAATACTGATCTGATTAAATTGAAACTCAGTAGTTAGATGCAAAAGACCAAAGCAAACAATTTTGCAAAATTTCGTGAAGATCACGTGACATGAAAAAAATAAAAAAATTACTACTATTTTGCGGAATACTTTGCTTTTAATGCCGAAACATATGTTTGTGAGGTTCATGCTGCCCTTTCCGGGCATTTTCCGTAGTGCGCATGCGCAGATGAGAAGTCCTTTAACTGCTGTAGATTTCGTCAGAGAGGATTGGGGTTTTGGGGTGGCGGATGCTATTCCTCCATAGAATTCAGATCCCTGATGAGGGTCTGCGCATGCGTAGATTAAAGATGCGATATCTTCCGAACAACTAGTGTTGGAGAATCGGAGTTTTTTGTAAGGTGTGTTATTTTGAGAGGACTTTTAGCCGCCAGTAGATTGCGCATGCGCAGAAGAGAAGTGACTGTTTTTGGGTTGGATGGGTTATGTTGGGAGTGCTGAGTCGATATTATGAGGTTTTAAAAGAATATTCATAGCAATTCAGTGCAAGGACGAGTCAGCTTGGGGGATGTAGCATTGTTTCCGAGTTAAAGTGTCCGTACCGTGGCCCTGGAGCTAATTTTGAAATTGATGTTACCCCTTACAGGCATTTTTCGTTATGCGCATGAGCAGACCATCAGTGATTTAACTGGTAGTGTTTTCGACAGAGAGGATTAGGGTTTTGGGGTGGTGGATGCTATTCCTCTATAGAATCCCCTGTTGAGGGTCTGCGCATGCGTGGATTACAGATGTGATATCTCCTGAACCACTAGTGTTGGAGAATCGGAGTTTTTTGTAAGGTGTGTTATTTTGAGAGGACTTTTAGCCGCGAGTAGATTGCGCATGCGCAGAAGAGAAGTGACTGTTTTTGGGTTGGATAGGTTATGTTGGGAGTGCTGAGTCGATATTATGAGGTTTTAAAAGAATATTCATAGCAATTCAGTGCAAGGACTAGTCAGTTTGGGGGATGTAACGTTGTTTCCGAGTTAATCTGTCCGTACCGTGGCCCTGGGGCTAATTTTGAAATTGATGTTACCCCTTACAGGCATTTTTCGTTATGCGCATGAGCAGACAATCAGTGATTTAACTGGTGGTGTTTTCGTCAGAGAGGATTAGGGTTTTGGGGTGGCGGATGCAATTCCTCTATAGAATCCCCTGTTGAGGGTCTGCGCATGCGTGGATTAAAGATGTGATATCTCCTGAACCACTAGTGTTGGAGAATCGGAGTTTTTTGTAAGGTGTGTTATTTTGAGAGGACTTTTAGCCGCGAGTAGATTGCGCATGCGCAGAAGAGAAGTGACTGTTTTTGGGTTGGATGGGTTATGTTGGGAGTGCTGAGTCGACATTATGAGGTTTTAAAAGAATATTCATAGCAATTCAGTGCAAGGACAAGTCAGTTTGGTGGATGTAGCGTTGTTTCAGAGTTAAAGTGTCCGTACCGTGGCCCTGGGGCTAATTTTGAAATTGATGTAACCCCTTGCGGGCATTTTTCGTTATGCGCATGAGCAGACCATCAGTGATTTAACTGCTGGTGCTTTCGTCAGAGAGGATTGGGGTTTAGGGGTGGCGGATGTTATTCCTCCGTAGAATCCCCTGTTAAGGGTCTGCGCATGCGTGGATTAAAGATGCGATATCTCCTGAACCACTGGTGTTGGATAATCGGAGTTTGTTGTAAGGTGTGTGATTTTGGGAGGACTTGGAGCCGCGAGTTGATTGCGCATGCGCAGAAGAGAAGTGACTGTTTTTGGGTTGTAAGGGTTATTTTGAGAGTAATGAGCCGATATTGTGAGGTTTTAAAAGAATATTCATGTCAATTCAGTGCACGGACACAAGTCAGTTTGGGGGAAATAGCGTTGTTTCCGATTTGAAATGTCTGTATGGTGGCCCTGAGGCGAATTTATAAATAACTATATTCGGCAGATCTATATTAAAATATGTTCGGATTTGGAGAAGATGCAATTGCGTCCCTAACGGAGGACCCACAACTGCATTTTTTCCGATCTACGGTAAAGCTAACAGCCAAACTGTATTGATAGCTATATTTGTTAAAGGAACTTGAAAAAAAAAAGTGTTCACGGTGGCTAATTTGAATTGAATGATGAGTACTTCAAGCTCAGTGGATAGAGCGAGCTGAAGATCTACCCAAAGGATAGTGGACACCATTCACTGTCGGTTCAAAAATTAACAGTGCTGTATCTAAGCTGCCATCAGGATAGAGTAACAAAGTTGGAAAAGAACACAAGTTACTCTCCTTAGTCGCACAATCTCCTAGAAGATTTGAGAGGGTCAGTATAATCCTAATCATGTTTATAGCACGCGCGCAAAAGCAGATTGACTTAACAATGAAAGAAAAAGTGTAAAAAGTCAATCTGCTTTGGCGCGCGTGCTATAAACATGATTAGGATTATACTGACCCTCCCAAATCTTCTAGGAGCTTGTGCGACTAAGGAGAGTCACTTGTGTTCTTTTCCAACTTTGTTACTCAGTCCTGATGGCAGCTTAGATACAGCACTGTTAATTTTTGAACCGACAGTGAATGGTGTCCACTATCCTTTGGGTAGTTCTTCGGCTCGCTCTATCCACTGAGCTTGAAGTACTCATAATTCAATTCAAATTAGCCACCGTGAACACGCGCGCCAAATAGTACTGACTTCACGTCAGTGCTTTTTTTTTCTTTTCACGATCAAATTTACGCAGGGTCGAATAAAAATTAGTTGAATATTCGAATATTTGTATAGTCCATTTGCCGAGTATTCCAATACGCAAATTGTCGAATTTTTATACGAACGAAAAATTCAAATTCAGAATAGTCGAATATTTGAATTTGCGAATAATTCGCATACAATTCCGAACCTTATTTGGATCATATTCATTGCAATATTATTATAAAATAGAGGAATTACCGCACTTGAATATTGGTATGCCTTTGCGCGAATGTTCTGGGGAACATCGGGTTATCATTTTGCCCAAATGTCTGTAATTTTCGAATTTATCGCCGAAAATGGTCTCAAACTATTGGGTTCGACGCCCTGATGAAGAATTCGAGGTCAAATTTGACTCTGTCCGTCCGGCCGTTATCACGATAACTTGAGAACGGAAAGAGCTAGCGACTTCGAATTGGGCATAATCGGCCCAATGGTTTCCGAGTAATAATTTTGTTTTCAACCAATATAAATCTGATCGAATTGATACTTGGTGAATAGTTGTAGAATATGAACCTTAGCACGTTTGTGAAATTTTGTGAGAATCGTATCACTAGAAAATTTAAACAAAATTATTAAAAAATATTTTTTATGTCGCGATAACCTAAGAACGGAAAGAGATAGCGACTTGAAATTTTCAGGTTATCTGCATCTGAATGTGACATTTGAGTTTGTTTAAAAGCATAATCGGCCAAACGGTTTTTGAGTTATCCCCATCTGAAATTTGGTTGTTATTTGCTTAATAATTCGTAAAATACCAAACCGCTCCAATTTAAATATGGTTATTAGTTGAAGAATGCCAACACGGACATTCTTGCTAAATTTTGTGGGGATCGTATCATTAGAAATTTTCTTAAATATCATTGAATAAAATTGTATATATCAGAAACTATTCATCCGACGTGGCAGATATTTTTCGAGAGCTTTCAGAACCTATCTATACTACCAAGTTCCAAGTTTGAATACGATCGGATCTATATTGTTGGAGATCTGAGCAGCCTTGTGTGAGTTCAGTAACCGGTGTGAAATGAGCAGATAAAGATAGCGGATGAAATCTCCGGAAACACCCGAACGGCGCAACCAGTGGCGCACCGATCGATTCAGTCATAATCATATAGAACCCATTTATTCTGGCATGAATTGAAGAAAATCGAGGTTCTGCGATAATATAAATACTAGTTTCCGACCGAAACTGGTTTATCAGCCGAAACCGAAACCGAAACCGAACTTTCGGCCAGGGTCTCAGTTTCGGCCGAAACCGAAACCGAAACCGAAACTTTTTATTTCATACTGAAATCTACTGTATTTTTTACATTTTTATTTGCATATACATAAAAACAGTTACGCAGTATTAAATGAAAAGACAACTTTTTTGATACCTTTATTTATTATTTTGGTATTACCAAGTTATAAAAATAATTAGTCGAAGTATACAGGGTAATTCCAAATCAGACGTCAACCTTGGAGGAGGTGTTAGTATGGATAATTTGCTGTGATTTGAGCCATTTTTATTGATGAACAATGTTGCCTAACAAACAACAACGAAACAACATCAACGAAGAAACAACTATATCGTAACGTTTCGGAGTCTATATCAGACTCCTTCGTCAGACGCTTAATGTAAATCTTTAGAATTATTTTGTTGATAGTTATTGTGAAATTCTTGAATTATTGTGACAATTCTTGAATTTCGCAATAACTAGCAACAAAATAATTCTAAAGATTTTCATTAAGCGTCTGACGAAGGAGTCTGATATAGACTCCGAAATATTACGATATAGTTGTTTCTTCGTTGATGTTGTTTCGTTGTTGTTTGTTAGGCAACATTGTTCAATTGATTGCTTCTGACAAATATCTTCTGTTTCTTACGCAGAAGCAAATCAAAATAATTAATTTTTATTTTACATATATTTTTCAGAGTTTGGTAGAGAAAAACCTTTCAATAATGAGTATACCTCCCACAGTATCCTTTAATGATTACTTAAGGCAAGCACATGCCGTCTTTCTGATATCTTCAGTTGTTATTTCCGCCTGAAATTTACTAACGCTGTCTTTTGATACACATTCACTATTTTATATGCCGGGCATTGAAAAGGTTGCTTATAAAAAATCTGCTGAAACGAAACTAGTTATGCAATCTAACGAAATCTTTTATAGAATGAAAAAGGAATTTGGCAAGTTTTTAAAATAATTTTGGCATACAAAATTGTGAAATTCGAAAGTTGCAGACAAATTGATATTAGAAATTGATTTTTCATTTATTCATAGAGGTACCACATTTCAAATCATACTAATTCTTTTTCAACCTCTTATACAGCATAGTTTCGATTTTTTCGTACATATCATATCCTTTTCTGATGAAAATAAACCAAAATTATCATCAAATTTGGTCAACGTAGAAATAATTGACGAAATATGAACTAAGTTCAGAAATCTTTTAAAAATCACCCGAACTCCAAAAACTGTTGATTTTCGGTTATTAATAAATATGGATTAAACAACAACTAACGAGACATACTAACTCCTCCTCCAAGTTTCACGTCTTATTTGGAATCACCCTATGTAATCTATATAATAATCATTAAAGTGAATTCTCATGAATTCTCAGTCTTAACAAAGATAGATTATAATAACTTGTACGACAATTATGTATACCTACTTTTAACTCCTGGCCAAACGACCAGGATAATTCACGAACAGTCAAGTTTCGGCCCGGCCGAAAGTTTCGGCCATTTTTGGCCGAAACCGAAACTAAGGCCGAAACTAGATTTCTTGGCCGAAACTGGCCGAAACCGAAACCGAAACCGAAACCGAACTTTCGGTCGGTCACTAATAAATACACAACAACTTGAACTGATGGTGTCTTCGAGAGATGAACTTAATTTGGAACTTATTTTGTGAGTCCGATCAAGCTCTTGTTGAATATTGATAGATTTATCAATGCTGGGGCATGAATGTTATTTTGGCATGGGAAGATTTTGGCAAGATAATGGTAATGGAGATTCGGTTCTTTACTGAAAAAAGTATCCGCATTGGATGAGACCCTGGGGTTGAAATTTCAACCCTTAACACAAAAAACCCGGGTTTTCATCCGTTTTTCCCAGAAGGAAGAATTTTTTCATCAACAGATTTTGAGAACATTTTGACAACGACGATATCGATATTCACTAAAAAAATGGTCCACTTCGGATGGGGCCCTGGGGTTGAAATTTCAACCCTTAACAGAAAATTTTTCCGGTTTTTTTCATAGAAGGAAAAGTTTTTTCATCAACAAATTTTGAGAACATCTTGACAACGACGATACCGATATTCAGTAAAAAAATAGTCCACTTCGGATGGGGCACTGGGGTTGAAATTTCAACCCTTAAATCAAAAATCTCGATTTTTTGTCGTTTTTTCCCAGAAAGAAGAGTTTTTTCATCAACAGATTTTGAGCACATCTTAACTATGACGATATCGATATTCAGTAAAAAAATGGTCCACTTCGGATGGGGCCCTGGGATTGAAATTTCAACCCTTAAGGCAAAATCTCGGTTTTTCCTGTTTTTTTCATAGAATGAAAAGTTTTTTCATCAACAGATTTTGAGAACATCTTGACGACGACGATACCGATATTCAGTAAAAAAATGGTTCACTTCATATGGGGCTCTGGGGTTGAAATATCAACCCTCAACTCAAAAACCTCGATCTTTCGTCGTTCACAAGGAAGAGCTTTTTCATCAACAGATTTTGAGAACATCTTAACTATGACGATATCGATATTCAACCCTTAACAGAAAATCTCGGTTTTTCCTGTTTTTTTTCATAAAAGGAAAAGTTTTTTCATCATCAGATTTTGAGAACATCTTAACTATGACGATATCGATATTCAGTAAAAAAATTGTCCACTTCAGATGGGGCCCTGGGGTTGAAATTTCAACCCTTAACTCAAAAATCTCGATTTTTCGTCGTTTTTTACCAGAAGGAAGAGTTTTTTCATCAACAGATTTTGAGCACATCTTAACTATGACGATATCGATATATATATATATATATATATATTTTCGGTTTAGAACGTTCTTCGACGTTGTCCGATATCTAGACTCCACTGTCTTCGGTTTTCCCATTGGCCTTCACGCATGCTCCTAATACTCATCGCCTTCTGTATTCCTTGGTTCCATGATATCGATATTCAGTAAAAAAATTGTCCATTTCAAGCCTTAACAGAAAATCTCGGTTTTTCCTGCTTTTTTCATAGAAAGAAGAGTTTTTTCATCAACAGATTTTGAGAACATCTTGACTACGACGATACTGATATTCAGTAAAAAAATGGTCCACTTCGGATGGGGCCCTGGGGTTGAAATTCCAACCCTTAAGACAAAATCTCGGTTTTTCCTGTTTTTTTCATAGAAGGAAAAGTTTTTTCATCAACAAATTTTGAGAACATCTTGACTACGACGATACCGATATTCAGTAAAAAAATGGTCCACTTCGGATGGGGCCCTGGGGTTGAAATTTCATCCCTTAACACAAAATCTCGGTTTTTCCTGTTTTTTTCATAGGAGGAAAAGTTTTTTCATCAACAGATTTTGAGCACATCTTAACTATGATGATATCGATATTAAGTAAAAAAATTGTCCACTTCGGATGGGGCTCTGGGGTTGAAATTTGAACCCTTAACAGAAAATCTCGTTTTTTCCTGTTTTTTTCATAGAAGAAAAAGTTTTTTCATCAACAGATTTTGAGCACATCTTAACTATGACGATATCGATATTCAGTAAAAAAATTGTCAACTTCGGATGGGATCATGAGGTTGAAACTTCAACCCTTTTAACAAAAATCGCGTTTTTTCGTACAAGAATGGGTCTTTTCATTAACAGATTAAGACATATTTTTCAATTAACTTCCCTATCCAAAATGGACCATTTTTTTTACCTAATATCGGTATCGTCGTAGTCGAGATGTTCTCAAAATCTGTTGATGGAAAGACTTTTCCTTCTATGAAAAAAACAGGAAAAACCGAGATTTTCTGATAAGGGTTGATATTTCAACCCCAGAGCCCCATCCGAAGTGGACCATTTTTTTACTGAATATCGATATCGTCATAATTAAGATGTGCTCAAAATATGTTGATGAAAAAACTCTTCCTTCTGGGAAAAAACGACGAAAAATCGAGATTTCTGAGTTAAGGGCTGAAATTTCAACCCCAGGGCCCTATCCGAAGTGGACCATTTTTTTTACCTAATATCGGTATCGTCGTTGTCAAAATCTGTTCATGAAAAACTTTTCCTTCTATGAAAAAAACAGGAAAAACCGAGATTTTGTCTTAAGTGTGGAAATTTCAACCCCAGGGCCCCATCCGAAGTGGACCATTTTTTTACTGAATATCGATATCGTCATAGTTAAGATGTTCTCAAAATCTGATGATGAAAAAACTTTTCCTTTCATGAAAAAAACAGGGAAACCACGATTTTCTGTTAAGGGTTGAAATTTCAACCCCAGAGCCCCATCCGAAGTGGACCATTTTTTTACTGAATATCGATATCGTCGTTGTCAAAATGTTCTCAAAATCTGTTGATGAAAAAACTCTTCCTTCTGGGAAGAACGGATGAAAACCCGGGTTTTTTGTGTTAAGGGTTGAAATTTCAACCCCAGGGTCTCATCCAATGCGGATGCTTTTTTCAGTAAAGAACCGAATCTCCATTACCATTATCTTATCTTGCCAAAATCTTCCCATGCCAAAATAACATTCATGCCCCAGCATTGATAAATCTATCAATATTCAATAAGAGCTTGATCGGACTCACAAAATAAGTTCCAAATTAAGTTCATCTCTAGAAGAAACCATCAGTTCAAGTTGTTGTGTATTTATATTATCGCAGAACTTCGATTTTCTTCAATTCATGCCAGAATATATTGGTTCTATATGATTATGACTGAATCGATCGGTGCGCCACTGGTTGCGCCGTTCGGGTGTTTCCGGAGATTTCATCCGCTATCTTTATCTGCTCATTTCACACCGGTAGTTCAGTAGCTGGATGCCTCGATAACTCCCGAACGAAAGGAGATAGGAACTTGCAATTTTCAGGGTAGGTTGCGCATCTGAATGGGATAGTTAAGTTCGCTGTTGGCCATAATCGGCCTAATGGTTTCGGAGTTATACCCATCTGGAATATTATTTCCTCGATGACTCAAAAAATATAGACCCGATCAAATTGTAGCTTGCTAACTAGTTGTAGAATATTGAAATAAAGACGTGTGTAAAATTTTGTGAGCACAATACTCCTAGAAAATTAAAAAAAAATTGGTTCAAGCACTGACGTGAGGTCAGGAGCTTTTCGCGTATGTTTTATTGTCCATTCTCCTGTATTGGACACTCTTAATCAAATATACCATGATGAATTCTATTGTCCGTTCTCCTGTATTGGACACTCTTAATCGAATTTACTATGGTATTTTCTTGGTTGATTCTCCAACAGCACGAGTTGCAAATCGGAAAAACTAATTAAACTATTTCTATATGGATATGATAAAGATCCTTACGCCACTTCCGAGCTTTTATAATTAGTATGCTTATTATTCTGTAACACAATTAATTGTTCTGTAATACAATTACACAGGTTCGATTTGGGTATTAATTCCGAAAATTATATAATTTTGTGCAGAACATTAATCATTTCTATGTATGCAAACCTGAAAAACCCGTGAAACAGTACGGTTACTATATGTGGAAAGGTTTAACGGGTAATTCCGCAATATATATATATTACTCCGCATGATCCATATTTCTATAGTACGGTTAATTTAAGTTTCGGCCGAGGTTGCGGCTAATAGTCTAGTCAACAAGTGCTTTTTAGGTCAAAATTCTTGCGAATTCTCCGAAAATTTTTATTGAGGTGTCATTCGATTCTGAATGGCAAGAAGGTAGTTTTTGAGAAAATGCTAAGGCCGCTCGCAAAAATTGCAATAGTTATAAGCAATTAAGTGAAAACAAACGAACGGGGTTAGGTTTTTCGCCAATATCTCAAAGACTATCTGAGATAATTCAAATTTGAAAAAAGATTCAGGAAGAAACAGAGAAAATTCCCTAGAAAATAGTACTAATTTGCCGGAACTGTAGGCAATATTTATAATGTTTCCCAGAGGGTTGAAAATACTCACGAAAATGAGTAATCCGGCTTGCGTGAGCCTTGCCCCCTTCGGATCTTTCATGAATAAATATTATTTAAACTTATTAAATACGAAAATGAACAATTGAAAAAATTCAGGCACCTGCAGGATAGATCAATTAACAAACATCCGTGGTCCAAAAAAGGTTTATCGTGACTCTTCAATTAGTTATCCATTTGTTAATTAACAATTTTTGTAGCACGAACGTTAACATTGCAGGTGCGTTAATTGTTAAACTATTAATCTGAAAATTTTTCCTTTCTTGGAGCTATTTCTCAAAGCTCTTGGAATAGATTCCCGTTGGAAAATTTGAAAAATTGTTAATTTTCGTTTTGTTATTTCCTTAAGTGAAAAATTATAAAGCTTTAATTCATAATATTAGGTACTAATGATACCTACATTTTCTTATGATCAGAAACTACTTTAAACTGATTTTTAATAATTTGTATCTGTTATTGTTTAAAAAATTGTTATAAACAAATGAGTTGTTTATGAGATAATTCAAAATTTTTCTTTGAAAACATAATTGAAGCTTTATAATTTTTCACTTAAGTAAATTGTTAATAACAAAACGAAAATTAACAATTTTTCAAATTTCCCAATGGAAATCTATTCCAAGACCTTTGAAAAATAGCTCCACGAAAGGAAAAAATTCTGACATTAATAGTTTAACAATTATCGCACTTGCAATGTTAATGTTCGTGCTACAAAAAATTGTTAATTAACTAATGGATAACTAATTGAAAAGTCGCGATAAAAATTTTTGGACCACGGATTTATTGTTCGTTGATCCATCCTGCAGACGCCTGAATTTTTTCAGTTTTTATTTTCATATTTAATAAGTTCAAATAATTTTTATTCATGAGAAGTCCGAAGGGGGCGAGGCTTACTCTAGCAGGAGTACCCATTTTCGGGAGTATTTTCAACCCTCTGAGAAAATTATAAATATAAGTGCTAGTTCCAGGAATTGACACGTTTTTTCTTAGGAAATTTCCTCCTCTTCTCGAATCTTTTTTCAAATCTGAATTACCTCAGATATTGGCGTAAAACAAAACCCCTTTTTGTTCACTTAATTGGTTATAACTATAGCAATTTTTGCGAGCGGCCTTAGCATTTTCCCAAAAACTATCTACATGCCATTCCGAATCGAATGAAACCTCAATCATAATTTTCGGAGAATACGCAAAAATGTTGACCTTAAAAGCACTTGTTGACTAGACTATAAATTCATAAATCAGTTCTCCGTAATAAGAAATAACTGAGCTCTTACTATATGACTTGTCGTACCACTCATGTCGTTTATTCCAGGAGGTCTTTCTTTGCGCGACATCCTGTAAATCTGAACATACAAACTTTCAGAGATCTTTGAAATTTTTCACTTTGGCATTAAGTAAAATGTATCAACCTTCAACCCCTAAAAGTGGAGGAAGTACTCACCGATATCATCTTATGCTCCTATCCTTCAACAGAACTCAAAATATGCACATATCACCACAACTGACCAATTTCTCTTTAACTCTTAGGTAACTGCACTTCGATCTCGATTCCAAAAAAAAATCACGCACACGACGACTGAGGAAATACCGTGTACTTGTAGCGAATACAAATTGCATTGACAACTTGCAGCCGAATAAGAAAGCTGTGTTCAATTCTTCGTAGAGCAGACTATGAACTAAGTGTATACTGAATATGGGCTGGGTGATGTGAAAGGTATCCAAAGGATCGTGGAGGGAGGCCTACAAGAATCCAAACTGAATAATGGTTCATTATGTAGATATTAAACTGTCATATATCTCTTATTTTTGCACAATATGTTTAATTCATCGGTCTCTGTTGGTGATCGAAATGTGGACAATAAATCCTTGAGATGATAATGATCAGGATCTTCTCTGCACTCACTTGAGTATTTCAGAAACTTTTGCAATTGTAACCACAATGGCAGTCATGAAATTGCTATGAAATATTTTCCCCGGAGAGCAGTTATAAGTGGTTGAAGTTGGACTGGAGCGATATCGTTTTGCCCAAATGTCTGAAATGTTGGAATTTTGAGCCGAAAATGATATCGATTACAAATTGTATTCGTTGGTTTTAAATTCATATTTTTCCATTAACAGGTCTCTTGCACTATTTTTTTTTATTATTTTAATCGATTACTATATCCATAAGAATACTGAAAAAGTTCAACCGCCGTCAAAAATTTCAATTTTCAACGATAAAACGATGATTCAAATTTGGTTGCACATAATGCCTGTTCAAACGATCGAAATTTGGCGCCCCCGGGTCACGTAACCCGTCATATTCTCGTGTCTGTTTCACTCTTTATTCCAGTGTAACACAGCACCCTATAAAGGGCTCGTTTTTGGCGCTCTTATTCCTCGGAACAGAGTGCTTATCAATTTGCCCAAATGTCTGTAATTTTCGAATTTTTAGCTGAAAATGGTCTTAAACGATTTGGTTCGACTCACTGATCAAGAATCCATGGTCAAAATCGATCATGTCCGTCCGGCCGTTAACACGATAACTCTCGAACGGAATGAGCTAGACAATTGAAATTTTCTGGGCAAAATCGGTCTAATAGTTGCGGAGTAACGAAGAAAAATCTTTTTTACACAACAACTTTTGAATTCAAATTTTTTAAAGATGCAGTTTCATCGCAAGAATCCATTGTTATCATTTTCAACTCTAGCAAGCTAATACTTTCGGAGATATTATGTTTCAAAGTTTCAATAATAATCGTAAGTTCAATGTATTCACAGAATGTGAACACAGAATCTGTCTGTGATCACTATTCATGAATCTCATCTTTTCTAGCTAGAAGAGATGGTCAATTCGGAGTTGTTATTTTCTCTTGGAAAGCAAGTATGTTTTCGATTCTTGAATTTGTGAATATATACAAGACTGTTTTGATGGAGTTTATGGAGGCAATAGAAAAGAAGAACATAATGGAATCATCAAAAGAAATTACTGTTCGTTGACCACTGAGGTTGATATTACCTTCTACTTCCTTAAGTAGTGAGACATGTTCCTATATACAGTATTTTCATAATGTTGCTAGCAAAAAAATACTGAAATATGGATCTACATTTGTGAATCAATCATTTTTTCTTGAGTTGAGGTTCATAATACAGAAAAGAATGTGTTAGTGGTATGAACTATTAAATTTTAAATTATGAAAAGAGGATAGTATTTCATTAATATATTTTGAACTATTAAAATAATTTGTTCGTAATCCACTACCTACTCAAATATCAGGAATAAATGGACAATCTGCTATGATTGTCTTCAGCCTTGCTCTAGCTAGACATTTCAATGATACTTTGCTTAGGTATTTCGAGTTGTGAAAAGTATGCACCGAGTGTAAGTTGCAACAACCCATTCCACGAGGTTGAATCATTGCAGATTGCTCATTTAATCTTGATAAATACATTTAATGACAATTCTTGAAGCATTAAGGCATTGAAGCATTGTAGATTGCTGTTTTTGTTATAGGCTAATGTTCGAAACATTTTTTTAAACGACACTTTTTTTAAATTTAATTTCTTTCATGATGCATTTCTATCATAGGAATCCATTGATATAATTCCCAACTCTGAGAAACCAATACTTTCGGAGATATAATTTGTCTGTTTTTTTTAAAGATAATTTTTGAAGCATATTTTTTAAACGACACTTTTTTAAATCTAATATCTTTCATGATGCAGTTCTATCATAGGAATCCATTGATATCATTCCCAACTCTGACAAACCAATACTTTCGGAGATATAATTTGTCTGTTTGAACAAGGGTGCCAAAAAGATCCTGTCCACAGGGCTTGAACCAATTTTTGGTAGTGGCTGTAACAAGCAGATGGTACATTTTGATTACGTCAGCCGTCATAGCAACGATTCAGAAGCGTTTCACCTCATTAGAATTTGCTTCTTGATTTACCGATTTTCAATACCGAAATATTCTAATTTTATGAATTGAAAGTGGATGAGGGCAAACATGATAATTTGGTATTGAAGTTGATTCAGAAAAACATAGAAATATGGGATTTCGTGTAACATGGAAGAGACCTATTACAATTACAATTACTTTGTCCTGCGCCCATCTGTTTACTAGATTGAATTGTTTTTTATTCAGCTTCATAGATAGTCGAATACATCCCAAATGTATGGCTTACCAAAACATGATCATGGATATTACTTTGGAGCCACTTTCCAATCAGATCCATATCGTTCTGCGTTTAGACCATCGATTTTGTCCCGATGCGGGGTCCGGACTTAAAAAAATTTCTTTCGTATATCCTTCGAAAACGGTAATAAAAATACGTCACTTTCCGGAATATTTTTAAAATATGATTTTTTAAATATGATGAAATTTTTCTAAAAGTCGCCACTATAGCCTAAGTGGCAATTTCAACCATCCCCTTTTACCTCGTAGCCTTAAAATTCCGTCTTTTTCCACTCAATTACACAACTTTTCCCTAAGTAAATTTCTAAACGTCTGTTACCCAATACTCACCCAACGCTGCTCGGTTTCCAGTATTTCTTCAATAACTTCTGCATATACAATATATTCGATCGTATTCAACGTGCTGGAATCAACTCATTCCCGCATTGTTTCTAGTTATATTTTTCGTTTTGTGGTAGTCGGCACTGACATTCGATCCTATCAAATTTCAACACACGTCAATCATTGTCAATATAAGATAATCCGGATAAGGTGAAATAATTGTTGAGATGAAAGGTTTTATTTTAATCAAAAAATAAGGTACTAGAGATTTCCTTCTTGCTAATTTTCAATCATTCATGATATTAGGAAACTGTTAAATCTGATCTCCATGCTCTACGTACAATTCAAATTCCTCGATTCGTCAACTTTCGTAACAGTCACACCAAGTGCCAAGATACAACACAAAAGTCACTAGGATGTATAATTTTTCATTAAATTTCAACAATATTTTACAAAACTTGCCTGAAATAGAGAAAATATCGTCGACATAAGTCACTAGGATGTATAATTTTTCATTAAATTTCAACAGTATTTTACAAAACTTGCCTGAAATAGAGAAAATATCGTCTAATGCGCGTTGCAGAAGGCAATTCCAACACTCATGCGTACGAAAACTCGCTCCGTCGTCGCTCGTTTTCGAATTTCGCATTCGTGTTTGAATATCAGCCCATTCTGCAACTTGTTTTAGAATATACTATTTCACATATAGTGTGTTATTTTCATACACAGAGTATTATTTTTACTACGCTACTCACTTATTTCTCCAATATTCATAATCACGTACGGATAAAGGTTGACATAGAACATTCTGACCCTAAAAATCAAACAATAAGCTACAGCCATATGAAAGTGATATCGCTTCGAATTTTTCAAAGCTTTTGGAAAACACCATGTATCTCCTGAAGGAGATGTCAACAGCACGTTTGATGGCCTGTTTTGAATCATAATAGAGGTCTCATAACTACAAATTACGTTTGTACTATAGGTCACTAGCCACCCTATGTATCCGATGAAATATTTTTTTTTTATCCTGATACATTTCTGTGACCGATATTTTCATATCTTGATATCATACCCATCGGCGATTGGGTTCAAGAATTCTTTGGACATATGGTTCTCGGTTGAAATTCCCTGATAGTTCTTCGCTTTGTCATTCTTAATTATGAGTGTTCTCCTTCTATTTTAGGTTTTAGGTTACTGTGAGTTTGAAGATTCCTCTGACCTCTTCTGTAATAATGATAACAAGAGAACATTCAATGGCAGATTACATATCTATCTATCAAAATGATGTTTTAGTGATAAATTATTTTTTTTAATCTAAACTTTTCTTCTGAACTTTTTGTAATAATGATATCAATAAAAAGGTTAATTTCAGGTTACATATCTACCTATAAAATTGGTTCAAGCACAGACGTGAAATCAGAAGCTTTGAGGCGCATGTTCTATAGTCTACTCACTTCTATTGGACACTCTACTACGAATACATTTCATACCATTTTAATGACCTATTTCAGTTCTATTGGAATTGAAATACGAAAAAACTTACGCTAAAAGTAACTCCAGGATACAATTTTCACTAAATTCCGCGAAAATGAATGGGTTGGCATTCTACAAGTATTTACATAGTTTTAATTGCATCAGATTTGTATATTATGAGTTATAGAGGAAATTACAACAAAATTTCAGATGAGTATTACTCCGAAACAGATTGTCCGATTACGCCAATAGACTAACTTATTTGTCGCATTCGGATGAGCAACCTACCCTGAAAATTGCGAGTCGCTATCTCTTTCCTTAGATTATAGTAATATTTCTTCGTATTTTTTTTATTTTCTAGTGGTACGGTCCTCACAAAATTTTACACACGTCTTTATATCTATATTCTACAACTAGTTAGCAACCTTCAATTCGATAGAATCTATATTTTTTGAGTTATCGAGGAAATAATTTTCCAGATGTGTATAGCTCCTAAACCGTTGAGCTGATTATGCCCAACAGCGACCTTAACTCTCCCATTCGGATTCGCAACCTACCCTGAACATAACAAGCTCGTAGTTATAGAAGGAGCGGTCACCCATCCAGCTACTGAACTCACACAAGGCTGCTCGGATCTACAACAATATAGATCCCATAGTGTTCAAACATGAAACTTGGTAGAAGAGTTAGGTTTTGAAGGCTCTCGCAAAATTTCAGTGATGTCGGAAGAATAGTTTCTAATATATAAAATATTTCAATGATTTTTTTTAATTTTCTAGTGATACGATACTCACGGAATTCTGCAATAATTTTTGCGTCGGCATTTTACAACTAATAACCATGTTTAAATTGGATCCCTTTCGTATTTTTTGAGTTATTGAGGAAATAAACCGAATTTCAGATGGGTATAACCCCTAAGGCTTGTTTCACATGCATACGGTTTCATTCGGTTCGGTTCGTTTTCGGTTTCCATTCGGTCGCTGGCGACAAGTGTGAAACGGTGCTTCGGTTCAGATTCGGTACCGAATCTAAACCGTACAGCACCGAATACCCCCTCGAGACGAATAGGTTTCTATCAGGTTTGGATTCGTGTGTAGGGAATACAGATCAACCGGGGCGTTCACACAGATACGGTTTAGTTTCGGTTTTAACCATAAAGTAATAAATATTTACATATGTTTTCTGTCTCGTTCTGTGGTTTTAACTTCAAATCTAGCAGATATCTTTCAGTATTTACCAAATTGTTCAAATATTGAAATATAAACATAAAAACATATTTTCGGGATATTGTTGCTATCTCAGTATTCATGAGAAATGATGGTTTACCAAATGTGGATCGACTGATTTTTGCTGTAAACCTAAGCCAGTGTTGCGGGATAAAACTTCTGAAAAATATAAAGATAAATTGAAGACGCAGGAAGCATGCAAAGATGTTTATGTTCGAATTTTGAATAACTTTGATGAATCTGACGTCGCGAAAAAAATTGAATTTTGATTGAGCCTGTGTTTCGGAAGATAACATAAAATCTAATATGAACCGTATATGTGGGAAAGGGCTTCATTCGTTTTCGGTTGAAACCGAAAACGAACCGAACCGAATGGAGCCGTATGCATGTGAAACAAGCCTAAATCGTTAGGCCGATTATACCTATTTACAAACTTGAATGTCACATTCAGATGCACAACCTAACCTAAAAATTGCAAGTCACTATCTCTTTTCATTCTCAGGTTATCGTGACATAAACAAAGTTTTTTGATCATTTTTGGCGCTCTAGTTCCTCGTAACTGAGTGCTTATCAATTTGCCCAAATGTCTGTAATTTTCGAATATTTCGATGAAAATGGTCTTAAGCGATTTGGTTCGACTCACTGATCAAGAATCCGTGGTCGAAATTCATTCTGTCTGGCCGGTCCGGCCGGCCGGCCGTCCGGCCGTAGGCACGATAACTCTCGAACGGAATGGGCTAGAGAGTTGAAATTTTCAGAGTAGGTTTGGGGGATGAATATCTCGGCTAAGTTCGTTACTGGGTAAAATCGGACAGAAGGTTTCGGAGTAATAAAAAAAAAATTTTTTTTTACAAAACAAATTCAAAATTAAATTTTTTTTAATAAGCAATTTTATCATGAGAATCCATTCATATCATTTTTAACTCTAACAAGCTAATACTTTCGGAGATATGATTTTTCAAAATTTCAATGTAAATCGTATTTCACAGGTTGATATAATTATTCTATGTATATTCTATGTATGAATTGCCATAAAGTCAACTTGACAGAAGGGAATATTGTAACTTCAAGAATATTGGGGTTGAAATACTCGTATTTTAGCGATGCAACGGGGACCTCACCCGAAAATGTTTGAAAATATTAAAAGTAAATTGAAAGAATAATTCCAAAGTTCGAGAGAGGAGAAAATTTTGTGAACGTAGATCAGGAAATTTTTGATCGATTACAAGGTATTTTATTATTTTATACATGTTTTATGGAATACCTACTATTTGTAGGTACTTTAAACCTGTTTTGGGCAATTGTCATACGAAACTTGTTTTTTTGGCGCTCTAGTTCCTCGGAACAGATTGCTTATCAATTTGCCCAAGTGTCTGTAATTTTGGAATTTTTGGCTGAAAATGGTCTCAAATGATTTGGTTGGACTCACTGATCAAGAATCCGAGTGCGAAATCGATTCTGTCCGGCCGGCCGACCGGCCGTAGGCACGATAACTCTCAAACGAAAGGAGTTAGCGGATTGAAAACTGCAAGGTGGTTTTGGAGCGTAAATATCTCGGACAGGTTCGTTAATGGGCGTTAACCATCAAGGGGTTTCGGAGTTATTGCCGATTTTAGTAAAAATATTTTTTATGAATATTTCCGAAACCGATCACTCGATCTATCTGAAATTTAGCACCAGACTGTAGAAGACAGTAGAATCATGACCTTTATACGCATGTGCAGTTTTGTATTGACCAGATTACCGCAAAGTGTAAAAAAAAAATTTGAAAATGTGGTGCAGTTCTCATTCTCATGATTGCTCATTTAATCTTCATAAATAAACTATTATTTGAATTGAATTTCCTTTTTGATGCAGTTCTATCATATTAATACATTGATATAATTCCCAACTCTGAGAAACCAATACCAGATATAATTTGTCTGTTTGAACTAGAGCGCCAGAAAGCTCCTGTCCACAGGGCTTGAACCCATTTTTTTAATATTATCTAGTAATACGATTCTAACAAAATTTCACAAACATCTTTATGTTTAGATTCTACAACTACCCGTCAAGTTTCAATTTGATCGGATTTGTATTGGTTCAAAACAAAATTATCAATCGGAAACCATTGGGTCGATTATGCCCGTTAACGAACTTGTCCGTCGTATTGGAACGCGCCACCTGCTCTGAAAATTTTAAATCGCTATCTCTTTGCGTTCTCAAGTTGTGTGGTTACGGGCAATTGTGTAGATACGGTCGGACAGAATCATTTTCAACCTGGAATTCTCCGTCGGGGATTCTAAACCAGTCGTTTGAGACCATTTTCGGCAAAAAATTCGGGAATTACAGACATTTGGGCAAAATGATAACGCGATGTTCATGCGCGCCAAAATTGAATTCGTAAGATATCGGCTGGAATGTGTACCCCCACCACCCTCGCGTCAATGCAAAATGCACATTTCTCGATCCATACGTACGTTGAAGTGTTGTACAATTAGAGCTGTGGCCTGTGGCCTGTGGCCAACGTTAGCGCCAAAGTGTTGGGCCCTCCCGTAAATCGCACTTTGGATCACACCAAAAATGCCATTTAACTGAAAATTATAATTGCATTATCACGGATATTCGATTTAATTGATGAATTCTGGCACAAATAATACCTACTCATTATTTTCCTTTCATTTAGTCATTACAATTACAATTTGAAAGTGATAATTAAATGAAGAAAGAATCATTGCAATTCAATTGCAATATATTGATTGACAACAAGAATTCTCATTACTAATCGGTACATACCTGAAAATATTATTCGCCAATAGAAAGGAATTTGCGCTCGTTGCGGGGTGTTATCATTTCATCGAAATGTCAGTATTTTGTAGGGTTTCACACGAGACGAGAGTAGGCGAAAATATAAGAAATCTCGTCTCGGTCTCACCAATTCCCAAAAAATTAAGTCTCGTTTAAGTCTCGTTCTCGTCTTGTTATCAGTTGTCTCGTCTCGTCTCGCTTAATTCTGAATAACGATAATAAACATTAAAATATATAAACGCATACAATAATGAATAATTTTGTAAAGCTATATTTATTACGCTTTTATACAAAAATATTTGTACATGTTCATATTATTTTTGGCGCTCTTGTTAATTTTAAACACTGATAATTTCAACTTTTAAATTACTCGATGACCAAGAATTAAAACATAATCACGCTTGCATCACAGCATCTTTCAATGATGTACGTGTTTTTGCTATGATCATACCTGCTGTGGAAAATCATCTTTCAATAGGTACGGATGTAACCATTAATAGAAGAACCTTTTCATCACTCTCCACCACTGTAAAATATTTTGATTAATATTTGCTCTTTCTAACAGCAAATATTCTTCAAAGCTTTCCAATATCTCGAAAGTTTTGTTGATGTTTTAAATAGGCTATCGATGTCGATACATTTTTCAATACAATTGACCAATTTGGTATAGTTTTCCAAGAATACCTTCCCAGTGGGTTCATTGATGGTGTTCTTGGCGTACTCATAACACTTTTGGAAACATTGAATAGCTTCATTTCTTTACCAGTTTTATTATACATAGTTCCACAGATGTATACAATAATTATTCACATCTTCACTACAAGGAGCACAAGAGAATAAATTTCTCCAGATGTTTAGATAGGGACTAAATTTTCAAAGCATTGGGATTTAGTGGCAATAAAAATTGTCCGTTAAGTATTGAATTCATAATGCCATCCGTTTTTATGGTTGTGAATTCTATTTTTTCTTGAAAAATAATCTCAATTATCGCAAGGTCATAACGAATTAATAATCTTCTAAAAAATCGTGTATTTCTAGAACGATCGATGTGTAATATAGACAAAATATATTGGTAATCATAGTGGAAACTCTTCATATTCAATTGTTTTCTGTGGGTGTTGAAAAATGTCGAGTCGTATATACAACTTAATACAAAAAAATTAATGAGACCTAAAACGAGACTCTCGTGTTGCGCTGTATGTGGTCTCGGTATCGCCTATAATATTTTTGAAAACGTCTCGTCTCGTCTCGTCTCGCTTTTCCGAGACGAGAACGAGACGAGACGAGAAAAATCTTGCTCTCGCCCGAAGCCCTAGTATTTTGAGAATTTCTTTCAAAAAATAGTCTGCAGAATGCGCAACTTAATGGTATATGGGGATGTGGCAAATTCGATGCTCTCGACAACTAGACTTCCAAACTATACCACATAGAAATTCCGCTTATTATCAAAAAAGTTCCGCCTTTGCAAGTCCTTCAACATGATGACCCTCAATAGAGCATTGTGAGCACTCTATGATCCACAAAAGAAACGGTGACTAGAGGGCAGGTAAACAATTTTATAAAGAGGTTATGTTCATTTTGGTGTAACTTTGAGATCGATTATTAACTAAAATTTGTGTTTTAGGACTCGATTTTGTGCGTATGTTCTGGGGAACATCGCGTTATCATTTTTCCCAAAAATATCTGTAATTTTCGAATTTTTCGCCGAAAATGGTCTCTAACGAGTTGGTTCGACTCCCTGATGAAGAATTCCAGGTCAAATTTGATTCTTTCTGGCCTTTAGCACCATAACTTCAGAACGAAAAGAGATAGCGACTGGCAATTTTCAGAGTAGGTTGAGCATCCGAATACAACATTTGACTTCGTTAATAGACTTAATCGGCCAGACAGTTTTGGAGTTATACGTGTCTGAAAATGTTATTTCCTCCTTAACTCAAAAAATATTAAACCAATCCAATTCAAACATGGCAATTAGTTGTACAATGCCGACGCGGACATTTTTACGAAATTTCGTGAGGATCGCACCATTAGAAAATTTCAAAAACTCATTGAAAATATTTGAAACAAATTCTTCTTCTCAGGAACTATCCGCCTGATACCGCTGAAATTTTCCAGAATGCTTCAACAACTAACTCTACAGCCAAGTCCAAATTTGAACACGATCAGATCTATATTGTTGAAGATCTGACCAGAATTGAGTTCAGTAGCTGAATGGGTGGTTGCCTTGATAACTTTCGAACTGAAAGAGATAGCAAATTGCAAGTTTCAGGGTAGGTTGCGTATCTCAATGGGACAGTTATGTTCATTGTTGGGTACAATCGGTCAAACTGTTTCAGATTTGAACCCATCTGGAATATTGTTTTCTCGATAACTGAGAAAATGTACATCCGATCGAATTGAAACTTGGTAAGTAGTTGTTGAATACCGACGTAAAGAAGATTGTGAAATTTTGTGATGATCATTAGAAAATTAAAAAAAATATATTATAACATATTATTCATCTCACGATTACTTGAGAATGCAAAGACATATCGACTTGCAAGTTTTAGGGTACGTTGTGCATCCTAATGTGAGATTTGAATACGTTAAAAGGCATAATCGGCCAAACGGTTTTGGAGTTATATCAATCTGAAATTGAGTTACAACATTATTGGTATGAAGTTAGTCACATTTCGCTCATCTTTGCATCTTCAATCGGACAAAATGTCGAAGAAGGTAAAAAAATAATGAAAATTGATGAAGATTCTGTTCAGATACTGCAGAGTGAACTTTCAAGATTTTGAGAATTTGAGAGAAGAAGTATTCAATGATGTTGTTGAATTTGTAATCCATCTGTATACGACAAACGAAAATGTGAAATGTATCAACAGGCTCAGGGGAATACTATAGCTTCTTCAAGATCCATAAGTAAATTACCTCCAAAATTGGATAGTTTGAGACAACACAGCCTTCGAGTCCATCACCAAACAAAAATTACCGGCGTGAAGACAGCTATGCGTTTCAGCTATGGATTTGCAGATACTGTAAGTCGTGCGCCTAACTGCCGGCTGGTGTCATGGGTCGTTTAACAGTTATCGAAACTCGTGGCTGGCCACGGCTCGCTTCGTAACACGCTGTAGTGTCAAACCGGTACGCCCGCTTCACACCCCTTTCTATAGTGAAACCCCTTAGTGAAACTTGGTGTACAAATTGTAGTGTGGATAGTATACCTTTTCCAAATTTTTACAAAGCCTCTAGCTTTTGTAGGTCTAATCTGAAAGGAGGCGGAGTTGGCATTTGGTGTAGAAATACCATTCATACTAAATGCTTGAACTTGAATAACTTCTGTAATCGCCACCATTCGCTGTTGGGTCAAAAATTAACAGTGCTGTGCCTAAGGTGGCGTAAGGACACAGTAACAAAGCCTACACAGAACACAACTGGTTCTCCTAACTCAGGACAAGCTCTTAGAGCTTATGAGGGGTCTCCTTGTGGAAGACCCAGAAGGATCAGTATAATAATAATAATAATAATAATAATAATAATCAAAAAAGAATTTGAGGTCTGTGGAATTATGTATAAAATTTCTGATAAAAAAACAATTGTGTTAAATTGCTATCGTTCTTGTGTCAACACCAATAGCAGTTTATTTTGTGATAAATTGGGTGATCTTTTGGAGTTCCTATATGAGCCTGGAATAGATATTTTACTGTGTGGCGATCTCAACATTGACCCTGTAAGAGATTATAATGTTTTTTCTAATTTAGCTAATATTTTCAAATCTTTCAACATGATAAATACAGTGAAGGAGAAGACTCGCGGGAACTCTACCTTAGACAATATTTTCACAAATTCGACTTTCTCAACTAATGTAATTAGTTTACTCTTTTCTGATCACAAGGCGATTTTAGTGGATATGATTTCTGAAAAACCTACCGAAATGACTCATGATTACCGAAGAAATTTCAGTGAAGATAATATCAATAATTTTATAATTGATCTTGCTTGTGAAAGTTGGGAGGAAGTCTATAATTCAACTGATTTGAATGAAGCTTTCAATTCATTTTATAATAAGTTCAAATTTCACTTTGATTCTAAATTTCCCTTACATAGGTTTTATAAAAATAAGAATAAGTCATGGGTTGATGATGATGTTAGACAATCTAGTAATCGTTTAAGAGATCTTTGTTTGTTAAGTAGGAAATTTCCATGCTTACGTGCTGCCTATCTTGATTGTAAGTCTCAACACTCTCGTTTGATCAATAACAAAAAAGAGAGAATTTCTTTCAAAAAATAGTCTGCAGAATGCGCAACTTAATGGTATATGGGGATGTGGCAAATTCGATGCTCTCGACAACTAGACTTCCAAACTATACCACATAGAAATTCCGCTTATTATCAAAAAAGTTCCGCCTTTGCAAGTCCTTCAACATGATGACCCTCAATAGAGCATTGTGAGCACTCTATGATCCACAAAAGAAACGGTGACTAGAGGGCAGGTAAACAATTTTATAAAGAGGTTATGTTCATTTTGGTGTAACTTTGAGATCGATTATTAACTAAAATTTGTGTTTTAGGACTCGATTTTGTGCGTATGTTCTGGGGAACATCGCGTTATCATTTTTCCCAAAAATATCTGTAATTTTCGAATTTTTCGCCGAAAATGGTCTCTAACGAGTTGGTTCGACTCCCTGATGAAGAATTCCAGGTCAAATTTGATTCTTTCTGGCCTTTAGCACCATAACTTCAGAACGAAAAGAGATAGCGACTGGCAATTTTCAGAGTAGGTTGAGCATCCGAATACAACATTTGACTTCGTTAATAGACTTAATCGGCCAGACAGTTTTGGAGTTATACGTGTCTGAAAATGTTATTTCCTCCTTAACTCAAAAAATATTAAACCAATCCAATTCAAACATGGCAATTAGTTGTACAATGCCGACGCGGACATTTTTACGAAATTTCGTGAGGATCGCACCATTAGAAAATTTCAAAAACTCATTGAAAATATTTGAAACAAATTCTTCTTCTCAGGAACTATCCGCCTGATACCGCTGAAATTTTCCAGAATGCTTCAACAACTAACTCTACAGCCAAGTCCAAATTTGAACACGATCAGATCTATATTGTTGAAGATCTGACCAGAATTGAGTTCAGTAGCTGAATGGGTGGTTGCCTTGATAACTTTCGAACTGAAAGAGATAGCAAATTGCAAGTTTCAGGGTAGGTTGCGTATCTCAATGGGACAGTTATGTTCATTGTTGGGTACAATCGGTCAAACTGTTTCAGATTTGAACCCATCTGGAATATTGTTTTCTCGATAACTGAGAAAATGTACATCCGATCGAATTGAAACTTGGTAAGTAGTTGTTGAATACCGACGTAAAGAAGATTGTGAAATTTTGTGATGATCATTAGAAAATTAAAAAAAATATATTATAACATATTATTCATCTCACGATTACTTGAGAATGCAAAGACATATCGACTTGCAAGTTTTAGGGTACGTTGTGCATCCTAATGTGAGATTTGAATACGTTAAAAGGCATAATCGGCCAAACGGTTTTGGAGTTATATCAATCTGAAATTTTGTTGTTATTTCCTCAAAAATTCAAAAAATTCGATGCTGATTCAATTCAAAAATGGTTATTAGTTCTAGAATGTCGATGCAAAAATGTTTGCAAAATTTCGTGATGATCAAAACTAGAAAATTTGAAAAAAATAATTGAAGATCATGGAAAAAAATTATATATTTAAGAAAGTTTGGACACGACCGGATATCTATTGTTGGATATCTGAGCAGACTTATTCGGTGAGTTCCGATATTTTAAAAGGAATAAAAAATACGGCAAGAGGATTAGATTTGCAAAAGTAGTGTGGGCAGTTGCCCCATCTTGTTGAAAATATCCCAACTCTATTTCTTCGTCATCTAGTGGGTTTATGAATGGCTGCAGCATTTTTCTCTTGTACCTTTAATGGTATCGTGAAAGAAAACTGTGCCATATATTATACGACCAGAAACTTTTTGCGAATGTAATGGAGTCTCAATAAAACTGTGGGGATTCTCAGATATCCAAAATCTGTAGTGACAATTGAAACCAAGTCTCATCACTAAAAACAGTTAAGTCCAATAATCTGTGGACGTTAAGATTATGTAGAAACCAATAGCAGTTTTCTAGGCGACGTGGAATATCTATTGGTAGGAGTTGCTGTACCATCGTTATTTTGTAAGGGAACAGTTTTTCGTTTTTAATATTTTGTGGCAAGTACACCAGACTGTGAAGATAATTGATTCATGTACAGACAGGTAGAATTGAACATTTTATTTTCATTTCATTTGACTTCGAGAACTATTGTAGCAAATAACACTATATCGCAAAACGGTTTTGAGAAATTTAAAATTCCACACATGGCATCCTTTCATGATTGATCATGATCACGAACTGAATGGAGATTATTTTGGCAGGCCCGTTCTCCAGATCTGACTCCGTTAGGCTTTTTCTTATGAGGATATAGCAAAATTAAGGTCTATCTCAATCGTCCAAAAACATCGAGGAGTTGAAACAGAGTATTCGGGACGCAATAAGAGTAGTACAGCCTGATACAGAATGTTTGTTCCGAGTTTCAAGCTCGATTGGCGTACTGTTAAGAAGTGAGTAGCCATAACACTTACTTTATTTGGTGAAGACCTCATTTCAAAATTTTCACATGTTTATCGAAAATAAAAAATTAATATCTCGAGAATTATTGACAGTGCAAATTTATTATAACAAAATTGCTGCCATAAATTCTCTAGGAAATTCTGTAGAAAATGTGCTGTAGTCACAAAAGGTCTTGATTCTTACCAGCGTGAAGTTCGCAGCCAAAATCTGGCAGCCAGTTTCCGATCTTTCCCGAAGGATCCATTGGCGTCGTGAATGTGGTGTATAATATTAATTTCGGTTTCGTAGTATTTTACGGTAAAGAAAGATGTTTTTTTAAAGATTTTGTTTCTATATAAGTGAAGCTGTGAATTGAATATTACATGAGTATAGTGTAAATAAAAATATTCGTATAATTAAACCTGACTAAGCCCACGTGAAGTAAAATGCAACGAGTAATGATAAACATATTCTATGAAAAAAAAATGGGTTCAAGCCCTGTGGACAGGAGCTTTCTGGCACTCTAGTTCAAACAGACAAATTATATCTCTGAAAGTATTGGTTTCTCAGAGTTGGGAATTAAATCAATGTATTCTTGTGAAAGAACTGCATCATAAAGGAAATTAAATTCAAATAATAGTTTATTTATCATGATTAAATGAGCAATCTGAGAATGAGAACTGCACCATGGAAGAAATCAAATTAAAATAGCTGAAATTAATTTGACTCTTTTTTATAGAACAGGATGAAATGTACGAGTATGAACACAGATCATATAATAAAGCTTAGATAGAATAATTATAGCATTCTGTGAAAACATAGAAGTACGTACGATTCATTATTAAAATTTAGAAAAATCATATCTCCGAAAGTATTAGCTTGTTGGAGTTGAAAATGATATCGATGGATTTTAATGGTGAAACTGCATCTTAAATGAAAATTACAGACATTTGGGCAAATTTATAAGCACTCAGTTCCGAGGAACTAGAGCGCCAAAAAGTGTAATTCCCTTTCCGGGATTTGAGCCCGCCTACGATCTTGTCGATCTCCGGTATTAAAATAAAACGTCGGTACTTACCTACCTGGGATATATATTTTTAATTTTCACTTTTCGACATAAAATCGCCACCTGGGGGTTTATTTGACGGTTTTCTATCCTTGTTTCTCTAAGTCGATTTTGACGTTTCTCGAACCAACTATTAGCAAGGAACTAGACAATGTCATGTCTCAGGATAAATAAGTTGACGTTATGACAATTCATACATAGAATAATTATATAATTCTGTGAAAACGTAAAAATACAATTTATTATTGAAATTTTTAAAAATCATATCTCCGAAAGTATAAGCTTGTTATCATTGGATTCTTATGATAAAACAGCTTATTGAAAAAATTTAATTTGGAATTTGTCTTGTAAAAATTTTTTTTTTGTTACTCCGAAACCATCTGTCCGATTTTGCCCAATAACGAACTTGGCCGAGATATTTATCTCCCAAACCTACTCTGAAAATGTCAACTGTCTAGCTCATTCCGTTCGAGAGTTATCGTGCCTATGGACAGACGGCCAGACCGGCCGGACATAATGAATTTCGACCACGGATTCTTGATCAGTGAGTCGAACCAAATCGTTTAAGACCATTTTCATCGAAAAATTCGAAAATAACAAACATTTGGGCAAATTGATATGCACTCAGTTCCGAGGAACTAGAGCGCCAAAAATGCCTTTGGCACCGTTTTAACTGCCCCCGTTTGTATGAAAAAATTATTTTTGGCGCTCTAGTTCCTCGGAACTGAGTGCTTATCAATTTGCCCAAATGTCTGTAATATTGGAATTTTTTGATGAAAATGGTCTTAAACGATTTGGTTCGACTCACTGATCAAGAATCCGTGGTCGAAATCCATTCTGTCAGGCCGTCCGGCCGGAGGCACGATAACTCTCGAACGGAATGAGCTAGAGAGTTGAAATTTTCAGAGTAAGTTTGGGGGATAAATATCTCGGCTTATTTCGTTATTGGGCAAAATCAGACAGTTGGTTTCGGAGTAACAAAAAAAAAATTTTTTTTTTACGAAACAAATTCCAAATTAAATTTTTTTTAATAAGCAGTTTTATCATAAGAATCCATTCATATCATTTTTAATTCTAACAAGCTAATACTTTAGGAGATGTGATTTTTCAAAATTTCAATGTAAATCGTATTTCTACGTTTTCACAGAATGATAGAATTTTTATGTGGGTATTCTATGAATTGTTATAATGTCAACTTACTCTCCTGAGAAATGACGTTGTTTCATTCCAGCAATCGTATAAATATGAGAATGATAATATAATATCATACTTTTTGTTGGTTGATATTTTCATGCCGATGGTCAATCCATATGATGATGGGAATGGTAATGGTAAGTTAATAAAATTGAGTTCAGAATATCTCCACTAAAAACAGAACTGGAATATTGGAGTATTGGAGTAGATTTGAGGAAAGATATATGTTATCGTTCATCATAGAATTGTGGAATGAATATCTCCGTTGAGTTCGTTGTTGGGTAGAATTCGTCTATTGGTTTTGGATTGATAATTTTTGGCACTCTTGTTGAATTTAAATTCTAATACAGTAAATCATAATAGTGACGATAAGTATACCCTATAACGGAAAATCCCTTCGGCCCCGTCGAAGAGGATGAAAACAGCCCTCCTAAGTATGAACAAATATATTATTTTCATTATGATGGCGATGAGAAGCCAAGTTGAAACTAATACAGTAAATCATAATAGTGACGATAAGTATACCCTATAGTGGAAAATCCCTTCGGCCCCGTCGGAGAGGGTGAAAACAGCCCTTCTAAGTAAGAACAAATAAATTATTTTCATTATGATGGCGATGAATAGCCTAGTTGAAACTTGTAAAGTAAATCATAATATTGTCGACAAGTATACCATATAATGGAAAATCCCTTCGACCCCGTCGAAGAGG
The DNA here is from genome assembly GCA_937662695.2 of Halyzia sedecimguttata. Lineage (NCBI taxonomy): Eukaryota > Metazoa > Arthropoda > Insecta > Coleoptera > Coccinellidae > Halyzia > Halyzia sedecimguttata. The sequence goes on along the minus strand of OW569411.2, from coordinate 135,430,004 downwards.
GTAAAACAGCCCTCCTAAGTATGAACAAATATATTATTTTCATTATGATGGCGATGAAAAGCCAAGTTGGAGCTAATACAGTAAATCATAATAGTGACGAAGAGTATACCCTAAAATGGAAAATCCCTTCGGCCCCGTCGGGAAGGGTGAAAACAGCCCTCCAAAGTACGAACAAATAAATAATTTTCATTATGATGGCGATGAATAGCCAAGTTGATAATGATACACTAAATCATTATAGTGACGATAAGTATACCCTACGATGGAAAATCCCTTCGACCCCGTTGAAGACGGTGAAAACAGCCCTCCTTATTATGAACAAATAAATTATTTTAATTATGATGGCGATGAATAGCCAAGTTGAAACTTATACAGTAAATCATAATAATGTCGACAAGTATACCCTATAATGGAAAATCCCTTCGGCCCCGTCGAAGAACGTGAAAACAGCCCTTCTAAATATGAAAAAATTAATTATTTTCATTATGATGGCGATGAAGAGCCAAGTTGAAGCTAATACAGTAAATCATAATAGTGACGATAAGTATACCCTATAATGGAAAATCCCTTCAGCATGGACGGAGAGGGTGAAAACAGCCCTTCTAAGTATGAACAAATAAATTATTTTCATTATGATGGCGATGAATAGCCAAGTTGAAACTTATACAGTAAATCATAATAATGTCGACAAGTATACCCTATAATGGAAAACCCCTTCGGCCCCGTCGGAGAGAGTGAAAACAGCCCTTTCTAAGTATGAACAAATAAATTATTTTCATTATGATGGCGATGAATAGCCAAGTTGAAACTTATACAGTAGATCATAATAGTGACGATAAGTATACCCTATAATAGAAAATTCCTTTGGCCCCGTCGAAGAGGGTGAAAACAGCCCTCCTAAGTATGAACAAATATATTATTTTCATTGTGATGGCGATGAAAAGCCAAGTTGAATCTAAAACATTAAATCATAAAAGCAACGATAAGTATGCCCTATATTGGAAAATCCTTTCGGCCTCGTCGAAGAGGGTGAAAACAGCCCTCCTAAGTGTGAACAAATGAATTATTTTCAGTATGATGGCGATGAATAGCCAAGTTGAAACTTATACGGTAAATCATAATAGTGACGGTGAGTATACCCTATAATGGAAAATCCCTTCGGCCCCGTCGAAGAGGGTGAAATATAATCTAATTGTGTTTACTTATCGTCACTATTATAATTTACAGTATAAGTTTCAACTTGGCCATTCATCGTCATCATAAGGAAAATAATTTATTTGTTCGTACTCATGAGGGCTGTTTTCACCCTCTTCGACGGGGCCGAAGGGATTTTCCATTATAGGGTATACTTATCGGAAGTAATTGCACAAGTGCATCAAAATTACCGATAATTTTGCATGACAGCGTGTTGTCAAAAAACTGCATGAGTTTATTTTCATTTTTTGGGAAAGAGCCCGACACCGAAGGTGGAGGGCTCTTTCTTCAAAAATGAAAATGACCGAATGCAGTTTTTCAATGACAATACGCTGGAATGCGAAATTATCCGGTTCATTTTGATGCACGAGTGTAATTCGGGGGAATATTTCCCGAATGAACAGTTAACTTGTCAAACTGACGTTACCAATCAATGAATTTCTACCTCGTTTTCAACATATTATATTAGGTAACTGAAAAATGAAGAGATCCAATGTATTTTATTCCTATAATATGAAAGCATGCGTAAAAATATATCGAAATTTTATTTATTTAGAACGAAATATTATTTATTTGGAAACGAAATCAAAAGTTGCAGGAGCTGCAGTTAAAAACACAATTATTATAAGTGTTCTGATTAGACAATGCTGCTATCGGAGCATTAACAGCAGAAGAGGATGTTTGGGAAAGCTGTGCCTGTTGTACATCATTAGCACGCATTCTTCTGACGATTTCTTCATGGTGATCTTCATCCATTTGAAGATATGGTGTTATTGATTTGGAATTTGTGTGACCTGTGATTTTTATCAGTTGTTGCTCCCCCACCCCATTTTTTGCGAGATTGGAAACAGCCGTAGCTCGTAACGAATGATTTGTTATCTTGATGTTTTCCGTATTCAAACCAGAAGCTTTGGCTTGTACAACAGTCCATTTGCTCACTGTATTTCGTCCAGCAGGAATGTCTTTGTACCATTTTCTATTCAACTTCCAAGCGGGATTTACAGTGAGAAAGAGTCGTTTTGTTTTTATTTCAACCCGCTTTTCTAGGAATTTTTTGTACAGTCGGATCGGACACATATCAGCATTAATATTATTCTTTACTAGCCATTTTGATGAAGCGCATGGTTTTTCCCCTCCTTGGGTCGTCTTAGTAAATACGGGATCGTAAATAATTCTTCCTGTCTTTTCACCAACGTTATTTTCTTCTTCTTTGAAGTACGAAATTAGGCACTTGTGGCCTTCTCCACCACGCCAAACTAATTCAAAAGCAAAAACAAAAAATAATTTCTTCTGCAAACCATCCGGGGTGTTTTCGTCGCAAACACGAACCCTATTTTGGAATTCATCGTACCTTAGAAAAACTGCACTTTCCTTCCTCTTCTGTGGATCTCTTTGCAGTTGTTTTCTCTTGGCATTTTTCGCGTCTCTGGCTGCTTTGAATTCAATATTAGTGAAAGGATTGAATTGGATATTGAATTCGGTGAAATATTTTTCCATTAGTAATTTAGCGGTTACGTTCCAAATCGTTTTAACAGTATATTCCTTGTACTCATCGCCATTTTGCTTACGCATATTAAATGCCCAGTCTGTTAATATTTTTGCCAAAACATCAATTGGTGTTCTTCCATCCAAAATATAATTTTTCTCTTCACAGAAGCCCATAAACTGACGCCACACGTATTTTCTATTATTTTTTGTATTGATTGGTTCTATTTCCGAAACTTCTTCTTCAATAGCTTGTAAGGAAGCAAAACCAAAACGAGACATTTTTAATAACGTCTTCGACATTGCTTGTCAAACTGACATACAATGGAATCGCGTTTGAACTGATCCATAGATATCTGTGTACAAGACAATTATCAGTTTCTACAAGATAATTATCGCTTTCTACATAGATAATTAACGCTGTAATCATGCGGTAATTGCACTTCAATCACAGGGGATTTTTGACAGGAGGGAAATATTCATCATAATTATGATTCACTGTATAAGTTTCAACTTGGCTATTCATCGCCATCATAATGAAAATAATTTATTTGTTCGTACATATGAGGGCTGTTTTCACCCTCTTCGACGGGGCCGAAGGGATTTTCCATTATAGGGTATACTTATCGTCACTATTACTATTCACTGTATAAGTTTCAACTTGGCTTTTCATCGTCATCATAATGAAAATAATTTATTTGTTCCTACTTATGAGGGCTGTTTTCACCCTCTTCGACGGGGCCGAAGGGATTCTCCATTATAGGGTATCCTTATCGTGACAATTATGATTTACTGTATAAGTTTCAACTTGGCTATCCGTCGCCATCATAATTAATTTTTTCGTACTTATGAGGGCTGTTTTCATCCTCTTCGACGGGGCCTATGGGATTTTCCATTACAGGGTACCCTTATCGTCACTATTATGATTTACTGTATAAGTTTCAACTTGGCTATTCATCGCCATCATAATGAAAATAATTTATTTGTTCGAACTTATGAGGGCTGTTTTCACCCTCTTCGACGGTGCCTAAGGGATTTTCCATTACAGGGTATACTCATCGTCACAATTATGATTCACTGTATAAGTTTCAGCTTGGCTATTCATCGCCATCATAACGAAAATAATTTAATTGTTCGTACATATGAGGGCTGTTTTCACCCTCTTCGACGGGGCCGAAGGGATTTTCCATTATAGGGTATACTTATCGTCACCATTATGATTCACTGTATAAGTTTCAACTTGGCTATTCATCGCCATCATAATGAAAATAATTTATTTGTTCGTACTTATGAGGGCTGTTTTCACTTTCTTCGATTGGGCCGAAGGGATTCTCCATTATAGGGTATCCTTATCGTCACAATTATGATTCACTGTATAAGTTTCAACTTGGCTATTCATCGCCATCATAATGAAAATAATTTATTTGTTCGTACTTATGAGGGCTGTTTTCACTTTCTTCGATTGGGCCGAAGGGATTCTCCATTATAGGGTATCCTTATCGTCACAATTATGATTCACTGTATAAGTTTCAACTTGGCTATCCATCCATCATGATGAAAATAATTTATTTTTTCGTACTTATGAGGGCTGTTTTCACCCTCTACGACGGGGCCGAAGGGATTTTCCATTATAGGGTATACTTATCGTCACTATTATGATTTACTGTATAAGTTTCAACTTGGCTATTCATCACCATCATAATGAAAATAGTTTATTTGTTCGTACTTAGGAGGACTGTTTTCGCCCTCTTCGACGGGGCCGAAGGGATTTTCCATTATAGAGTATAATTATTGTCACTATTATGATTTACTGTATAAGTTTCATTTTGGCTATTCAGCTCCATCATAATGAAAATAATTTACGTGTTCATATTTATAGGAGGGATGTTTTCACCCTCTTCAACGGGGCCGAAGGGTTTTTTCATTATAAGGTATACTTATCGTCGCTATTTTGATTTCCTGTATGAGTTTCAACTCGGCTTATCGTCACCATTATATAGAAAACAATTTTTCATACTAACGGGGGTAGTTTCACCCTTATCAACGGCTACAAAGGGGTTTTTTTCATATAACATGTTTATCATTACTCGTTCTATTTTAATATAGAACACACCACATTCACGACGCCAATGATCCTTCGGGAAAGATCGGAAACTGGCTGCCAGATTTTGGCTGCGAACTTCACGCCGGTTTGATTCTTGAATGATCTACTTTTGTAGGAACGTTGAAATATCTAGAGACATGAAAAAAGGAATCTAATAAACTCCCTCATGGAGATTATGTCTCCATGTGAAGACAAATCTTCGAATATTCATAAAAATAGAGAAATCTATAAGACATTGATTAAAAACTCGTGGTTCACATTAATGAATATAATCTTTCCGAGAGGTCGCTACGGGAAAAATATTCTTAAAGGATGACATCTGGCGGGAAACGATTATAGTTGCTTTGAATTATTACTGATCGCTTTTCCATAAAGCGCTTTCCCATTTTTGCGCGTATGTTCTGGGGAACATCGCGTTATAGTTTTGCCCAAATGTCTGTAACTTTCGAATTTTTTACGAAATTGGTCTCAAACGATTCAGTTCGACTTCCCAATGAAGAATTCGAGGTCAAATTTGATTCTGTCCGGCCGGCCGTCCGGACATCCGTTGCCACGATAATTTGAGAACGAAAAGAACTAGCGACTTGAAATTTTCAGGGTGGATGGCGCATCACAATACGACGGACAAGTTCGTTAATGGGCATAATCGACCCAGTGGTTTTCGAGTAATAATTTTGTTTTCAACCAATATAAATCCGATCGAATTGAAACTTGGTGAGTAGTTGTAGAATATGAACCTAAGCACGTTTGTGAAATTTTGGGCGAATCGTGAGGCTAGAAAATTTAAAAAAATTATTAAAAAATATTTTTGTTGTCACGATAACCTGAGAACGGAAAGAGATAGCGGCTTGAAAATTTCAGGTTGGGTTGTGTATCTGAATGCGACATTTGAGTTTGTTTATGTGCATAATCGGCCAAACGGTTTTAGAGTTATATCCATCTGAAATTTTCTGAAATATGGTGGTTTTTTTTTTCCTCATTAACTCGAAAAATACTAAACCGATTGAATTCAAACTTGACTATTAGTTGTAGAATGCCAACGCGAAAATGTTTGCAAAATTTGGTGAGGATAGCATTTGTAGAAAATTTTTAATAAATCATTGAAAATAAAAAAAAAAAAATTCTATATATCAGTAACTATCCGTTCGAAATTGCTGAAATTTTGCAAGAGCGTTCATAACCTAACTCTACTGCCAACTTTCAAGTTTTAACACAATCGGTTGAATATTGTTGGAGATTCGAGCATTCTTGTGTGAGTTCAGTAAATGGGTGACCGTTGCCTCGATAACTTTCGAACGAAAGAAGATAGGGACATGTAATTTTCAGGGTAGGTTGCGTATCCGAAAAGGAGAGTTGAGTTTGTTTTTGGGCATAATCGGTTTAACGGTTTCCGAGTTATATCCACCTGGAATATTATTTCCTTGATAACTAAAAAAATAAAGATTCGATTGAATTGAAGCTTGGTAACTAGTAGTAGAAAATCAGCATAAAGACGTGCTTAAAATTTTGTAAGAACCGTACCCCTAGAAAATTTAAAAAAAATCACGAAAGAAAAATTGGTTCAAGCACTGACGTGAAGTCAGAAGCTTTTGCGCGTATGTTCTATTGTCCATTCTTCTGTTTTGGACACCCTTAATCGAATTTACCATGGTTAATTATGTTGTCCATTCTCCTGTATTGGACACTTAATTCGAATTTACCTTGGTAAATTCGAAATAAGAGTGTCCAATATAGGAGAATGGACAACATAATTAACCATGGTAAATTCGATTAAGGGTGTCCAATACAGAAGAATGGTTGTGTTACGATAACCTGAGAACGGAAAGAGATAGCGACTAGCAATTCTTAGGTTCGGTTGTGCATCTAAATTCTACAGTTGACTTTGTTAGTAGGCATAATCGGCAAATGGTTTTGGAGTTATTTTCATCTGAAATTTGGTTGTTATTTCTTAAATATCTCGAAAAATACGAAATTCAAACGTGGCAATTAGTTGTGAAATGCTGATGCGAAAATTCATGCTGAATTTCGTGAGGATCGTATCACTAGAAAATTTTTAAAATATCATTGAAAATTGGAAAGGTTCTATATATCAGAAACTATTCGTCCGACAAGGCGAGAGCCTTCACAACCTAACTCTACTGCCAATTTCCAAGTTTTAACACACGATCGGATCTATATTGTCGGAGATCTGAGCAGCCTTGTGTGAGTTCAGTAGCTGGGTGGATGACCGTTGCCTCGATGTCTTTCGAACGAAACGCGATAGGGACTTGCAATTTCCAGGGTAGGTTGCGCATCCGAATGGGAGAGTTAAGTTCGTTTTTGGGCATAATCGACCCAAAGGTTTCGGATTTATACTCACGTGGAATATTATTTCCTCGATAACTCAAAAAATAAAGACTCGATCGAATTGAAGCTTGGTAACTAATTGTAGACTAACGACATAAAGACGTGTGTAAAATTTTGTTAGAACCGTACACCTAGAAAATTATAAAAAAATTAATAAAAAAAGATTGATTCAAGCACTGACGTGAAGTCAGGAACTTTTGCGCGTATGTTCTAGTGTCCATTCTCCTCTATTAGACACTCTCCATCGACAATAGAAGATACGCGTAAAAACTCCTGACTTCACGTCAGTGCTTGAACCATTTTTTTTCTGTATCACTAAAATGAGACTACCATTGTTATTGTAGCCGTTCAATCAGTTTACCATTATTACTGTGATAATGCGACCACCAATACTTAATAATAGTTAGATAATAGATTGGACCTATCAGTATTATCTGAAATAATATCGAAATTTCAACTCATTCATGGATTCAATAAATAAATCTGAAATGACGGAAACAAAGAACATTCGTCTAAGGGTGCCAATATTTAAATATATAATTTTGGTGGGTGCGCCGGATATTTAGTTTGTTGTTGTGGCGTCATCTTTGGGCGATGACAGAATGTATAGATTCAATTCAACAAACTTTACTGGCGCAGTTTTCATGTAATTCATTAGATGGAGGTAGATAACGGTTTCGTAGTTCATGTATGAGTTTCAATAACTTTGTTCCATATGTTGTCATACCTCATAAAATCAGCAATTCTTTCTTGAATTGGTATGCACACCCAGATTGACACTGAATTATTCTCTCGGGCACCTGTTCAGCCGAGAAGGGTAAAGATGTAGTCACGTCACAGCGTAGAGCATATCACGAGCAATATATCTAATATATTTTCGATTTGTTTCCTTTCAAATATCAATTTTTCAATTCAACAAGAAGGAAAATGTTTGTGTTATTAATTAGATATCGAATTGTTAATTGAACGTTTAAATTCTCGTTTGTTCGTTGATTGTGCGCAAGAAGTTCCTATGCAATATTGTATATAGCGGTTTAAGCGGTTTCAGATGTGAATTCTAATTTGTATTACGTTTTCTCTGCCAATGAATTCAAATTCAAACAATGTGTAAATTTTTAGAATATGGATTCAAAACTAAAGTTTTTACTTGTACTAACATATGAAACGGGAATATATTTAACAAGAACGCGGTGCCAACCAACAGTTAATGAAAAAGGGGGAATGCCCTGTGGCAGAAGCTTTGGTGCTCTTGTTCAATCTTTGACAAATCATATCTCCGAAAGTATTGGCTTCTCAGAGTTGGGAATGATATAAATAGATCCTTATGATGTAACTGCATCATGAAAGAAATTAATTTCAAAACGTAGGTATATGACATCTTTTGCCCAATAACGAACTTAACCGAGATATTTATCTCCCAAACCTACCCTGAAAATTTCAACTGCCTAGCTCATTATGTTCGAGAGTTATTGTGGAAACAAAATTTTTATTTTTTTTTCACACTTTACGGCAATCCGATCAATACAAAACTTAGCACTTATATGAAAGTCATGATTCTACAATTTGAAGCAAAATTTCAGATAGATCGAGTGATCGGTTCCGGAAATATTCATAAAAAATATTTTGACTAAAAAAACGGCCATAACTCCGAAACCGCGTTTGGTGGAGTTCGCCCGTTAACGAGCTCGACCGAGATATTTACGCTATAAACCTACCCTGCAAATTTCAATCCTCTAACTCCTTTAGTTCGAGAGTTTTCGTGACCGCGGCCGGCCGGATCCGCCGGACAGAATTGATTTCGACCACGGATTCTTGATCGGTGAGTCGACCCAAATCTTTAAGACCATTTTCATCCAAAAATTTTGAATTACATACATTGGTGCAAATTGATAAGCACTCCGCTCCGAGGAACAAGAGCACCAAAAAGATTTCGAAAAAGCACTGATATGTAGTCAGGAGCTTTTGCGCGCATATTGCATTGTCTATCCACTCCTCACACACCCTCACGAAATTTTGCATGGACCTCGAAGCCATCTTTTTGGGCAAAATCGGACAGATGGTTTGGGAGTAACAAAAAAAAATGTTTTTTTACACAACAAATTCCAAATTACAGTACAACTTCGATAGTTCGGACAGTCGCTAGCCCGGACACTCCAGTAATCCGGGCACTGCTACGATTCGGGCATTTTCGAATTTTTACCTCTGAAATCCGGACGCGAAAATATTTACACGCAAAACAATAGCATATTCCTGTCTGAACAAGTAGAAATGGTTACTCTTCGGTAGGAAACAGCGCGGCAACAGCATATTTCATTCAGCATTTGGTTTCCAATCGTGCCCGACGCAATGGCTCCAACCAAACGATCGCATAAGACGCTTACACTAACCGAAAAGTGTAAAATATTAGATTTCCTTGATGATGGAAGAAGTACTCGACGAATTGCAGAGCAGTTTGCTATTCCAAAATCGACAGTGTTCGATATAAAGAGAAACAAGGATAAAATAAGGAATTTTGTTGCAACAAGTTTTCAAGGAACCGGTATGAAATACCAAAAAATACTTGTAGTATTTCATTAATTGAATTTATCCTTTAATTTTTGTAGGCAAAAGGAGAATCCTTCGTAAAGCGGAACACCCTGAAGTTGAGGTTGCATTGTACAACTGGTTTCTACAACAAAGAAACGCGCACATACCTGTCAGTAGTAATACTACAGGGTTTCCCGACCAAACAATAGAAATCATGACGTCACATTTTGGGTGACCGCTTTGTAGGAATTAATGAAAAAGTTCTCGGAAATGACTGGATTCGAACCCGGAATATTTTACTATGAGACCGGTGTGTTAACCGATCGGCCACAACCACTAACCTTAAGAGGTACCTTTTTGGTGCCACATCAATCGCAGGTATATCTCTTTGCATTGTGCGTCTCAGGGGGGCCTTTTTCAGGTAATTAATATGGGGGGATTGGAATTATTCTATCAGTCATATGAAGTTTGATGCATGAGGATCCTTTTTTCGAATTGGGGAGGCATTTAGCGTTTATATGAAATGGAATACCTGGGATTATCGGGATAGAATAATTTCTTTTCAGCAGTCCCATTACGAAATAACGAATTTTGTGTATCTTTTTTATTTTCAAGGGTGACAGTTATCATAAAAATATTTTTGGACTAATATGATGGATAGTAATTGATACACGACGTTATGGAACCGTCTTTGGAACTACATATAGAGATCGAGCAGGTAGCGCCTTTTTCAGAGGAACATTCTAGAACTAATTAGCATGTTTGAATAGACATTGTGGGTGGGGTCGAGTATTTTCATTGTGAAATGCCTGTTATCGGAATCATTCAATAACATATTCCTATATACTAGTTATGATTGAATGCAAATTGACCAATGAAATAACGTAATCAGCTATGATTATATAATTTTCAGTATATTTGAGTATATTTGAGAAATTAATATCGTGAATAAGTTCGACATTATTGGGTAAAATCAAAAACAATTTTAAAGGCATTAAGTATTTTTGGGAGCATGTTCTAGGGGAACATCGTCCTATCATTTCGTCCAAATGTCTGTAATTTTCGAATTTCGAGCTGAAAATTGGCTAATAGACTAATTCGGACTCCCTGATCACGAATCCGGTGTCAGATTGGGAGCTAGTTTGGAAGAATTAGCGTCGACATTAATTCTTGACAATTTTCAAAATTTAAAAAAAGAATTTGCAAGTTTTTGTGATGACGACTTTGAACTCCTAACAAGGAAGGGTATTTTTTTTGTTATGATTACATGACGGACTGGGACAAGTTGAATGAAACAACACTACCATCAATAGACAAATTTTATAATAAATTGAACGATGCGCACATTGACGTGAAAAGATATCGTCATGCTCAAAACGTTTGGCAAAAATTCGGTATAAAATCATTGGGTGAATACAGTGACCTATACATGAAAACAGATAGACTTTTGCTCGCTGACGTGATGGAAAATTTTAGGCAAACAGCATTAATGACATACAAACTTGACCCAGCATGGCATTATACTATGCCTGGGTACAGCTGGGACTGTATGTTAAATTATACTAAATGTAAACTGCAATTACTTAAAGATATCGATATGATCATGTTCGTGGAAAAGGGTATACGAGGGGATATGAGCTGCTGCATGAACAGATTGTCTGAAGCCAATAATCCCCAGATGCCTAATTATGACGTCTCAAAGCCCGAGTATAGATGCATAGAATACATGGTGAAGACACTCTTTGACATATTTTCGGTCGATTTGCGGTCCAAATACTATCAAAATACAAGGATTTTGTTTTACTTAAATTTTCGCCGATAGATGCCGGCAGTAGAAATTTTATGGACAAAATTACCGACATGTCAAATTAAATTTGAATCTTTGCTCATTCCAGTTTCTTGTGGAAAGTCGTTTGCCGCGCCGAAAGTAAGTCAAATGTTTGCTGTGTGAACTCTGAACGAGTATCCAGAACCATTTTAATCAAATACTATTTTCATTTCGAAAATACTTCGTTTTTATGCGAATATATTTTTTTTAACAATTGTATATTCTTACCGGATCAGGGGCAGATTTCTAGTATCAAGATAGTTATTAATTTTAATATTAATAATATTGAAAGATCGCTGATACCGTTAATTGTTAATAAATCAACATAGGAGAACGTAAGACTTAGCCCACTTATGTTATGAAAACTAACAATATTATTTGTGAACGATGAAAGGACTATCAGAGAACAAAGTTCAGAGCAACCACACAGTGTGATTTCATCAATTTGAATAGCTTTCCTAAGGCGTCATTCTTTTTGGCGCTCTTATACTATAATATTATTTGTTTCAAGGATATTGTTAAACGACAAGAATGGCAACTGGCTTGTGCTAGAGGTAGGGTATCGAAAATTAGAACATTTGTTTGTTCAAAATATTTTTCTAGCGAATATATGTATATTGAATAAAAGATTGAAACGTACTACCCTCTATTTGCTTAGTTTATCAATTTAATGAATCATTTTTCGATATTTCATCAGTATATACTTATTTCTGAATAATAGCTATCGAATTAAATATCTATATTCAGCAATCTAATTGCTGAGAACATGAAAAGTTGTCAAGGGGTATTGGGTGACTGAAAAAATGCTGTATACATGAGAATGTTTTGATGAAATTTCAAATTATACATATAATATAATAAGTAAAATGCTCAATTTAAAAGAGTCTTACATGATAAAGGAATTACTACATTTGAATAATAATATGATATCGAAAGATATTGTATGTAGAGGTATTACAGAAAATTCTGCATCATTCAATGTATTTCAAAATACATAAATTAAATGCTTGTACTCTAATGACGTTGGATGTGATCTTTCGTAATGGAAAAATAATGATTTCACAGATTTATTCATTTACAGTTCCATTCAAAATGTTCCAAAGAAACTCCTTTACTGATAAATCCTTTGAATAAAAAATCCATTATTTGACCTCATTATGTCTTGGCAAGATGAAATTTCTGTTCCAAACCAATGTGGTATACATATTATCTCCGAACAGATATCTGATTAATCAAAAAAATGGATTGATTTTTCAATAAACTGCTTCATTATATTCTTTTAATTTGAATTTACGAACTAGCAACGGTGAAAAGTGAACTTTGCCGCTTGTCAGTTTTCATTTATTCGCTTGTCAGAATCTTCGAAATCGACCCTAGCGGCACCATCGTTAATAAAGTGAAGTAGTACATAAAGTACGTGATTTGACAGTTCTTGGTCCGTTTTTCGGCCGAAAATTTTAGCAGGAATTAGTAGGGAGTGTCCACACCTTGTTATTCTATGCATCTTGGCCCGAGTCATATCTGCTTTATCTTGATGTTAATAATTTGTATGGCTGGGCAATGAGTCAATATTTACCATTTGGGGGTTTTGAATGGGTAGACATATCTGTAGATGTGAGCATCATGCCTGACGATTCTCCTGAAGGATATATTCGCATTGGATTAGTTCGCCAAGATTCCATAGTCGAACAATTTTCGGTGAAGATTTGATGGCAATCGAACTTAATAAGAATGAGCTCTTATTTAACAAACCACTTTACATAGGTCAGGCATAGTATGCATTACCACTACTTTTTAGCAATCGACAAATGAGAGTATTGTTGAAACATATCTGGGGCGGTTTTAAGATCGAAACACCCAAATAATTGTTAATATTTCCCCTTTTTTGCCCAGATGAAGGAACCTCCTATATTTCCTTCTATCTGGGCTTTGATATACATTTTGAGACTGAAACAACTCACTACTACAAATAACATTGTAACTATTACATCTCTTAGTGCAAGAGACATAACTATTCTTGATCTGTCGCGAAACAATAACATTGTCTTGTCTTCGTTGGCAACTTAGTAGTCACTTCTGCCCTTTTCCTATAGAAGGGAGATTTTATATTGTATCAATAGTGCATTGTACAATAATTCGTGCTTGTTATCGAAGTAACGGTAACAACAAAATACAGTTAATTGTTTATTAAAAGTGCGTTCGAATATTTCACCACTTCCCATCCTCGTAATTGTTACTTTATTACAAGTAACAACTTACGCAGTAATCAATGAGATTACTACTGGGTGCTTAATGTTAAGTATACCCCCTTCAAGCATCACCCTGATAAAACAATCAGGGTGTATAATTCTGGTCCTTCGAAAATAATTATATCATGATAAAAGCATCAGGACTCACATATTGTCCTTCGAAACCATAACAGTCCTGATAAACTAATCAGGATACAACAAGAGTATTTTTAGCAATTCTTGAAAATTGTATGTACAGGATGTTTTACAAGATGTGGAATACAGAAAATAATTTTCTCAGTCTAGACCAGCGCTATCAACAAGTCATTATGAGTAAATATTAGGCATAGGCCTATACTCATTCCCTGAAATTGTCATCAAGATCCATGCAGGCTTTCAAGGGTTATGCCGAATGAAAAATTTTTTGATGAAATACATCCAGTATCTCTTAAACGAATATAGTTAGGACACATTGCGAACACTGATTTAGACTCACCAAAATGTCCTGCACCTGTACTGAAAGCCTGCACAATCATTCGTGAAACACCCTGTATATATCGAATACCACACCTATAATGGACGATTACGTTGGAGGACTGATAGTTAATTTAACGACAAATTTGATAATGTCCAATCCGTGGGACAGTTTGTACGCACTGTAACTTTAGAAATTACTTAGTTACTAACTGCATAGCTGGGCATGATGCACCCAGTAGGTCTCAAAATAAAATCCTTCAAATTTTAATTATATAATAGAATATTTTACGAAAAACGAATTGAACCAAGTTTGAAGCCGCTTTAACTTTATGCCGAATTTCCTCCATATCAACCGAAGAAGCATAGATAAGCTTATTTTAACAAATTTTCTCTTTAAAGGGTTCTGTTAAAGTGCGTTACGCTGCCATAGCTGCCAAACCAGACTTTTTAGAAATTTCCTTTGAAAGCATTTAAAAAATCACTCATTTGTTGAATAATTTTATTTGGGAACACCCTGTATATTAGAAAATAATTTCCTGAGATACAGAATTGAAACTACAAAGGGCGTGCTTTCAAACGAAATTTCTAAAAGGTCGGGTTTGGCAGCTATGGAAGCGTAACGCACTATTGCAGGACCCTGTATACCTCGAGAACAACTTTCCATGTGCATCTTGGAATTTGTATACAAGGTGTTAAAAACAACTGTAAAAGAGCTCAAATACGTCTAGTTTGTTATATAAAACTTTTTCGAATTCACACCCTAGCTGAGTTATAAACCCTTGAAAGGATGAATTGATTTTTCAGTTTTCAATTTTAATGTACCGACCCAAAATATTCAGACACATTCATTTTAAAAAGTATTAATATACGATACGTGGTATTAGTACCACTAATTTTTAAACCCGCTACTATATTTACTTGGGGTTGAAACAAACAAGCCCTTCTATAAATTATTCCATAACTTCTCAGACATTCGTGAAATTAGAAAAGTGAATATATTTTCCGAAAGAAAATGCAATTATGGAAATGTTTTGTCTCTCGTATTTAATTCGTAACTTCAGTAGTTTCGGAGGCAATTATTGAAATGTAAGATCAATTTTTCTACGGTTGATACCAGGACCCCGAGATATCTGTAACTTTTAACAACTTACCCCCCTTAACGGGGTGTGCAAGTCGGAATATTAAACTCATGAAACTGGGGAAGTTTCCGAAGATCCAGAAACATTTAATCTTGTAGGTAAAGTAAAATTAGCGAACAAACAAGATAAAAATTATTAAAACTTTGTGTGGGTCTGTGTAGGAAACTAGGATAGAATCCTAGAAAGCTGAGATTTGGTACCTAGGCTAGAACAAGCATACAAACAACAACAAAAAATGAGAAATTTATAATTTTCTCCCTCTATTCCCTTATTAAGGGGAGTGTAGTTTTGTATATAATTTTTATTAAATTCAATTACATTTGATGTAAATCCGGATGCAAAGATTCACAAGAAGCTTTTACAGTTAAAAACTTATCAGATCACATAAATATGGAAGCCTCTAGCTATACAAGCAGTTTTTCTAGAAGGTCGAAAAATATGGCTAGGCTAATTCATAGAACTATTGCATGACACACCTTTCTAACAGTGAAAGCTTCTTGTGAGACTTGGCAACCATCAGTTTTACATAAAATATTTTTGGTGCTACAAGTATATCTGTAAGATAGTAAGTTTTCGAAAATATAATTTTTTTGATGTACAATCATTTTCATTGAAATTCAATTGATACTTAAGGACTCAAAATGAGATAGCAGTTCACAAATGACTTATTAATTTTTTCACAGGAAGGATAATGAAAAAATATACTAAAAGATGTATAAACATATTTCAACTGTATCCGCTTTGTATCCGCTTTGTGTGAGCTTTGTATCCGCTTTGAATCCGCTTTGTGTGAGCTTTGTATCCGCTTTGAATCCGCTTTGTATCAGCTTTGTATGAGCTTTGTATGAGCTTTGTATGAGCTTTGCATGAGCTTTGTATGAGCTTTGTATGCGCTTTGTATGAGCTTTGTATCCGCTTTGTATGCGCTTTGTATGAGCTTTGAATCCGCTCTGTATCAGTTTTGCATGAGCTTTGTATGAGCTTTGTATCCGCTTTGAATCCGCTTTGAATCCGCTTTGTATCAGCTTCGTATGAGCTTTGTATGAGCTTTGTATGAGCTTTGTATGAGCTTTGTATGAGCTTTGTATGCGCTTTGTATGAGCTTTGTATCCGCTTTGTATGCGCTTTGTATGAGCTTTGAATCCGCTTTGTATCAGTTTTGTATGAGCTTTGTATGAGCTTTGTATCCGCTTTGTATGAGCTTTGTATGCGCTTTGTATGAGCTTTGTATCCGCTTTGTATGAGCTTTGTATCCGCTTTGTATGAGCTTTGTATCCTCTCATCCGTTGTAAGTTTACTTTTGTAAGGCGAATTCTCCGTTTGGGCGGCAGACGAGCGTTACATGCAATGCTCGTAGACCCGTCCACACGGACATTTCGCCTTACATTACGCGTTACATTACACTCGTCTGGACCCAGCATTAGAATGAGTTATCGGACAAGCTTGAGCCCAATTCAGAATCACGTTCCTCTTCATCTTAAAACATAATAATGTCACACCTGGAAATAAACTTGCCATCCCTAATATATTTTTGTGTGTAGTGCTAAGAATGCCTGCTTGATCTGAGATGTTGGTTTGACATGCGTTGTCAAATTTTGGATATTCGAAGTTCGAAATTGCTTCAATTAATTCAGTTGCTTTATTTATAGAAATTAAGAAAGAATTTACAAAATATTTGATGTGAGAGACTGGTTGACCAGAAGTTTGCTTAGTAGGTATATAGTTATTTTTGTCATGACTACAATTAACAGTGCTGTGCCTAAGCTACCTGAAGGATACAGCAACTGTTTTGGCGCGCCAAAATAGTTGCTGTATCCTTCAGGTAGCTTAGGCACAGCACTGTTAATTGTAGTCATGACAAAAATAACTATATACCTACTAAGCAAACTTCTGGTCAACCAGTCTCTCACATCAAATATTTTGTAAATTCTTTCTTAATTTCTATAAATAAAGCAACTGAATTAATTGAAGCAATTTCGAACTTCGAATATCCAAAATTTGACAACGCATGTCAAACCAACATCTCAGATCAAGCAGGCATTCTTAGCACTACACACAAAAATATATTAGGGATGGCAAGTTTATTTCCAGGTGTGACATTATTATGTTTTAAGATGAAGAGGAACGTGATTCTGAATTGGGCTCAAGCTTGTCCGATAACTCATTCTAATGCTGGGTCCAGACGAGTGTAATGTAACGCGTAATGTAAGGCGAAATGTCCGTGTGGACGGGTCTACGAGCATTGCATGTAACGCTCGTCTGCCGCCCAAACGGAGAATTCGCCTTACAAAAGTAAACTTACAACGGATGAGAGGATACAAAGCTCATACAAAGCGGATACAAAGCTCATACAAAGCGGATACAAAGCTCATACAAAGCGCATACAAAGCTCATACAAAGCGGATACAAAGCTCATACAAAGCTCATACAAAACTGATACAAAGCGGATTCAAAGCTCATACAAAGCGCATACAAAGCGGATACAAAGCTCATACAAAGCGCATACAAAGCTCATACAAAGCTCATACAAAGCTCATACAAAGCTCATACAAAGCTCATACGAAGCTGATACAAAGCGGATTCAAAGCGGATTCAAAGCGGATACAAAGCTCATACAAAGCTCATGCAAAACTGATACAGAGCGGATTCAAAGCTCATACAAAGCGCATACAAAGCGGATACAAAGCTCATACAAAGCGCATACAAAGCTCATACAAAGCTCATGCAAAGCTCATACAAAGCTCATACAAAGCTCATACAAAGCTGATACAAAGCGGATTCAAAGCGGATACAAAGCTCACACAAAGCGGATTCAAAGCGGATACAAAGCTCACACAAAGCGGATACAAAGCGGATACAGTTGAAATATGTTTATACATCTTTTAGTATATTTTTTCATTATCCTTCCTGTGAAAAAATTAATAAGTCATTTGTGAACTGCTATCTCATTTTGAGTCCTTAAGTATCAATTGAATTTCAATGAAAATGATTGTACATCAAAAAAATTATATTTTCGAAAACTTACTATCTTACAGATATACTTGTAGCACCAAAAATATTTTATGTAAAACTGATGGTTGCCAAGTCTCACAAGAAGCTTTCACTGTTAGAAAGGTGTGTCATGCAATAGTTCTATGAATTAGCCTAGCCATATTTTTCGACCTTCTAGAAAAACTGCTTGTATAGCTAGAGGCTTCCATATTTATGTGATCTGATAAGTTTTTAACTGTAAAAGCTTCTTGTGAATCTTTGCATCCGGATTTACATCAAATGTAATTGAATTTAATAAAAATTATATACAAAACTACACTCCCCTTAATAAGGGAATAGAGGGAGAAAATTATAAATTTCTCATTTTTTGTTGTTGTTTGTATGCTTGTTCTAGCCTAGGTACCAAATCTCAGCTTTCTAGGATTCTATCCTAGTTTCCTACACAGACCCACACAAAGTTTTAATAATTTTTATCTTGTTTGTTCGCTAATTTTACTTTACCTACAAGATTAAATGTTTCTGGATCTTCGGAAACTTCCCCAGTTTCATGAGTTTAATATTCCGACTTGCACACCCCGTTAAGGGGGGTAAGTTGTTAAAAGTTACAGATATCTCGGGGTCCTGGTATCAACCGTAGAAAAATTGATCTTACATTTCAATAATTGCCTCCGAAACTACTGAAGTTACGAATTAAATACGAGAGACAAAACATTTCCATAATTGCATTTTCTTTCGGAAAATATATTCACTTTTCTAATTTCACGAATGTCTGAGAAGTTATGGAATAATTTATAGAAGGGCTTGTTTGTTTCAACCCCAAGTAAATATAGTAGCGGGTTTAAAAATTAGTGGTACTAATACCACGTATCGTATATTAATACTTTTTAAAATGAATGTGTCTGAATATTTTGGGTCGGTACATTAAAATTGAAAACTGAAAAATCAATTCATCCTTTCAAGGGTTTATAACTCAGCTAGGGTGTGAATTCGAAAAAGTTTTATATAACAAACTAGACGTATTTGAGCTCTTTTACAGTTGTTTTTAACACCTTGTATACAAATTCCAAGATGCACATGGAAAGTTGTTCTCGAGGTATACAGGGTCCTGCAATAGTGCGTTACGCTTCCATAGCTGCCAAACCCGACCTTTTAGAAATTTCGTTTGAAAGCACGCCCTTTGTAGTTTCAATTCTGTATCTCAGGAAATTATTTTCTAATATACAGGGTGTTCCCAAATAAAATTATTCAACAAATGAGTGATTTTTTAAATGCTTTCAAAGGAAATTTCTAAAAAGTCTGGTTTGGCAGCTATGGCAGCGTAACGCACTTTAACAGAACCCTTTAAAGAGAAAATTTGTTAAAATAAGCTTATCTATGCTTCTTCGGTTGATATGGAGGAAATTCGGCATAAAGTTAAAGCGGCTTCAAACTTGGTTCAATTCGTTTTTCGTAAAATATTCTATTATATAATTAAAATTTGAAGGATTTTATTTTGAGACCTACTGGGTGCATCATGCCCAGCTATGCAGTTAGTAACTAAGTAATTTCTAAAGTTACAGTGCGTACAAACTGTCCCACGGATTGGACATTATCAAATTTGTCGTTAAATTAACTATCAGTCCTCCAACGTAATCGTCCATTATAGGTGTGGTATTCGATATATACAGGGTGTTTCACGAATGATTGTGCAGGCTTTCAGTACAGGTGCAGGACATTTTGGTGAGTCTAAATCAGTGTTCGCAATGTGTCCTAACTATATTCGTTTAAGAGATACTGGATGTATTTCATCAAAAAATTTTTCATTCGGCATAACCCTTGAAAGCCTGCATGGATCTTGATGACAATTTCAGGGAATGAGTATAGGCCTATGCCTAATATTTACTCATAATGACTTGTTGATAGCGCTGGTCTAGACTGAGAAAATTATTTTCTGTATTCCACATCTTGTAAAACATCCTGTACATACAATTTTCAAGAATTGCTAAAAATACTCTTGTTGTATCCTGATTAGTTTATCAGGACTGTTATGGTTTCGAAGGACAATATGTGAGTCCTGATGCTTTTATCATGATATAATTATTTTCGAAGGACCAGAATTATACACCCTGATTGTTTTATCAGGGTGATGCTTGAAGGGGGTATACTTAACATTAAGCACCCAGTAGTAATCTCATTGATTACTGCGTAAGTTGTTACTTGTAATAAAGTAACAATTACGAGGATGGGAAGTGGTGAAATATTCGAACGCACTTTTAATAAACAATTAACTGTATTTTGTTGTTACCGTTACTTCGATAACAAGCACGAATTATTGTACAATGCACTATTGATACAATATAAAATCTCCCTTCTATAGGAAAAGGGCAGAAGTGACTACTAAGTTGCCAACGAAGACAAGACAATGTTATTGTTTCGCGACAGATCAAGAATAGTTATGTCTCTTGCACTAAGAGATGTAATAGTTACAATGTTATTTGTAGTAGTGAGTTGTTTCAGTCTCAAAATGTATATCAAAGCCCAGATAGAAGGAAATATAGGAGGTTCCTTCATCTGGGCAAAAAAGGGGAAATATTAACAATTATTTGGGTGTTTCGATCTTAAAACCGCCCCAGATATGTTTCAACAATACTCTCATTTGTCGATTGCTAAAAAGTAGTGGTAATGCATACTATGCCTGACCTATGTAAAGTGGTTTGTTAAATAAGAGCTCATTCTTATTAAGTTCGATTGCCATCAAATCTTCACCGAAAATTGTTCGACTATGGAATCTTGGCGAACTAATCCAATGCGAATATATCCTTCAGGAGAATCGTCAGGCATGATGCTCACATCTACAGATATGTCTACCCATTCAAAACCCCCAAATGGTAAATATTGACTCATTGCCCAGCCATACAAATTATTAACATCAAGATAAAGCAGATATGACTCGGGCCAAGATGCATAGAATAACAAGGTGTGGACACTCCCTACTAATTCCTGCTAAAATTTTCGGCCGAAAAACGGACCAAGAACTGTCAAATCACGTACTTTATGTACTACTTCACTTTATTAACGATGGTGCCGCTAGGGTCGATTTCGAAGATTCTGACAAGCGAATAAATGAAAACTGACAAGCGGCAAAGTTCACTTTTCACCGTTGCTAGTTCGTAAATTCAAATTAAAAGAATATAATGAAGCAGTTTATTGAAAAATCAATCCATTTTTTTGATTAATCAGATATCTGTTCGGAGATAATATGTATACCACATTGGTTTGGAACAGAAATTTCATCTTGCCAAGACATAATGAGGTCAAATAATGGATTTTTTATTCAAAGGATTTATCAGTAAAGGAGTTTCTTTGGAACATTTTGAATGGAACTGTAAATGAATAAATCTGTGAAATCATTATTTTTCCATTACGAAAGATCACATCCAACGTCATTAGAGTACAAGCATTTAATTTATGTATTTTGAAATACATTGAATGATGCAGAATTTTCTGTAATACCTCTACATACAATATCTTTCGATATCATATTATTATTCAAATGTAGTAATTCCTTTATCATGTAAGACTCTTTTAAATTGAGCATTTTACTTATTATATTATATGTATAATTTGAAATTTCATCAAAACATTCTCATGTATACAGCATTTTTTCAGTCACCCAATACCCCTTGACAACTTTTCATGTTCTCAGCAATTAGATTGCTGAATATAGATATTTAATTCGATAGCTATTATTCAGAAATAAGTATATACTGATGAAATATCGAAAAATGATTCATTAAATTGATAAACTAAGCAAATAGAGGGTAGTACGTTTCAATCTTTTATTCAATATACATATATTCGCTAGAAAAATATTTTGAACAAACAAATGTTCTAATTTTCGATACCCTACCTCTAGCACAAGCCAGTTGCCATTCTTGTCGTTTAACAATATCCTTGAAACAAATAATATTATAGTATAAGAGCGCCAAAAAGAATGACGCCTTAGGAAAGCTATTCAAATTGATGAAATCACACTGTGTGGTTGCTCTGAACTTTGTTCTCTGATAGTCCTTTCATCGTTCACAAATAATATTGTTAGTTTTCATAACATAAGTGGGCTAAGTCTTACGTTCTCCTATGTTGATTTATTAACAATTAACGGTATCAGCGATCTTTCAATATTATTAATATTAAAATTAATAACTATCTTGATACTAGAAATCTGCCCCTGATCCGGTAAGAATATACAATTGTTAAAAAAAATATATTCGCATAAAAACGAAGTATTTTCGAAATGAAAATAGTATTTGATTAAAATGGTTCTGGATACTCGTTCAGAGTTCACACAGCAAACATTTGACTTACTTTCGGCGCGGCAAACGACTTTCCACAAGAAACTGGAATGAGCAAAGATTCAAATTTAATTTGACATGTCGGTAATTTTGTCCATAAAATTTCTACTGCCGGCATCTATCGGCGAAAATTTAAGTAAAACAAAATCCTTGTATTTTGATAGTATTTGGACCGCAAATCGACCGAAAATATGTCAAAGAGTGTCTTCACCATGTATTCTATGCATCTATACTCGGGCTTTGAGACGTCATAATTAGGCATCTGGGGATTATTGGCTTCAGACAATCTGTTCATGCAGCAGCTCATATCCCCTCGTATACCCTTTTCCACGAACATGATCATATCGATATCTTTAAGTAATTGCAGTTTACATTTAGTATAATTTAACATACAGTCCCAGCTGTACCCAGGCATAGTATAATGCCATGCTGGGTCAAGTTTGTATGTCATTAATGCTGTTTGCCTAAAATTTTCCATCACGTCAGCGAGCAAAAGTCTATCTGTTTTCATGTATAGGTCACTGTATTCACCCAATGATTTTATACCGAATTTTTGCCAAACGTTTTGAGCATGACGATATCTTTTCACGTCAATGTGCGCATCGTTCAATTTATTATAAAATTTGTCTATTGATGGTAGTGTTGTTTCATTCAACTTGTCCCAGTCCGTCATGTAATCATAACAAAAAAAATACCCTTCCTTGTTAGGAGTTCAAAGTCGTCATCACAAAAACTTGCAAATTCTTTTTTTAAATTTTGAAAATTGTCAAGAATTAATGTCGACGCTAATTCTTCCAAACTAGCTCCCAATCTGACACCGGATTCGTGATCAGGGAGTCCGAATTAGTCTATTAGCCAATTTTCAGCTCGAAATTCGAAAATTACAGACATTTGGACGAAATGATAGGACGATGTTCCCCTAGAACATGCTCCCAAAAATACTTAATGCCTTTAAAATTGTTTTTGATTTTACCCAATAATGTCGAACTTATTCACGATATTAATTTCTCAAATATACTCAAATATACTGAAAATTATATAATCATAGCTGATTACGTTATTTCATTGGTCAATTTGCATTCAATCATAACTAGTATATAGGAATATGTTATTGAATGATTCCGATAACAGGCATTTCACAATGAAAATACTCGACCCCACCCACAATGTCTATTCAAACATGCTAATTAGTTCTAGAATGTTCCTCTGAAAAAGGCGCTACCTGCTCGATCTCTATATGTAGTTCCAAAGACGGTTCCATAACGTCGTGTATCAATTACTATCCATCATATTAGTCCAAAAATATTTTTATGATAACTGTCACCCTTGAAAATAAAAAAGATACACAAAATTCGTTATTTCGTAATGGGACTGCTGAAAAGAAATTATTCTATCCCGATAATCCCAGGTATTCCATTTCATATAAACGCTAAATGCCTCCCCAATTCGAAAAAAGGATCCTCATGCATCAAACTTCATATGACTGATAGAATAATTCCAATCCCCCCATATTAATTACCTGAAAAAGGCCCCCCTGAGACGCACAATGCAAAGAGATATACCTGCGATTGATGTGGCACCAAAAAGGTACCTCTTAAGGTTAGTGGTTGTGGCCGATCGGTTAACACACCGGTCTCATAGTAAAATATTCCGGGTTCGAATCCAGTCATTTCCGAGAACTTTTTCATTAATTCCTACAAAGCGGTCACCCAAAATGTGACGTCATGATTTCTATTGTTTGGTCGGGAAACCCTGTAGTATTACTACTCCTGTCTCATCAGAAATTTTGAGAACAAAAGGTAAACAGTTTTACGAGCAAATAACAGGAAAAAACGATTTCTTAGCAAGTTCTGGATGGTTGGATAAATTCAAGCTAAGACACGGAATTCGATTTTTGAAGGTCTGTGGAGAAAAAATATCTAGTGACGTTGCCGCGGTAATACCGTTTCAGGAAAAATTCAGAGCTGTAGTTGAAGAGATGCAACTAAGCAACGAACAAG